>PVLA01004140.1:0-186431 GCA_004027455.1 Hydrochoerus hydrochaeris | reverse complement strand
AGGTCAGGGAGGGGAAAGGTCGGGGGCGGGATGGGGGAGACAGAGGGTGGAAGGCTGCTGCAACCTGGCTTGGGGGGCAGAGAAACAGTGAGAGTCTTGCTCAGGGACTTGGGGTGCCCTGCTGCTTCCCTCTGCCCCATCTCCCGCTTCCTGTAGAACCACTGTGATGGGACAGGGTCCCCTGCTCCGCCGTTGTCTGGACCAGGGAGAGAGGAAATCGCAGGACAGGGCCAAGTCCTGGATGCACTGCGTTCAGGCTGCGCTAGCCCCGGGCCTGGGGTCTCCGATGGCCGTAGAAGGAAGGACTCCGGGTCCTTGGCCAGGAGGGCGTGATGCAACCGGGGGCTGCAGAAGCCAGGTGAGCACCTGGGCTGCGGCGCTGCGGCCATCTGCTCCCTCCCAGCTGGCCAGCACTGGCCAGCAGCCGCCTCTCTGCCGGCCCAGGCCCCTGCCGACAGGGGACAGCTTTAGCGCGATGGCTTTTATTTGGGAGTTGTGTGCGTGCGTGCCGCAGGCGCGTCTGGGAGCCGAGTGGCCGCCCGAAGCTCCGCGAATGTGGCTCATGAATATTCCACAGCGGTGCCGCCACACTTTGCAGTCATCGATTATTTATACGTGAAATAATGAAAGCTTCATAAATAAGGGAAGCGCCTGCGTCCCAGCTGTGTCTCCGCTTCCTGCGCCTGGCCCAGGTGAGGATGACGCCCTGTGAGAGCAGCATGGCTCCGGGGGTGGCCGTGGCCTTCATAGACCACCGTGTCCCCGGGAAGAGGCGTTCGCTGTGCAGGAGCATGTGTGCACGTGTGCGCGTGCACCTGAACGTTTGCACCTGCTTGTGTGTGTGCGCATGCGTGCTCTCACCTGCTCGCCCAAGGCTGCGCATTTGGGGTTGTCTGCACTGGGAACCCCACAGGATCCTTCTGGTAGGCGGAGAGAAAAGCTCACCTGTGCTCCCAGGCCGGGAAACAGAATACCCCGCCTCGCTGAGTCCAGCTCCCACCTTGCCTCTGTGGGAGGCCTTTCCTCTCTGCGTGTGACCCCTCACCATACACCGCAGGTCTCGGGACTGAGCAGGCCTCAGACTGACCTTGTGCCCCACTCCTGTGCTATGCAGATTGGGTCTCAGTCTTTAGAGGGGACATCTGGGGGCAGAGTGGAGCCAGGATGGAGGGTGAGGCCCGCCCACTTCTCTACTGTCCAGCAAGCCTGGCATACCAGCAGCTGCCAAGGACAGCTTCTACCCCCACCCCGCTGCCACCTCCGTTATCTCCGACCTTGACGGCCACCTTGAAAGTGGGCGAAAGAATCCTGCTCTTGAGCGGAACCAGCCTGCAAGGTTAGCGAACTGGCCCAGAAGTTTAGTGATGATGCACAGGGGAGCCCAGATCTGTGTGGCTTCTCCCTTGTCCCTGTGCTGTCCTGCTCGCTCCGGGACAGGCCCAGGGCTCCAGGTGACCGGGTGTGCAGTTTGACTTGGCTGTGAGAGGAGGAAGTATGTGTACATTGGGTGCGACATGGACTTGTTCACAGGAAGTAAAAGCTCAGTAAGGTTTTTTAAAAGGAATTACAGGGGATGTTTTTATTGCTGGTTCAACAGAACCACTTAGGGGAGCAACTGGGAAATTTTTTTAAATTAAAATTTTCATTTCAAGATAATTATGGATTCACCTTCAGTTGTAAGAAATAGAAATACAGAAAGATCTCGTATCTCCATCACCTAGATTTTCCCAACATTCACACCATGCAAACCTGTGGTATGGTATCATGCCAAGAAACTGATAATAAAATCCACTGACCTTTTTCGGTTTTCTTTCTTTATTTCATTCATTTATTTATTTGGCATTGTCTGAGTTAGGATCTTGCTAAGTAGCCCAGGCTGGTCCTGAATTCACTCTGTAGCCCAGGCTGGCCTCAAAGTGATCCTCCTGCCTCTGCCTCCTGAGTGCTAGGATTACAGGTGTGCATCAGTGTACCCAGCTGTTATTTAGTTTTCTGTGTATGTGTGCGAGTGTGTTTTTACTACACGCGTAGGTGTGTGTGTCCACCATCGGTCATGATACAGGACAGTTCCTTTAGCCAAAGATCTCTGTGCTGTTCTCTTGTACCTCTTCTATGCTAGACTCACCCCGTACACCCCAACCCATCTCTGACCTTGACTGCCACCAACCTGTTCTGCACTTTTGAGAGCGCTATGTAAGTGGAGTCATGAAGTATGTAAACTTCTGGGATTGGCTTTATTTGCTTTGGCATAATTCCCTTTAAACTCTTCCTGATTGCTGTCGATAGTTCTCTCCGTCTTCTGGTGAGGAGGTACTCTGCCATGTGGATGTATTCTGTGTGTGGACAGCCTCTGTTTACTCACTCAACCTGGAAGGATGTCTGGGTGGTTTCCTGTTGGAGCTATTACAAATAAACGTCCTACTGGGTGCTTTTTAAAAACCCACCCAGCCAGGCATGGTGGTATTCTCTCAACACTTGGGAGGCTGAGGCAGGAGGATTGCTGCAAGTTCAAGGCCAGCCTGGTCTATGTAGTGAGTTCAAAGCCTGAAATATATAGCAAGACCCTGTCTCAGAAAAACAAAATAAAACAAAACAACAAAACAAAACTCAGCTGTCCAGATCACACCTGAGAGGTTTTGGCTCAATTGAGGGTGGGTCCAGGTAGGATCTAGAAATATATAAGAATATTTGAACCCTCTCTGACAGGGTAGAATGTAGAGCTGGAGGGAACAGAGGTGGGCTTTGATACTCACCACACCCCAGAAGCAAAGAACAAAAATATGTGTTGTGAAGATAAAGCTATGTCCCCTGTACATATGGTCCCAGGGTTCTCGGGGTTATTTCTGTCATAATTGTCTACGGGCAGAAAAGGAAATTTGGGTTTGAGGGGAAAGTTCTGGCCTGGAGTTTGGAGGATGTGCGTGTCTCATGGCTATCTCATAACAGGCCTCAGTTTCTCCATCTGTAAATTGGGAACTGCAGTTTACCTTCCTTCCTTCCTTCTTTCCTTCTTTGCAGATTGAACCCAGGACCTTCCCACTGAACCACATCCCAAGCCCTTTAAAAAGAAAATATTTTTTTTGAGACAGTCTCACTAAATTGCCTAAGCTGAGCTCAAATTTGTGATCCTCCTGCCTCAGCCTCACAAAGAGCTGAGATGATAAGCGTGCACCACAGTGCCTGGCCCTTGTAGTTATTTTTGGTAGAGAAACACATTTGCCTCAGCGAAGCTCTTGAGGTTCCTCCGGCACAAAGGCCTGGGCCGATGTGAGGTCTCCTGGGGTTTGGGAACGTCCTGGGACGGCAGCTCCCTGCTATGTGGCCTCCCTTGTAGCCGCAGTGGAAGCAGCTCAGGTGTGAGACTGTGTCACGTGCAGTCCCAGGCCCTGTCCTGGGCCTCAGGGAAATGACCTGAGAGCTAAGGAGGCTCAACTGGGCCACAGGCCTCCCCTCCCTCCTCCCCACCCGCCCCACGGCCTGTGGGCCTCCTGCCCTCGCTGCTTAAGGTCTCCCTGGGGAAAGGACTCCGGACCCCTCTGCTTCCAGACCCGGGCTGGAATTATTTAATGCCAAATCGGTAAAAGCCTCGGCAGCTTAACTGCTAGAGGAGTGATTCATAACCCCACGCCAGGCACCGGCGTCTCCTCCCCATCCCCGAGGCCCACCCCGAAAGAGAAAGCCGATAAATTACTGTCATGGCTTTTTATGGTACATATAATCTGGTGGCAACATGGAGCCTCGACTCATCTCAAAGTCATTTACGATGAATTATTCATTTGGCTGAAAAAGGTCTCCACGCAGAGGGGAAAGAGCCTCTCTCCTGCCCGGCTCGGGGAGGGTGTCCTGGTGCACAAGGTGCAGGGTACCTGCCCCCCGTCCCCTCTGGACCCGAGTCTGGGGTGCAGCTCAGGGCACAGGGGCTGGGTCCCCGCTGCTGGTGCCCAGGAGGCTCTTCTGCCCCCGGAGCGCGGCGGGGTCCTGCAGCGTCCATCTGTCCCCCTGCCCGCTCCGGGCGGGGCGGGCACGAGTCTTTGCTCAGAGCGGCGACCCTTCCTCTGCCTGTCTTCCTTGGTTTCCTTCTGTAACATTCATTCTCCGCGAATCTCTGCTCCTGCGCCAGGACCTGAGTAGCAGACGACGCTGCGGTAGCAAACACCCTCCTCATTTCTTTCTTCGTCTTTGTTTTCTTCGTCTTCTTCTTCTTTTCCTTCTTTCTTCTTTCTTCTTCTTCTTCTTTCTGTGCTGAGGATCGAATCCAGGCTTCATGCAGGCTGAGCGCATGTACCCCGGGGCCACCCTGGTCCAGCCACCTCATTCCGTGTCTGCCGGGCCAGGGATGCAGCTCAGTGGCACAGGCCCTGCCTGGCAAGTGGGAGGTCCTGAGTTCGATTCCCAGTACAAAAAATAAATAAATAAAGGCTCTGTGATCCTCCACCTGGGAAGCAGCCCCCCCCCCCCACCTAGAACATCACTGTCCCACGTGCTTCCTCTCAGAGGACCCACTCCGGAACCACATCTGTCTTTTTTTTTTTTTTTTTCTTTTTTTGAGACAGGGTCTTGCTATGTGGCGCAGGCTGCCCTTGAGCTCACTCGGTCGCCCACAGTAGGTCCATACTTGTGATCCTCTGGCCTCGCTCTGCTGAGTGCTGGAGTCATGGGTGTGTGCCACCATGCCTGGTGACACCCATGACTTCGGCTTCCATGTCAGGGGCCAAGGCTGGCTGCGTGGTCACACCTAACTTCGAGGGGCAGGAGAGTGCCACCACCTGTGCCCTGAGGGAGGGGCAAGCATATGCGTGATCACCCTGAGCATATCCTGTCGCAGACACCACAGCAGACCCCGGGAGGCCGCAGCAGAAGGGACCTGTCCTTTCTCTCTGTGAACTCGGGGCTGTGAGGGCAGCAGATGGGAAAGGCAGGTGTGCAGGCAGCCGCCCCAGGAAGCGGTGCATGGGAGCCCAGGGGAGGTGACTGGGACCTGGCCTCTAGGGATCTGACCCCCTGGGCCCCACAGTGGTGAGAAGTGAGCTCATTCCTCCCAGTCTTCGCTTCCCCCCCTTCTCTTGGGGGTGGCGAAGGCGTGACATTGGTGCCTGCCCGTGGGTGCCCAAGAGATCCTAGTGACAGCCCGGGAAGGTGAGGCATCTGCGCGTGCTTTGCTGTGAATTCATTAGCACGTTTTTCTCAGCATAAGGCACTGAGTCACTTCTCTCAGGTACATGCTGTCCCTGGGAATGGCCCCCTCCCCTCCAATCAGGGCTCAACCAGAAGGGTCTGGCTTTCGGGGAGCTCCTCAAAGGGTCCCCCGAACTCAGTCAGAGCTGTGAGCCGAGCTATTCTTCGGGAAGGCTCGGGGGTGGGTTGGGAGGAGGGCTGCCTCCCAAAGACTGCCTGAGCTGCTAAGCGCCCCTCACCTGCTGAGGAGGCCCCAGCCCCGGCCCAGCTCGCTCTGAGTGCCAGGCTCTGTGGGACTCACTCACTTGTGCAATGCATATTTCTGGAGAGCTGATTGGTGTGAGTGCAGTGCTGGGCCTTCGTCACAGCACCTGAACAAGGGGACCAGCACCCCAGCAGCAGAACAGGTTACTTTGCGGGGAGGTGGGACCTGGGGCTTTGACCCCAGGGCCCTTGCACTAAGCTGCCCTTGCACTACCATTTTGAAATTTTGAGATAGGATCTTGCTAAGTTGCCCAGGCTGGGCTTGAACTTGTGGTCCTCCTGCCTCAGCCTCCCAGAGTGCTGGGATTATAGGCGTGCACCATCACACCAGGCACAATCGCTTTTGCAGTGGACACTGCTTGTGGACCAGGTGCCCCTGGGGTTCCTTTACCCTTTCGTGTGTTTAACTCCTCAGCTCCTGTGGGCTTTACTTCCTGAGCCGCCTGCCTGCCCGGTGACTCTGCAGAGGCCTGCCCCAGGCTCTCTGAGCTGGTGGCCCAGGGTACAGACACCACAAGGGCAAGGACTCCATCTGTCCCCAGCGGCAGCCTGGAGCTGGTGAGTGCTGGAGAGTGAGCCCTCACCTTGCAGTGGCTCTTGGGGTGCACGGGCCAGGTGGAGGATCTGCTCTGTCCCTTTCTGTGTCTTGCTGTCCTGTCCCTCCGTCTGTGTCTTCTGGGCCATTTCCATGTATCAGCAGCAGCGGGATCTCCCTCAGGTTTGCCTCTTGGGGTGCCTTGCTCAGATATCTGCCTGAACCCTACCCCTTCCTTCCTCCCCAGCCGTGCTGGTTTTGTCCCTGGGACCCTTCCCCTCCCCATGCAGCTGCTTAGTCTGACGGCTCACATTCACCTTGCTCTGGGCTCAGGGAGCAGAGAGCAGGTGACTGAGACATGACTAAGGGCATAGGGCGGGATATCCATTGGGGCTTCTGCGGATAGTTTTCTTAAAATGATACACAAGAGGTGAATCTGTTTCCCCCTACTGTTCACACAACTGCATGTGATGCCTGGAACCCTGGCAGCCACACTGAGAACATAAATCTGACACACTGAGGGTGGTCCAGCTAGCTCAAAAGGGAGAGACCCTGCTCAGGTGACACTGACATGGCTCAGGATTCACCAGCCTGGGACCGCCTTACCCCAGCATGCATTGTTCTGTAAAACAGTCAATCCCCTATTTGGCAAAACCATTTTGATTCAGATCTGTTGCTGTTTGTAACCAAAAACATCCCAACAAATGTAGTACTTTTTGATACAGAGTCTTGCATTTCAGGCTGACTTTGAACCCACTACAGAGCCCAGGCTGACCTTGGACTCTTGGCGTTCTGCCTGCCTCAGTCTCCTGAGTGCTGGGATTACAGGTGTGCACCTCCACGTCTGGCCCCAGTGGACACAGCTTAAAAGCCGATGAGTTTGCTGTGTAGGACAGGGTGCCACGGGGGGTCCCACTGGGTTTATTCCATGACTTTGGGATGAACTATGTTCAGTCATGTGGCACAGATAGATGAAGGAAAAGGCTGTACAGGGAAGACAGCGCAAGCGAACACCGTGTCAATAAGCCCATCGACAGGAAGGCAGGTAGGAGAACTTCACATCAGTCTCCCTCTATCCATCGTTGTCTCTTTGTGGACTCTGTAAGACTCATTTCCTTCTTTGCTATGGCCACTAGGAAGCTCAAAGTTGGGGCCGTGGCCCTTCTCACTTACCGTGAGTACTGTGTAGCGTGCATGTCAGTACCAACGGAATGTGCAGCTCTTTGCCTCACTCTCCCTTTGCTCTAAGTGCCTCTGCCTTCTGTTTTGATCCTGCCGGGTTTTGTGTATTTCTACATGTTCGCTTCTGTTGATCATCCACCCGCCCATCTCCCGAAGCTGCTTGGAACCTCTTGGATGGCGGCTGCTAAGTGACTTGGAGAGCTCCCAGCCCTGGCAGGCTGGAGGGAGGCTGGGAAAGGGCTTTATTGGCTGTCTTTCAGCTGCTGCCAAGGCTCCCTTTTCACCCAGTGTCCCCTTCTCTGGGCTAGAGAGAGTGATGGTTCTACCCCAATCTCCCAAATCCCAGGCACGGCCAAGGAAGTGGAAAATCCTTTGAAATTCCCAATAAATAAATAAAAAGGAGGTCTTGTCACCATGGAGACCAAGGCTTGGTTGGTCTCCATGGTGACCCTCGGGCAGGCTCTCTGCCTGAAATGACCAGCGTCCCTGAGAAAGAGCGGCCGAGAGGCGCAGACAGGGCTACACACCGTGGGAAGAGAGCCGCCTCCGGGTCCAGAGCAAGGGAGGGGAAGCAGGGGTCGCGCTGCTTTCTGGAACTTTCTTCCCCTGGCAAGCTGCTGTTATTTCTTCCACGATGCTTGGAGAAGCTCTGGCGCCTTCCTCTCTGTGCCCTGTGCCCGTGGGGCTGGGAGGGGAGCTGGGAGGCTTCTTCCTTCTTAGCAGAGCTGCCAGGAAGTCTCCATGCCAACGACAGCCCCTCCTTGTGGGAGCGAGCCCTCGGCTAGGACCTCAGGGAGTTGCCTGGGTAACCAGACTCCTTTGCCCCACTTCTCTGCCAACCAAACCTCCTCGGCCCTTCCCCCTCTCCGTGATGGGCGGGTGGGTGGACGGGTCACCATGGAGACCTGGATCCCCTCCCACTACCCCCTTTCCAGGGGACAAGATGTCCATTGGGAGGGGACCTGGGAACAAGCGGTCTGAGTATGAGGGGACAAGTTCTGGAGACCCTCTCTCTGCTGTTCTGGGGTCCAAGGAAGGGGCCGAGTTGGGTGTCCCTGAAGCCACTTCCATGGGACATGCTGGGCTCTGCGGGGCTGTCTGCCGGAGATCTGAGGTCCGAGGTCAGGCGTGTGGCTCTCTGGGTGTCACCCCTTCCTGCTGTCCCCCAAGATCGTGGGCCAGAGACACCCGGCCCTGCTCAGCAGCAAGAACAGCTCAGGTGCTTAATGAGCAAGCGTTTATTTTCAAGCAGACAGTTACATGATTAGTTGTTATTTTATCTTGCTAATGAAAATACATAAAAAACAAAATGGCCAATTAGCAAGACCATTCATCCCTCTTCTGGCTGTTTCTCTCTGGCCAGGAGGCCAAGCTGGGGCGGAGTGGGGGTGGCCCAGAGCTCCCTGCCACACTGAGGTCCCTTCTCTCCCACCCCTGCCTGCCTGTGCATCCAGCCTTCTGTCCCTGCCTGGTGCTGTCAGCGTGCGGGTGCCCTCTGCTGTCCTCCCCTCAGGGCCTTCTCCTTTCCCCCTAGAGCCTGCTGGACGCTACTTGTTCTCTCCTCCTCTTCTCCCCACCTCCATCTCTCGCATCCAGTAAAACACCCCATTTTCTCCACTTTGCTCCCAATCACCCTTCCGCACTGTCCCCACCTCCATCTCAGTCTCACTTTGAATCCCTCCTTACCCAGAAGCCCGCCCCGATGAATGGCCAAGCCACTGAGCGTGTCCGTGTATGCCCATGTGGGCAGACGGGACAGTGGGGCTGTGGTACCAGAGGCTTCAGGTCTACCTGGAGCCTGGAGCTCTCACAGTGTGACAGCACCTAGGCCTCCGTGAGCGCTCCGGGCAGGGGACGAGCCAGCCAGTGGTCAGGCCCCCTCTGCAGTGTGCTGCGTAGTCTCCTGCTGCCCGCAGAGCAGGGTCCCTGTGTTCTCTGTTTATGACTGCTGAGCTACAGGCAGACAGGCAGGAGAGAGGTCTGAAAGGGACCCCCAGCTGTCGTCCCTGCGGGGTGCTGACCAGTGGGCAGGCTCCAACAGTGTCATTTCACTGGTTCTTGCTAACACAAAGCAGCTGGGTCCTAGGGGACTGGTGGTGGCCTCCAGCAGCAAAAGGAAACAAAAGAAAACAGGCCATAATATGCACCTCGTAGAAGAGCAGGAAGCACTGGGAGAGGACAAGGGAGAAGCCAGGAAAGTGACTTTGTGGGTGAAGCCTCAGGGCAGAAACCGGAGAACCAGAAAGACCCGTGAGCCTGGGCTAAATTGTCCCTGTTATGTCCCCTAGCAGGGGGGAAAGCAGTTCCCTCACGCCTCAGCTTTGAACTTCCCCAGGGAGCTTCCTGGCTGAGTGACATCATTGTTGAGCATGGTTTCAGCCCCTGGCTTCTTGTCCTCTAATGTGAACTCCATGTTGATGATTTCACTCAGGGCTGTTGTAAGAATAAATGAGCAAACAGAAGCCACAGGGCTTAGCATGGCACTTTACACTTTGTAAGAGCTCAAAAATGGTGGTTATTATCACCTTGTGTCTCCTGGTCAGATCTCCTTCCACCCACCCCTCCACCCCTCCACCTATCCATCCACCCACCCACCCATCTACCCAACCACCTATCCATCCACTCATCCATCCATCCATCCATCCATCCATCCATCTATCCACCCCTCCATCCATCCACCCACCCATCTACCCAACCACCCATCTATCCATTCACTCATCCATCCATCCACCCATCTATCCATCCATCCACCCCTCCATCCATCCACCCACCCATCTACCCAACAAACTATCTATCCATCCACTCATCCATCCATCCATCCATCCATCCATCCATCCATCCATCCATCTAACCACCTACCCATCTACCCAACCACCTATCCATCCATCTACCCATCTGCCCACCTGCCCATCTGCTCATCCACCCACCCATCCATCCATCCATCCATCCATCCATCCATCCATCCACCCACCCATCCATCTATCCATCCATCCACCCACCTGCTCACCCCTCCATTCATTCACCCACCCATCTATCTTCCATTTATTTACCAAACTTTGACTGCCAAGTACCTGGTACAGAGGTGAGAGAGATCTAGGCCCTGAAACAAGGGGCTTGTAAGCTACCAAATGAGATGGATTCACAGACCTGTAGTTGAAGACACAAGGACAATGAGATGTTGAAACAGAGCCCAGTGCAGGGGATAGGGTGCCCAAGGTGGGGTGGCCAGTTCTCCTTCCACAGGAGGGACAGAGGCTACCAGCTGACCCACAGGGCACCCCCAGTGTTAGTGGCCCTCTGCAGGCGTGGACAGTCTGTTCACATCTTATGTCAGGGCTGATGGGGGCTCTTCTCTCCACTGTCTCCATGGCTTCTGGAAGGCTGTCAATGCTTTGGTCTCTTACTTGTGAGCAGGGAGTAGAGTTCATGAACCCCAAACCGGAAGACATGGTATGTGGAGGGTTTGTCAGCTGCACGGAATATGAGGGCTGCCAGGGACTTACAGAGGGGTGAGAGTTGTATGTGTGTGGGGTGATTGAAGGGCTGAAGTGACACATTCCCATAGCAACACACACACACACACGTGCGCGCACACACATACGTGTGCACACACACTCCCACACTCCTGATGCCTGGAATCTCACAGGCGTTCTTACATCCGTTCTCCATTGAAGCCCTCAGGTTCCCTGCCTACGTGCAAGGAGTGGTCAAAATACAGGGGTAGTTTAAATTTTAAAAATGTGTTACAGCGAAAGACTCCTGACCATTCATTGCTCTCATCTCCCCTGCACTTGGAGCACGCTTATCCCACCCTTCTTACCACTCTTTTTCAAGTGAGTGTCTTTACATGGGGTGATCGAAAACCTGGTGACTGCTGCCACATGCCACCCAATGGGAAAGCAGGTGGTAAAGACGCCACAGTGCGTCCTGGGTCTGGCATATTGCAACTTCTGGCTCCTCCCCAAAGTCAAAGGGACCAGGAAAGGGAAACATTTTAAATCAACACAGGACATAGAGGCAGCCACCACAGAGCACCTAAACACGCCCAAGAAAGTGTGTTTTGATTGCATTTCACACTTTCACCAAGTATCTCCTGGGCACCTCTGAGGTGCCAAGCCCTGTGCAGGCCTGGAGCACCGGAAATGAACAAAGCCTCATTCCTGTCCATCATTCACAAACTGGCCCTCAGCTGCAGAAAAGGACCACGCACAGGCAGAGAAACCCCGCATGGGCTGCGGGAACTGGCAGAGGGCTGCCTGACTTAGCTGAGGGTTGGCTTTGAGGTGCGGGAGGACAGGGAAGGCTTCCTGGAGGCGGTGACTTCTCAGCTGAGCGTCAAGGTTTGAGTAGAGCCAGATTTGCACAGAGGCTGTGATGACAGGGAGGAGACTACAGGCCCCAGGAGGCCTGGGAAAGGTGCTGTCACATGTCCCATGGCTGTCACTCCTTTTTGGGGTACCATGGAAGGTGGGGACCAGTGGGGCAGCGCTGAGCCCTGTGAAGTATAAAAAGCATGGTTAGAACACAAGAGCATGGAGGGCCACTTCCCTGGGTGCCAGTGAGAGAGGACAAGTCTGGTAAAAAGGGGGAGAGGACCTGCCGCCCGCGGTATCTGGTTCCCACCATGTGCTGCTGAGACCCTTTACCTGAAAGGGCTCAATGAAGCTACGCAGTCTTTGTGCCTCTGCTGGTTGGTGAGCTCCCTGAGCAGAGCTCCGGCTCCGGAGTTTTCTGTTTTGTTATTTGAAACAAGGTCTTGCTAAATTACTACATTGTCTAGGCTGGGTTGGAACTTGTGATCCTCCTGCCTCAGCCTCCCAAATGCTGATATTATAAGCATGTGCCATTGTGCTGGGGGAGAAAGCAGTTTCTCTTAATCAGCTCTTCAAGCTGCAGGTTCGGCACTCTGAGTCTGCTCCTGGGTGTGCCGAGGTTACCCTCAGTCTCCATGTGTCCTGTTGGTGCTGCAGGAGCCATTAGCATCCATCAGCAGGCATGGCGCTCTGCACATCTGGGGACAGATGCGGGGCTGCCACAGACCAGGCATGGTGAGGGGAAGAGGATGTGGGATTAGGACCAAGTGGGTCCGTCAGGGGCGTAGAGGTTAAGGGGACAAGTCAGCCCCAAACCGTGGCTTCAGCCAACAAAGGCTGGTATCTCATGTCACATGATCTGGGAGGATGGGGGTCCCCTGCTCAGCACAGTGACAGGAGACCCAGAGCCAAGACCCAGGCTGCTTAGACCTCTGTCATAGTGTGGCTGTCACACCCGTAGAGGGGACTCGAAGTTCCTGCTGTGGCTTTTCACTGCCCCAGCCACGAAGGGACATAGGGCGGGTTCAGTGGCAGCCCTTTGGCCACAAGTCCCTGGGTCTCTCCTGCCATCAGGGCTCTGAAACCACAGAGGAGGGTGGCATCTTGGTGGCCGGGACTGATCACCTGAGTGAAGAAGCCACACCAAGGTACAGAGAGGCAGACCCAGTGGGACGTGGGTGCCTGTCCTCTTCTTAGACAGCCTGGTAGCTGCAGGGAGCTGTCCCTCTCCTGGGGGCTGTGCCAGTCATGGTTCAACTGTCACCACCGGGATTACATTTCAGAAACTCATTTAGAGAGAGCGAGCTGGGCCCAGGGGGGCTGTATCTCTGCATCCTTGTCCTTGGGAGGCGGAGAAAGGAGATGGGGCGGAGAGAAGGCGGGGCCCAGGAGAAACCCGTCGGGCTGCTGCAGAAAGCAGTTAGCGGAGACAGGGAGAGAAACGACTTTTTCTCCATTTGCCCTCCGGTTCCCTGTTCCCTGGCAGGTTCCGAAGAGATGGGCTGAGGGCCAGGGTGGTGTGGCCTCGGCCGGGGAACCGCACTGGGGTGTCACTTAGGACTTGGGGTGGGGACACAAGGGCCAGGTTGGAGTGAGAAAGGCTGGACCCTAAATCCTCCCTGGAAGTCTTCCTGGCCCTGAGCTGCCGACTGTCACCCTTGGCTTTATCTTCCCCCCTCCATCCCCAAAATGCCAGCATATGCTGTACCTGGTTCTCTTCATAGTAGCCCATCCCTGCCCAAAGCAGAGCCTGTGACAAGGACACACAGTATCAGGGGAACTTAAGGGACAGGAAGAGACAGGAAATCTGAGTGTGGTCTCCCTGGCCTGAGGGCTGCCCTGGGGTCACTGCCCCGATTTCCAGCTGCACCTGGAGGCCTTTGATCTGTAAGACCTGGAAGGGGAGGCTGCAGGTCACCTCTGGGGTCCTGGGGTTGCCACAGTGGATCCCCCAGGTGTGTGGCAGATGGGAGCAGTGCTGGAGAAGTGGGGCCTGGGGCTCCCCTGACTGATAGATGTTCCTCTGCCACTGTTTCTGTTCCCCACTCTTCCCTCAGGTGATGGCTCCCGAAGACAGGGAACCAGACTTTTCTCTCTGTGGCCCCAGTGTCTTGCCTGGAGGCCACCAGGTGGCGGTAGCTCTGGAAGCACACATCATGGGGAAAGCCAAGGAGGGCGAGGGTCAGGATGTGTGCAGAGATGTGACCCTAGAAGGCTTCCCACCTGCTTGTCACCTCTGGAGGCAAGTACGGGACGCCCAGGAAACTCACTGAGATGTAAGGTCCTGCAGCCCATCTCTGGCTCTGTGGGGCTCTCAAAGCACCCATGCCCACTTTACCTTGGTGCATGGAGAAAATGCCACCCAAGCTGGAGCGGGGGTTGTGAGAGCCAACAAATCTCTAGAAGGGTACAGCGGGCATCTGGGAGTTTTGGTTTGTGTCCTGCCTCTCTTCTACAAGGTCTCTCCTGATGCCTTTGCAGAATCACTCTTTTCCACACTTCCTTGCTCTGTGTTTCTGGAAGCACTGTCAATCCCATTATCGAGTGACTCAAATAGCCACAGTGATTTGTCCAGGAATGGGCACATGACCCAAGCTGGGCCAATCAGAGTTCTTCTTGGAGCCTGCACTCACTTTCCCTTTTGAACTTTGAATGGAATGGTGGTTCTGAAGCCAGTGGAGTGGCTTCTCAGGTGAGGTGGCCGCCCAAGTAGAGGGTAAAGGGGACCAAGCTCTTGGTGGGCAGCCCCAGGTGTCTAGTGGCCCACCACTCCTGGATGGGCCCAGGCAGAAGTTTTGTCCTGCTACCTGGAAACCCCACCAGGGCATTCCTTCCCAGGATGCTGATGGCAGCTTTGGCTCCCTGGGCCTTTTCAGGGTGTCCTACTGAGGGGTCGCCTGTCCCAGTTTAGGTGGTCTGGCTGCCATAAACAAAACCCGCCTGCCTCCAACAGAGCTGCCCTAGGGACTGTCTTTGTTACCATGTCAGACAGCACATGGAGGGCCAGTGGCAAAGTAGCAGCTTAGATTTTCAGGGAACCACTTGTGTAAATTCCACTTCTTTTCTGGTTTCATCACTCACCTCTGACACCACGGGTTTGGGCCTGATTGAAGGACTGGCCACCAGCTGCCTGGACTTGGCTCCTCCTGTGATCTCAAGGCCACCCTGTTCCCTAGACTTCCTCATGGGTGCTCCTCTGGCCTTCTAGCATTCTCTCCCTCAGGACCAGGTCACAGGGCTGTGTAATGCAAGCTGTGTGTGCAAGTGGAAATTCTCAAGCAGCCGCATCAGAAAAGTAAAAAGAAACAGGTGACATTAATTTCAGCAATATATTTTATTTACTCTGATATACCTAAGCCATGAATGATTTCAATGTGTGAACTGGTGTTAAAAATGACTAAGATACTTTGCATTCTGTTTTTTGCACTAAATTTACAGCATCCCTCCATTTGGGTCACTATATTTCCAGTGCTTGGGAGTCACATGGGGCTGGTGGCCTCAGCTTTACAGGTGCTTCTTTTCTGGCCATGAGCAAAATTTTTCAAATGATTCAGCTCTGCTTTTTGGTCCTGATTCTCTCAGTAAATCTGGTTGAAAGCAGCCAGTAGCACTCATCCACCAGATTAGTTAGTCTCCACCCTTAATATCAGTCTCCTACAAAGTCTCAGGATGTGGGGAAAAAGAAAACAAACGCTCTGATAGCGTGAAACACACATGGTCTCTGTTCTACCTGCCGACGAGATCCTTGTCTCCAACTGAAACCTGCCGAGCCTGGCCTTTTCTTTCCACATGCCTACCAGCCTTCTGGTCTTCTGATCTCTACCCAGTGTCACTCCTCAAGCTTGCTTGTGGCACTCTAAAACTTTTCTAACTAACATCTCCAAACCTTTCCAAACCCCCTCTGCAAACCGTATCCAAAGGGTTTTAAACCACACAATCAGGTACAATCATATCAATGATCCCACTCCTGGTCACAATTTCCTAACCAATCACTTTCCCATGACTGCAACCCAACATCACCAACTTAAAGGAAGAGACGTTCATTTTGGCTCGTGGTTTCAGTGCTTTCTGTCCATGCTTAGCTGGCTGCAAGGCAAGATGGCAAGGCAGGGGAACGGTGATTGCCAAATGGTGGCCAGGGAGCAGACAAAGAAGGGAGGGGCTGGGCACACGAATGCACCCTTCCAAATCATGTCCTAGTGATCTCCCCTTCCAACCAGACCCGACTTCTGAATGTGAGACTTCTGGGGGGACATTTTCAATTTCAACCATAACAAACACTTTCCATAATGAACATAATTACTTCTTAGAATAGCCCATGGTAGATTTGGTGTTGACTGCCAGTTCTCTACCCCTTGACTTAGAATTATGCCCCAACACTTCTGCTATGTTGCTCATCAAAAGCTTGCCCTTGAGCAGGGGAGTATATTTTCCCATCTGTTATACACCGATTTGTGTCCTCCCAAAATCTCCATGTGGAAGCTCTGGCCTCCAATGTGACTCCATTTGGAGATAAAGTCTTAAGGGAAATAATTGAGGTTGAGGTAATTATGGGGGGGGCCCTGTTAGTCAACTTTCTGTTACTATAACAGATAGCTTGGATCATAGATTTATAAAGAGAAAAGGGTATCTGTCTTGTGCTGAGGCAGTAGGTCATAGTGGGAAGGCATGGAAGAGTGAAAACCAATCATTTCAAGGCCAGGGAGCTAAAGAAAGGTTGAGGAGGAAACCAAAGCCCTGCTACCTCCCCATGGCCTAAAGACCTCCCACAAGTCCTCGGTGACTCATCCTAGGGACTAAGTCTTTCGTTCCATGCCAGATGGCACATGAGGGCCAGTGGCAGGGTGGTAAATAGTGTTTACCAGCAGACGAGGAAAGGTAAGCATGTATTTAGATCAGGGTGCACTATCAAGAGGGACCGTGGGTGCGTTTTCAAGACAGGAATCATTTGTTGGTATGGGAGGCCAGGGTGTCCGTGAGAGCAGGACGGGAGAGGATATCAGACGGTGGATCTGGAGCCCTCAGGGTCGGCCTCCTCCAGGCTCCTGGTTCCTGTCAGCCCTTCGCCTCCGTGGCTGTTTCTGAAGTTCTAAAGAGTTGTAAACTGTCAAGCTCTCACCCAGGCCTCACAAAGGCCCTTCAAGCTTAGATAAGGATATCTGAATGCTTTGAGCTTTGGGGAAGCTGGGGGCTCTGGCTCACTGGGAGGAAAGAGGGTTTTTGTATTCATTTTTATCTCAGGCCTTTCCTAGTCAGCTTCGCACAATGCCTGTCTGCCTGTGCGTGCTGGGCAGGACTGGGTCTCTCCACGGAGAAATGTAACCCATCTGTCACCACACTGATCACAGGAAGCTTTGTGGGGCCTTGAGGTTTGTACTCCAGTGGACCCTAACCCAATAGGTTGTGTTCTCATAAGCAGGGGGGAGAGCCATTAGGAGTGTACATTCGGAGGACCAGGGATACGGTCCTCGCCGCAGTCTGTCCCTCACTGTAATAAACTACTCCTGAGTAATCCTTATGCTCACTGTATTTTTGATCACTGTATATACTTAGGTGCTTGGGATGGAACCCAGGGCATGATGCCATGCAAGGCGAAGGGCCAATATCGAGAAGTAGGTGGCATGAGCCTCCTGAAAAGGCAAAAGAAGATAGGAGGAAGAGGAGCAAACCAGTGTTATTCATAGGAAAAGTTCACTCTCACTGTAGTGTGTATCAGAATGCTGTTCCTTTTTATAGCTGAGCAATATTCCACTGTCTGGAGCCATGGTTTTGTTTTTTTTTTTTTTTTTTTTTTGCACCGGGAATTGAATACAGGGCCTTTACACTGGACTGTATCCCTGATCTTTTTTAATTTTATATCTATTCTGAGACCAGGTAGGTGTTACTAGGTTCTTAAATTTACCCAGGCTAGGCTCCAATTTGTGATCCTCCTGCCTCAGCCTCCCAGAAGACCAGGATTACAGGCCTGCACCAGCACTTTCTGTTAGACCTCACACTTAGTTTACTCATTTATTCACTTATAGGCACTTGGGCTGTGTCCTGCTTCTGATTCTTGGGGTCACTGTTTCCATATTAATTTGTCGTGGGCCCTGGGTTCAGTCACTTCTGCTCTTTGGAGCTATTTTTTCCCTCATGTTACTAAGATGTTGGTTTCTTTTGATTTTGCTAGGTTTACAAAGCCAGGCGGACAGCTGGCGGCTCTGAAGGATGAACAAGAGAGCCTGAGTAGAGGGCTGGGCTGCGACAGGGAGCAGACGAAGAAAAGGCAGAGGAGGAGCATGCAGGGTGGCGGAGAAGGCCAGACCCCAAGGAGCGGCCCTGACAGGCTGGCCTCCGATTTGACCAGTGCGGCTGGGCTCGGGGCGCAGCCAGAGTCTCCTCCACGGATGAGCAGGAATTGGGGGGCAGAATTCCGATCACCGACTGTCCCTGAGGCCGGGCTCGGGGCTGCAGAGGGGCTGGGCAGCTGCTGGGAGCCAGAGTCCACCTCAGTGGAGCTGGGACAAGACAAAGGCCTTGTGTTCTTGCCCTTGGAATAAAGGAACTGTGTCTCCAGAGGGAAACCGCAGTGGGGGTGGTATGAGCCCTGCCTTGTATTCACGCGTCTGAGTCGGCTTACTGTGGCTGTCACAGAATAGCACCCATGGGGAATTTGTAAAAAACAGAGATTGAGCCTGTCACAGTGGCACATGCCTGTAATCCCAGCACTGAGGGAGGCTGAGGCGGGAAGATTGTAAGTTTGAGTCCAGCCTGGGCAATCTAGCAAGATCGTGTCTCAAAATAAAAGGTAGGATGTAGCTCAGTGTGAAGGCCCAAGATTCAGTTCCCAGTACTGTGCTAAAAATTAAGAAAATGAGATTTGTTTCTCACAATTCTGGAGGCTGGGACATCCGATATCACGGTACACCCATCGGAGGGTGGCAGAGGGTGTCGCAGGGCCGGGGGTGAGGTGAGGGTGGGACCAGCTCGGGTCTCTTCAGTTATTACAGCTATGACTCCCGTTCTGGGGCCCCCACCCTTGCTCCCATCTGATCTGAAGGGTCCCCAGAAGCCCCCTCCTGGTACCATCAGTAGATGAGTTTGGGGGTTGTTTCTGACCTGTGAAATTGGAGGGACACATGCACACCATAGCAGCACCTGGTTCTCCACACAGTTTAAGGGGGACAGGTGTACTGCGTGATGAGTGCTGTGTCCTGGGTGTGAAGAAAGACTGTAAAGAGGGTGGCAGTCCCCCCGTAGGGTGTTTAATAACCGCTGTCACAGATCAGCTTGTCTACAGCCAGTGCTATCCTGGTTAATCTTCACGCCCACCTGAATAGGTTCGGCCACCTTTCCTGGGGACCATTTTACAGATGAGTAAACTGAGGCTTAGAAGCCAAAGACCACACTGGAGGAAGAGTGGATGGGGACTCACACTCAGCCTGCCCTGTCAAGAGCGCCAGGGGAACCTCAGCATCTCGGTGTTTCTGGGACAGTGGCACAGGCAGCCACTTTGGTACCCACAGGCCCCTCCTGTCCCTCCACAGAAGATGTCAAGTGCTCTGGGAGACAGGGCTGTGGGGAGTGATGGCCCCTGGGCTCCCCCGGTCTTGCCGTCTCCTCCCTTCCCATGTGCCTTGTGGGAAGGGTAGCAGCGCTGGACTGGGGTCAGTGGCGCTGCTGGGCCACCTCCCCGGGATCTGGAGGTAGCAGCCCTCTTGTGAAGGGCCCGACCAGTGGAGAGAGTGGGGTTGTCTGAGCCCCAGGGCTGGGGCAGGGGAGCGGTGGGCATTGGCCACAGCGCCTCGTCTGTGTGCGTGTATGCGTGAGGCCATTCGAGGCATGTATGTCTCGGATACATGCCTCGAATGGATGGCTGTGTGTGCCTGTGTGTGTCAATGCCATCCCAACCCTGGGCGGTCAGTGGGAACACTTGACGAGATGGACAATTCACAGGCAGCAGCCCCCCCGCCCCCAACTGCAGGGCCACAGAGCCCCTCTGCCCAGCCCTGTCCCTCAGGGACTCCCGGGGCCCTTGAGCCTGGAAGACATTTAATCCCAGGCAGGGACAGCTCACAGGGGTCACAGTGACCTGCAGATTTCTGCCCCTGCTTGGCCCTGCTCCATTTGCTCTCCAGACAAAAGCCGGAGCTCAGAATGGCCTGAGGGGAACCGTGCGTCCATCTGCACACGTCCATCGTGTCCCCTTGGGTGGCTGATAATACTGGAGTGTGTACTAGGCCTGCTGCCACCCAAGGGCGGGGCAGGGGTATTGGAGGGGCTCCTGTGGAGTGTGGCCAGACCCTGCCCACCCGGCGGGGATTCCACGCTCACTGATCACCCAGTTCGTATCTGTGGGGAGCACCTGGCAGGGGAGGGCAGGGAGGCTCGGACGGAGCCACAGGAGCTCTGGGGAGGAGGCAATAGCTGGCCTGTCCCGGCCTCTGCTGCTCTTATTGGTGGTGATGGTTGCACTGACCTGGTGAGTGACCACTGAGTCACTGGGCAGACACACCCTGTGCGCTGGTCCATGTGGTCCCCATGTGATCCCCTGGCTCCCTCACATCAGCATCATTCCCATTTTGCAGATGGGCAAGCAAAGCCCAGAGGAGTCCTCCCGTCCCCACCAGCCCCCTCTGCCACTCTGTTCCTGCCTTGGAGCCAGCCCACCGAGGACAGCAACCTTGAATCAAAATAGGCCTCTATCCCTTGCCCAAGGCAGTGCAGCTGACAAGAGTCAGAGTTTAACCCTTCTTGGCCTGGATTCTTCTGATTCCTTGTACCTCCCTTGCCAGCTCGGGCATGGGGACTGCCTTGAACGGGGCTGCCACAGCCCCCCCCCTGCCTTCCTGCAGTGGAATCCCTATGATTTGGTCATAAATCATGCTTGGGACTGCACTGGCTCTAAAGGATGCTGGTAATTACACAGGCAGATCTCCTCTTCATGACCGCCAGGTTCAATGCCCTGAGCCGGGAGGAACCACAGAAGTTGCCCTCCTGACCACGCCTCTAGGGGTCAGCAAGAGAAGCCAGATGTGGGAACAGATGTGTGGTGCTGGGAGCCAGGCTCCCGCTGGGCGAGGAGGAGCCTGCTCTGATGTCCACATCACTCCTGCTGTCCTCAGCGTGGGCGGAGGTGGACCTGCTGGCCCGTGGAGAGAGAAAGAAGACAGAGTTCCATTTCTAAACCATTGCCAAGTGACAGGTGTTCTTGTCACTGCAGGGGCTAGAGGTCCCCTTACAGAGAGGTCAGGGTCCTGTCTTAGTCACTTTCTCTGGGACAAAATACCAGACAGCCACAGTTTAAAGGAGCAGCGGCTTATTTTGATTCATGGTTGCAGTCTGTGGTTGGCTGGCTCCGAGGCAGGAACAGGGTGGCAGAGGGGCTGGTGGGGGGAAACTGCTCTTTGTATGTCAGCTAGGAAGCAGAACATGAAGGGAGGAGCCAGGGGCAAGAACATACCTTCCAGGTCACAGCCCCAGTGACCTACCCCTTCCTGCCAGGCCCCATCTGCAAACATGAGAATTTGGGGGAACTTTAGCTCTAAACCATAACAGAACCTCAACTCATCCAAGGTGAGTTTTGTTTTTTTTTTTATGTCAGGAATCAAACTCAGGACCTTGCACTTGCCAGGTAGACATTGTGCTGGTGAGCTAAATGCTTGTTCCTCCCAGCTGGCTTCTTGCCTATCTTGACATACAATCATATAGGACACGCCAGTGAGAGACAACACAGGGGTGAGGTGCATTGCAGCCTGGGGCTAGGGCCACTCATATGGTTTGGGGGTGTTCTCAAGACAGATGACCTAGGATGTTTATGAGTTATTTGTTGTTTACTTAGCATCCATCAGGTTACTCATTAGTGCTAAAAACTGACCTTATTGACCAGATTAAAACATGAACTGCTGGCATTTGTTTGAAGTTTAGGGGGACAGAGCCAATTATTAGTGCTGTTGCTTTGAAGGTGGGATTTGTGGATTGCCAGTATCAGAAGAGAAACACAGTCCAAATTTATGGACTTTTTCTACCTCGAAGACTTAGGAATTTAGGAGCAGAGAAAAAAAATATGCTTTGTGGTGAAGAAGGCATGGTGACCTTGAGTGTCTGATTATGTCTCAAAGCTGCAATTTTCTCAAAGCTACAATTTTAAAAATCTTGTCTTCTTTCCAGCTATCTTGAATCCTTCTATGTGGCACAGACTCCCATATCACCCTAGGAAATCCCTAAGCTAGCCCTTCCTGTCTGTTTCAAAATCCTTCTTCATAGAAGCAGTCCTAGAGGCTGAGCTTGGAGGATTCATGGCTCATAGTACCCGGGTCTGCCTTCAGAGGGAAATCTGGGTGGTTTTCAACTATAGTATACACAACCGGTATATCTTACGTGCATCAGAGTCCAGTCCCTGACCCCTTTCTCCCTGGCACTGTTCCCCCAGCCTGCTTCATGGCTATTGTGAACTGAATGTCTTTGCTGTACCATGCCCTTCTGCCACGCTCCTGCATTGGAGCAGCTGACCAGTGACTGTATCCCCTGAAACCATGAGCAAATTAAACCTCTCCTCCTTTAAGTTGGAAATGTTAAAGACTGTGTTCCAGTCATAGGAAAATGACCAATGCACAATAGCCGTGTGTGTGTATGTGTGTGTGTGTGTGTGTGTGTTAATGCTGTCCCTAGGGAGTGATTTGAGCTGGAGGATACGGAAGGTTGAGAGATTGGGGGACACGATCATTGTGGACTACAGAGTCAGACAGTGATGCACTGGGGAGGGACTGAAATGCTGAGGGCGATTAATCACAATTTAAGTGAAGTGTGAAATCCAGATGGCCTCCTTGGCAGCGCCAATCAAGAGACTCTCATCTCTTGTGGCTGGAAGACAGAAAAAACTGAGGATCAGGCCCAGAACTTAATTATAAGTGGAATTACAGCGAAAATTTGGAGTCTCAGTTTTGGCAAGTCTGCTCCTCCAAGGTCAGAGCCTTGGTGGGGAAGAGAGGAACGCTCAGTGACATCTGGGCTGATGCATTAGAAAACCTTGCGCCCCTACATCGTCCCAAACCCTCTGGGCTGCAATCAGGGTCCAAGCCAGTGCCTCAGCTTGCTCAGTGACGCAGGAGCCCCTGACTGGCAAGAGAGCATGAGGTGGTCTTGGCCGATACCTTGACCTCCGGTTCTGTCCTCCAGCCCAGCCACTAAAGTTGTCCAGTTTTGTCAAGGGAAGAAAGGAACACGCTATGCTGAAGAGCCTTCAGGACCTGGCCAACACTCCGGGCAGAGAGCAGAGAGGTGTGCAAGGGACAGAGTCACAAGGACGTGGGATCAATGGCAACAGAGGGTGAAGCTGGCCGGGGCGGTCATCAGCAAGGGCGTGTCCTCCCAGGATGCGGGGTTCAACATCCTGGAGGGCCCCCGGGAGGTGGTGCCCACTGGCTGTCAGGGTGGAACCTTGGGAAAAGTCAGGGCTCATGCCGAGTGAACTCGAGGTGCCAGAACTGGGGTGGCACGCGCGGAGGAAGGGATCAAAGGGCTCAGAGAAGTGGGTGTGCCATGATGGATATAACACAAAAAGCCAAGTATCCGCCTGTGCTCCAGGGAAGGCCCGGGGGATATGTAAGAGGCAGCATGGGTGCAAAACCTGCTGGGGGCTGTGTTCCATAAGCAGGGCCTGCCAGTGGGAGATGCTGCGGTAGAACTGCTCTGCACAATAGCAACAGGGAAGAAGAGGTCCTGAGATAACAGAGCCCGGTGGGGGAATTTAAACTCTATGAGCAAGGTGGGAAAAATTACTATAATGAGAAGAAAGGTCGGAGTAACAAGCAGGGAACCTAAAGAAAGCTCTAGAAATGGTCACATGGTGTTCCCAGGGGCAAGATGGGTAGATAGCTGACAAGACTAGTGTGTCCTTTACACAGGTGGAAGAATTCAAAGATGGGTGATTAGAAGGTTGTGTCAGCTGCCCCAGGAAGAGGCTGTGATCCCTTTGGAGCCAGAGGTCAGAACCGGAAGGGAAGGCTGGATTCCCCAAGAGGGAACCTGTAACACATGGTGAATCTGTGTGGGAATGGTGACCCTGGTCTCCTGCAAAGGGACCTGCAGGCAGGTGCCTGATGAAAGGACAACCAGAAATTTCTAAGACTGAGGGATTCAGGGTCTAAGATGACGTTCATACATAAAGACCCGCAGCATCCCCGTGACTTCCAGTTACACCAGAAGCAGATGGGGGTTGGAAAATAAACAGAATCTAATGAAGCTTGGACCACGGTGGACCCTGAGGCTATGAGCACATTCCATTTCCCGGTTCCAGATGGAAGTCCCTGGCACCGTCTCCCATCCCGATCAAGCGCAAAGCACAACCAATCAACCCTCCAACGTCACATTCCAGAGGGATGGCAGCAGAAACTAGAATCATCTTTATTTATTTCATACGGATATTTTTTGTGGTGCTGAGGATTAAACCCAGGGCCTTGTTGCTCATGCCCAGCAAGTGCTCTACCACGATGCTATAGCCCTAGCTTCAGGGTCAAACTTTAAATACCCACGATGTATGGATAGTTGTCTTTGCCTTATTGTTTGCTAGTTTAATCCTTACAAAAAAAAAAAGCACCAGATGAATTCTAGAAGATGAAAGTAGATGTCTAATTGCTGCCTGGCAGGTGTTTCCACCTTGGCTGCTCTGTGGCCTGAAGTATCTCTGGCAAGGCTGAGAAACCCTAGACTAAAGTGGGCTGGACCATCTTGTACCCCATGGAGCATCGCACTGGTCCAGCGCATCAATGCCATCGTATTCATCGCTGGCTGAGAAGAAGTGACCAGCACTTGGAGGCCTCCCTAAGGAAGACGTGCTTCAGGGGCTGGGACTAAATACCAGGGAATTTTTAGGGGTACAGTGGTCACAGGCATGTTGGGGACCCCTCCCTCAGAGGACAAGATAAGTTGTTGCATCTTGAACCTCCCACGAGGCGGAAGGAAGCACAGCATCTGAGAGTCTCTCTTGAGGATTTTCACGCAATATTTTCTGCCCTTGACAAATGCAACTGCAAGACATTTTACCAAGTGACAGTCCCCAGACAGGGGAGGGATCGGCAGCCGCCCCAGGCTGTGCGACAAACAGTCTGGCGATCATGTGACCCAGCCACCTCAGATTGACAGCCGGCTCTGTGGCAGGAACAGACAGTGTGAGCTTATGGCGCGCCCTGAGTGGGGAGTAACAAGTTAGATCCCTGGAGTTCTGGAACCAGGCCATGCCATCTGGAGTGGAAAATTATGCACTGTGTGGAAAACAGCTTTCGAGGGCTTCTGGGTCTTGATGGAGCTAGAGCCTGGGTTCAGCCTGACAGGGACAGCTTGGAGGTGACACCCTGTGAGCACGGACTGCCAGCCTCCAGGACATGACTCTCACTCGGTCCCCATGACACTCACCCAGACTTGTGACCTCTGTATGATGCTTTGTCCCTAGGGGGTGGATACATGGGTGTGGCACTTGTCACTCTCCGGGGTCCCTCAGGAATCTTGTTCCTGTCCCTGAGATGTTAAGCTCTTCATGTTTAAGTTCTGCCCTGGTCACCAGATTGGAAACACTTTCACCAGGGCACAGAGTAGAAGGCCCATTGAAAGTTAGTTTGCAGTGCCACCTGGTCGCTTCAGATGCCTTGGACCTAACGACCAGCAGGCCAGAAGGGAATCGCTGTCCTGGCACCGATGGCTGTCCTGGCTGGCTGGCAGGCGAGAGAGGATTGAAATTACACAGTGAGGCCAGCTTTAGTGTCCACATGACCCAGAGGGAGTCTCGTGGCATCTCCTTGCCTGTGTTTGACAGTAAATAGGTAAAAGCAGCAGCCATGGCCTGAGGAAGGCATGGGGTGCAGGGGCCCAGGACCACTGGGGATGAGGGTTCAGGGGTCCCTCTAGGTAAAGTTGCTAGACCAGCTGAGATCGAGGGGAGTTCCAATGGGGGCAATGGAGGAAGAAGACAAGGGCACCAGTCTTGGAACAAAAGGCAGCGTCAAGGAGCTGGGATTCAAGCTCCCCTATCTCCTTTTTAAGTTTTCGGAGGGCGAGAGAGCAGCCAGAACCCTGGAAGGGCTGGCTCTGAAGCCGGCGAATCCCAGCGGGATCGGGGCGGACACTGGGGAAACTGCAGTCACCACACAGCTCTCCTAGGAGGCCAAAGTGTTTGTCCCCAACAAACACCTGAGAGTGTGGCTGCAGATGGCTCCAGCTAAGTCCCTTCCCCACAATGTCTATCTGCCAGACGGAGTTTTCTTGCCGTTAACAAGGGCACCCTGATCCAGGGACCCATCAGCATGGGGTGTAACCTTCCGGCTCCTCCACCTGGACTTGGGATGGACCCAAGAGGCCGCTGTAGCTCCAGGTCTCCCTGCATGGTGGGCGAAGCCTCTGTGGCAGCTGCCTTGTGTTCAGCCTCCCCCCTGCCCAACCCTGCTTCCCACACCCAGTGGGCACTGCTGTTGCCAATGGGACTTTCCCTCTAATCAACCCCCTGAGTGTAGTCTTTGTTTCCCGGAAGCCAGGCTGAGAGGATGGCGAGAGGCAGGGCTTGTTTTGCTCGTCACTGGAATAGCCAGGGTTGTTTGGAGAGACAGAACCAAAAGCACACATGCAGATACACGGACATTCATTGTGAGGGACTGGTTCCGTGAAGGCCGGGTAGGGGTGGGCGCTGAGAGAGCCCACAGGCTGCCCTTTGCACGGGGGAAGCCCAGGAAAACCGGTGGTGCAGCTCCAGTCTGGACCCAGGGCTGTCCCAGGTCCAGCAGAGGGCAGCTCTGCCCTTCTCCCACCTCTTTGCCCTAGGGAGGCCCTCGACAGATAGGATGATGTCCTCCTACGTCGGTGAGGTAGGTCCACTCAAAATCCAATGTCTTCTGCAAACACCTCAGAGACATACCAGAAATGAGATTCTACCAGCTCCCTGGGCAGCGCTGACCCAGGCACGTTGGCATAGAAACTTATCCATCACACTGGCTGCTAGATTTGCATGAGGCTGAGTCCTGGTCACCTTGAGACCCAGGCCAAAGAGGTCCACAGATAGCTCCAGGGCTGTTTACCTCCTGCACCCACTTCTGTGGATTGGGAATGAGCGTGGAATTTAGGTGGATGGGAGGAAGTGTGGGGGCCACAGATGGACAGTGCAGCCCAAGCAGGCAGACAGGAAATTCAGGGGTGACTATAGACTTCCGCTCCCCTCTGAGCTTCCAGACACACAGAGCCGGTATCTCAGGGAAGCTTGTTTTGTTTGTAAAAAGAAGCGCCCCGGGCTTCATTTCCCGGGCCTCCCTCTAGCACATCTAGTATGGATCGGTATGGTGACATACAGAAATGGGTTGGCAGCGGGTGACCCCCATTTCCATCTTCCTCGTGGGTGTTCACAGGAGCAATACGAGGTCACTACTGCCATAATCATCTTATGCAAGGGGAAACTGAGGTTCAGTGAGAGTAAGTGACAGAGCACAATGACACAGGAAGTAGTAGAATCGGGCACAAACTCAAGTCTGTGTGACCAAGAGGAGGCTCAGGGGTGATCTGGGAGCCCACAGAGAAGGGTGTGACGGCTCCGGGTCCTCTTCTTGATCCGTCCTTGTTACGTTGTCTGCTTCCCGAAGGAGGATGGTCCTCCAAGTCCAGTTCCTGGGTCTGATGAGGAAGACCAGGTAGGAGGCCTCTGCGTGAGGTCCTGGTGTCCAGGTCCCTCTCGGCCTCCATCCCACCACCCATCCCTGGACCTGTCTACCTCTTGGGCTCTCTTGCCTTGGTACTTGGAACCAGTACATGGCCTCAGAAAGTCCTGGTCACTCTCTTCACTGAGCTAGTTAGGTGCCATGGAAGGAGGGACCCCATTCTGTGAAATTCCAAATGGACCCATGTTTGTTAATTCACCATTTTGGGGGGAGGTGAACTCATGGCTCTTTAACTGTGTGACTCTGGGAAGAGAAGCCAACCCCTCTGAGCTCATCTTAGGGTGTCTCCTCTGGGGAGTGGCGTGTTAAATTGGGGGACCCAGTACATTCAGTTCTCACCTCTGTGTCTCTTTCTCTCTGTCCCTGGTTTCCACTGTCTCCTCCCATATGACCAGGTGACCCCAGGCAGAAGGAATCGTCACTGACATTTCTGAAGAAATCAGACTCAGCCTAAATGGAGCATCTCCCAGTTGTGGGGACCGTCTGTCCTCCCCTTTGGTGGCCTGTCCCCAGCCTCTCTCTTCCCCTCCCCTGCCTGCCCCTCTGCCCGTTCCTCCTCTCCCCACCTCTCCCAGGCCTCAGCTCCTCTGCGACCCTCCTCCACTTCCTGGCAGCTCAGTTGCCTCCCATTTTCCAGTGCGCAGTTCATTGTTGCTCCTTTGGATTAAATGCCCCGTCTCTTTCCCAGTTTATTCCCCCAGAGTTGCCCGGCTTGCTGGGAGCCAGGAGAGTGCAGAGGTAGCTAGACCTCTGGGGTCAGGCTAAAGAGCCAGGACATGAGGAGGGCGGTGGCCATCCTGGATTGGGGGAGCCCCCCACATCTTCCTGATGCCCTGAATTGGTGTTCTGGGATGGGGGGCCACTGAGCCGATGTGTGATTGTGGACCTTCTCCAACTTCCGCTGGTTTCCTAGTATCACAGTCTCATGAGTCCTGTCCTGTGTCATTTGCTTGTTCTGCCCAAAGTGCTGTAAAGACACTTGCGGGGTATGACTCGGACAGCCCAGGCCACCTGCACTTTCCCTGCCAGCTCCTGCTCCTGGCTCCCCCGAACTTGAGGCTGCTTCAGCTTCTCTTCCGCTTGACCTTCATGGCCTTCCTCCCCCTGCAAGAGGGAAGGTGCCCACATGGGCCAGCAGGACAGAGTGTCCTGTGGTCCAGCCTCACTGTCTCTCTGAGTAGCTGTGTGACCTTGGGAAGTCTCACAACCTCTGGGTATGGAACATTTTTTGGCCAAGATGGGTCTTTCTTTTTTTGGTACCAGGCATCAAACTCAGGGCCTCACATTTGCCAGGTGGCACTGTGCCACTGAGGTACACCCCCAGGGCCCCTTTTTGGCCAAGTTGAAAGGCATCTGACAAGGCCCAGACAGGACAACCTCTCCATTTCCTTGCTGTGGACCCTGGGCTGGTTCATTTGTCACCTCTAGTCTCAAATCCCAGAGCCTCCCCTCCCTGGGGCTGGTACCAACCCTCAGCACAGTCTGTGCAAAGTGCCTGATTGGGTCAGTACCCCACGCATGGTTAATGCTCCAAGAGAGGCAGCTGTGACTGTCACTGACCCTGGAGTGAGGGAGGGTCTCAGGACTCCTTAACGAGTCCAGAGCAGAGTGTGGGAGGTGGATTTACCAGGAGCAACCTGGGCGCCAACCTCGCGGAGGTGCCTTTGCTATTTAGCCCGTGGTGGCTGGTGACTCCAAAGGGAAAGCTTTACAGGGCAGAGGAGGGGAGCAAGGGAAGAGGAGGAGAGGAGGGAGAAGGAGGGAGAAGAGCAGAAACAGCTGCGCTGCGTGAGGTGGGCCACAAGTGCGAGTGTCACGAAACCAAGGGAGGTTTCCAGAAAAGGATGCCACATGCTAAGTTTCCTGCAGCGTCCGCCTCCTGCCAGACCGAGGCTCTTGACTCATCCCTCTCTGTGCCCGCTGGGGGGGTGCGGCCTGGCCGGTGGCCAGTGTGCCCCTCTCCCACGTCTACCACTGCAGATGATACTGTCGCCCTTCTGAGGAAGTGGGGGGCACCCTGAGGTGGCTTAGACCGGGAAGGGGGGGACCTGGGGCCCTTCCCTGTGTGCTCAGCACTCACAGCACACGTTCAGCCCCTGCTGCTCAAAGGCCTGCAGCCGCTGTGTAAGCCGTGTTCCCCAGCCAGCCATTCTCGAGTCAGGGTTCAGTCTAGCAGCCCCCACCCCGCCACTGTGTCCTGGCCCCGTTGTTCCATAGCACAGGCCTTGTTAAAATAAAGACTCGCTTCCATGTTCCTGTAAACCCAGTCATGGTTTGCCTCTCATGTAATGTGGGGTTTCCGGCCTGAGTAGTATGGACAGAGTGATCCTCAAAGGAAAGATCAATAAATATGCAGAGCTATTAGCACCAAAAAGCTCCAGAGCCCAGCACCTGGTAGAGTTGACTTATGGTGTCCAGCATCTGGTAGAGCTAACCTAGTGTCCAGTACGACAGCAGCAGCTGGCATCCAACCTTACCCGGTGGCACCCAGCACTACCCAGTGCCATTTGGCGAGGTCAGAATTGTAGGTAGAGTTATACTTCGCCGATTCACGGTTTCCGTCTGAATCAAGCCAAAGAACCTTATGCCGATTGTAACCACCCGCACCCCCAAACCTATGCTGCAGTTGCTCCCCACCATAAGGTGCCATGGGAGGGCTTCCCTCTCCCGGTGGAGCCTGGGAAGGGGACTGGGCACGCTAAGCCATGACCCACCTCCTATGCCCAAAGACCAAGTATGCCTTGCCCAGGTGACCAGGAAGGGTGGAAGAGACCCCACCCCCACCCCATCCCTGGCTGCAGAAATACCCAGAAACATGGGGAAAGATCTGGAATCGTTTGACTCCTCTTTGAAGAATCTTTTCTTCTAAGTGTTTGAGATTTTGAACATTTCAAGCCTATAGAAAAGTTGAAAGCACAGTCCCTTGTATGTCTGTCTGTCCTTCACACAGGTTTGCTCACTGCTCGCTCGGGTGCCTTTCGGTTTCTCCCTTTCTTTTCTTTCTTCTGATCGTTTGAAAGTCGGTAGCAGGTATCAGACTCCCGGCTCCCAAATCGTCAGCGGGATCCCTGTGCAGAAGGGCCGTCTCCCACATAAGCACAAAGGAGTAATTATCAGACTCAAGGACTCTAACACAGATCTGATAACGTTATCTGTTGTGCCATTCATATTCAGATTTCTCCAATTGTTTCAGAACCATCTGGTATAGCTGTTTTATACCCATCCAGATCCACTCACAGCTCATGAGCATTGCATTTAATTATCGTGGTCCTTTAGTCTCCTTTAATCTTGCCTTTTGGTCTTTCTTATAATTGACACTTTGAAGAGTCCATATCAGACGTCTTGTAAAACGCCCCGCAACCTGAATACATCTGATAGTTTCCTGTGGTTCCATTCAGTTGGAATTTCTAGTGAGAATGCCAGTAGGGGTGCTGTGTTTTTGTTATTGCGCTACCTAAGGAGGCATGCGATGTCAGTTTGTCTTATTTTTGGTGACCTTACATTTGATCAGGTGGGTAAGGTACTGTGTGCTGTATTTCTCCCTTGCAAAGTTTTTTTTTCTTTTCTTTTCTGTAAGTAATAAGTCATCTTCACTGCATCCGCTGTAGAACTTGCCTGGGTCACTTTCTTGCCCTGGGAGTTGCAAAACTCATTTGTCTCCTGAAGACTAGAGCTCCTTCTGGGATGTAGCTGCTACACGCAGCTATGTGCTGGTCCAAGCGGTGGCTTCATGAGTGTGACAGTCAAGGACCATCCTCAGTGACCTATCCTGGCCCCTTTGGATCAACCCTTTCCTTTGTTGTCCTTGACTGCAGGACAAGCATATCTGGCCAGAGAACTAGCCTTTCACTAACTGGTCCCAGTAAGTTAGCTGGCTGATTGCTGGGAATACGTGTGTGTGTGTGTGTGTGTGTGTGTGTGTGTGCATGCACACGCATGTATGTGCACACACACATGCATGTGCACACGCTAGGCAGGACATCTGGGGATTAGGACTCAGAAGTAGCACATTCTCCATCCCAGGAGCTGCAGGGTGCTGGGTTCCAGCCTTGGTTTCCACGGCAATGGGCAACCTCCTTCAGCAGTCTGCTCCTTTCTGGACCAGCTGACAGTGATGAGGCCAGAGGCGATGGGACAGAGTCTGGAGATGACGACAGAGCCCAGCCAGACCTGCACTGAATATCTTGCTGAAGAGAAGCACCAGGTGGCCCATGGGCATCTTGGAGAGGAGAACTTTGGAAAGAGTTCCCCTCACTGTTCGGTAGGGTGGATTTTTCCAGGGCTCCCAGGGACCCCTGGCTTACTGCAGGATGGACTTTTCCATCGGGAAGGGTCCGAGAAAACGTGGAGGACAGCAGTGGACCCCAGCACCTCTCTTGCGAGTTTGATGCATGTCAAGCAGATTCTGGTCCTTGATTTCTTGATCTGTTTCACACGAGATCTTGACCTATTTCCATGAATAATCTGTCTTGTTCCACATCTGGGCCCTGGAGGCGGCTGCTATTATTTGGCACACATTATGGATAAAAGATCTGAGACTCAGAGGACTTTGCTAGGATCACACGGTTGGTAAGGTGTGAAGCTGGAACCGGAACTTAAGGAAATATTGTGGTGCAACCATGAAGAGCATAAGTCACAGAGACAGGCAGGCTGGGCTCAAAGGCTTGCCTTTCACTCATAGCTGGTGATGTAAGCCAGAGTAACGAAGGGCTCCAGGACCAAGACCTGCTATCCCCTGTCCAAGCTCGCCTGTTCCTGAACTGTCTTCAGCCCAACCAAAACTCTCCTGGGAACTTACTGTGACTAAGTTCCAACTGCTGAAAGGTCTGCATAAGTGGCATACTGAACTTCCAGAAAATCTTTTCTAAAGAGCCTGGCCATTCATTTTTGTCTCTCCTCTTTTGCTTCCTCCTTCCTGCTGCCTAGACAGTAGTTGTGATAGATGGAGCACCAGCAACCATCTCAAACTAAAAGGTGACTTCCAGGATGGTGGAGCAGAAACAAGAAGGAGCCTGGGTCCCTCTGAGGGCTACGTCTGGACTTTGGCTTTTAAGACACAAAAGCTTGTGAGTGTGAGTCACTAGATCATGGGGACTGATGCTTGCTTGAGTGCTGTGGTATGTCAATTAAGTTGGTCAAGTGATTGATTACAGTGGGAAAACAGCATATCCGAGGGCCCCCGACTCCTATTCATCCACCTTCCAGGACACCTGGAGTGAGGTCGCCAGAAGATGTGGTGAGGGCAGCATTGCTAGTCACGCCCTGAGGTGTGGCTGGCACTGCATAGAGAGGAGCCTGCTGTACCCATCTGCCCACCACAGGCTGCCCCTTTCTCCTAGGCCACCAGGGTGCTCATATAGCCAGCCTCACTGTTGTCTTCCTCCTGATATGCTGCATGGAGCAGGCAGGGCAGAGCATGGTGGGTACACTCAGCCCCAAGCCCTGCTGCCTAGATGCAGTAGACGCCTGTCCCCTGTCTTCCCTGCCAACCCTAACGACGGTGTGCCTGCTTATTCTGTGTGTCAGATGTCACTCTTGCTGACTCTGAAGGTGATATGTCCTGTCTGGAGCCAAGGGCTATGAATAGGGGCAGGGACCCTTCTGGTCCCTGTTAGGTTTTTCCTTGGTGTGGTAGAAAACTAAGAGTAGAAAGAAAAAAAAAATGGAAAAAGGCCCTTATTAGGGGCGCGGGAGGGCTGCAGAAGAATGCAACTTCTCTCCTAGGCAGGCAAAGAAACTGACGGCTTTTATTGGGTTTGACAGAGGGTGGAGTTGGAAGGGGAGGGCAGAATGATGTATTGACAGCTGATTGGAGGGATGTTGGCGCATGCGCGGAAGCGAGATGTTCCATTTTGGTCTGGAAGAACACGGAAGCCAACATGGGAGGGACGTGCTGTCACTCTAGGGTCATTGCCATGTTGGGCAGGTGCCACACTGAGCCTGGCAGGGCTTCACACGGGCGAGCCCATCAGTCCCTTTTGGAACCTCCAACCCCGCAAGCCCTGTCCCAGTGGACAGGCTGGCTTGGGTAAATGTATTTTTCTCACCCCACTCTCCACCCTCAGGGGCCCCTGTCCTGATGGGAGCGCTGGACTTGAGGGCAGGACGGGAGGGTCCCTGGGACTTGGTAGCCCAGAGGTCTCCGTGAAGTTCCTGAGCAGGAGAGCCCTGGGTCCACTCCTTCAGTGCAAGGCTGGGCGAACACCTGTACTTGGCCCCGCTGACCGGATGCCACCCAGGTTTTGTGACTTCATTTCTCTTTTTCTAATTGGCCGTGGTAGCCAGTTAGACGGGGAGTAAGCCGTGCGACTCCTCTGATCTGCTAGTTCATATTTCTTCTCTTGAAAGCGTCACAGCCCTGTGATCCTCCTGGGGTACACATTCCACCCCAGGGACTCCGCGCAGCTCTGGCCCCTTCCCCCAAGCAGTGTAAAGCCCCTTCCTTGGGTGGGGGGCTTCTTCCTCTTTGCTGTCCTTAGCTTCTTATTCTGACCTCAGACAGCGGGGAGGGCAGGACTAGGAGACAGGGGAGGGAATGGGGCAGAGAAAGATGGAGGAGAAAATGGCAGGGAATTTGTAGGGCAGAAGGAGGAGCTGTGGGGGAGGGGGGCGAGCAGAGGGAGGGGCTGGGTTCCCCGGCCCAGAACTCACCCTGCCTCCTCCTGATCTGGTTCAGATGCCACCTCCTCCATAGTCTGTCCCTCCTCACTACTGAAGATGACACTGCACGCCTCCCTTCTGCCTCCTCACCTGCTCTCCTCCTCCACCTCCCTTCCTGTGCCTGGGCAACCAGGCACCTTGTCACTTACTGCCCTATTGTGTTTGTTCCCTGAGGTCGCTCCCCTCCTGCTGGGATGGAGTTTGCTTGTGTGCATGGGTATGCCCGGCATCTGCAGTGGCCAGAACCTAGCAGGACTGGGAACAGCATGTGTGGCAGTGAAGGGCCTTGGAGCTGGGGAGGGAAACCTACTGCCCAGATCTGGGCTCCCCAGCATCCTGGGCTTCCTGTCGGTGGTCCCCAGTCGACTCCCCAAGCAGAATAGCTCCAGACTCAGTGGCTCCTTTGTGTCACCCCAGCCTCTGTTAGCTCAGCAGACAGCGCCCCCACTTCCAAGGTGCTCAGCCCCAAAACCTCAGGCTTGTTGTTTGGACAGCTCTGCCTGCTGCAGCCCCTCTACTGAGAAATCCTGTCAGCTCTGCTTTCAAGGGGTAACAGACCCCAGCTACTTCTTACCAGCTGGGTGTCTCTACTATGGGTGGGCGGAGCCATCACCTCCTGATTTCCTGTCTCACTGGGCTCTCAGCTGTTCCTTAAATCCAAGAAATGCATTCTTCCTCAGGGCCTTTGCACCTGCTGTGCCCTCTGCTCTTCCTCTCGGTAGCTGCATGGCTCACTCCTGCCTTCTCTGTTCAAATTTTCCCACCACCCAGATCAGCAACCCCCACTGCATCTGCTATGGTTTGGATGTGTTTGTTCCCCAAAGGAGGAAAGGTGCCAGACTGCCTATCACAGTGTCGAGGTGTCCAGGAAGGGGTGAGCCTTCAGGGGGAGGAGCCCGTTGGGTGCGATGTCATAGCGAGTCCATCACCCATGGAAATGATTGCTGCTGGCCTCGTGGGCAAATCAGTCCCCGAGGTCCAGGTTGTTAGGAAGCAAGGTCACCCCTTCCACATGTGACCTGCTCCTTTTCTGCTTCTCTGCCCTGTTGTGACCCCAGGATGTCGTCACCATGCTGTCTGCACCTTTGGGTTGCCAGAATCCTGAGGTGTGAATAAATCCACCAACCTGCTCTGCGCCCTGCCCTGCATTTATTCCCCATCCTCGCCGTCGCCTGAGCAGGGTTGTTTAGTCAGCTACTTCATTTCCACCAAGTATAAATTAGTGAAGATAAAATAACAAATTCTGTCTTTCGCGGTGGCAAGGGCAGCCTCATGATCACTGCTTTACAGGCAGGGAAATGGGTGGAGAGAGTCTGGTGAGTCTTTTTTTTAATAGCTCGATTGAGATACAGTTCACATACCACCTAAGGCACACAGTTCAGTGGTTTTAGGGGTCCACTGTTGCACAGCCATCACTGTGGGCAGCTTCCGCTTCTCCCACCTCCTCCACAGGAGTCATTCCTCATTCTGCCCGAGCTCTGCCTTGGCTCCGTGCAGCCGCTAATCTACTTCCTGTCTCTGTGGATTTCCTGTTCTGGATATTTCATATATATGGAAATCGTACAATCTATGGTATTGTGTGACTGATTTATTTCACGAGTGCCCCAGATTCTACAACTCTGTGATCTCGTTATTAAATAACCAATGGTGAGACCCACATTCTCAAGTGTATTAGAAAGAAATGATAGGAAATATTTGGGAGACAGTCAGGAGCAGGCTGTGAGATAAGAAGCAGGATCCTGGGTTCCAAGTCAGTGCCCTTAAGTTCTAGTCCTGCTTGTGCCTTTTCTGTGTGACCTCATGCCAGGCAGCAACCTTCTGAGCCCTCAATGCTTTACAAGTTACACAGCAACAGACAGAAAGGGTCCGCAGCAGAGGCTGCTCTTTCTGTGAGACTGATATTGGGGAGAACTCCAGGTCAGGCCTCCAGTGGGCACTAGGAGGTGGCTCAGGCCCACAACTGCTCCTGTAGTGGCTCTGGCACCTCCACTGCCATCTGCTCTGAGTCCTCTGTGATGGTTGATACATTGTGACAACTTGAGAAGTTTAGAAGATTAACTAAATAATTAGTAGTTCCTAGGGTGTAGAGGACACGCTCTGGGATGGCTGTTTACACTCCAGGATGCTGAAATGGTTGATTCATCTGTCAACTTGAGAAGTTTAGAAGTTTAACTAAGTGACTCATCAGGGGCCAGGGTCCTTACTTTGTAAACATCCTCAGTCTGTGCAAGAGGAGGGTGTGTGGGTGCTGCACCTGCCCTAGGGCGGGTAGCCTGCATACACTATACGGCAGGAAAAGAGGCTCACTTCTTCACGTTTTTGCTCTTGTTGCTTCTGCAATCTTTTGCTGCCTTGAACTGTTGCCCCTCACCATGCCACCCTGCCTTGGAGCTAGCTGCTTATGGACTGAAACCTCCACAAACTGTGAGCTCCATAAACTTTTCCTTCCTTAACTTTGGGTGTCAGGTATTTTGTTCTAGCAATGAGAGAAAAGTAACCAAGATGGCTTCTTTGTGTCTTTGGCCAGTTCCTTGTAAACTTCAGGGGAGCCATGGTCAGGAGCACTGACTGGGTTCCAGCTTGGCCTCCCCTGCTGCTGCTAACCTCCATGGAGAGGTCCAGGACCTCCCGTCTACAAAATGGAAGGATATGCCCATCTGTTTCACACAGCTGCTGGAAATGACAGTTGATAAAGCACAAAACAGACATACGACAGGCGTCTGAGAAGCGTCTGTGTCATTTCAGGGCCAAGAAGTCTTTGAATGAAGCGGGGAGCTGGGGAAAGGGCATGGCAGGAACTTCAGGCCTTTCTTCCACTCACCTACTGGGCAGCCAGCCCTGGGCCCTGGAGCCACAGCCCACACCTGTGGCCCCTGTGTGGGGACAGGGACCCTGTGGAGGGGTGGCAGAGTGGAACGGACTACTTGTTTATTCTCTTGTTCCCTGCCTGGAACACTGGTCCCCTGGCTGGACCATCCATCTCAGTGGGAACCTTTGCTGAAATTTATTGTCCTGTTCCTACTGACTGCAGACTGTGGGAAGGTAAAAAATGTCCTTTTTGAGGCCATAAACTATAAAATGGAACCCAATTTCTCTCCAGGGTAAGAATCATTATGTTTGACAATGACTGTAAAGTGTGCAACAGTGAGGGACAGGAGAGAGGTAGGAAAGAGGGAGGAGGGGAACACGGTCCCCAGAGCGGGCCTGGAAGGATCCCCGGGGACCGAGGCTATCTCCTGTCCAATGCTTGGGGACCCTAAGCTCTCCACACAGATCAGCACGCCTTTATCAGGCCAGGCAGGAAGAGGTGCTGAGCAGGATGTCTTACCTTTTATTGCTGACAGGTTAGAGAGAGAATAAACATGTGCCCAATTGAGCTGAACTGAATTAAATTGAATTGTAAGAGATTTAGATCTTATTCAGGGAAGATCGAGAAACTCACGTTAAGCCAGGTGTGATGGCACATGCCTGGAATCCCTGCCTTCAGGAGACTGATGCAGGAAGCCCACAAGTTTAACCCCATCCCAGGCAACTTAGCGAGACCCTGTTTTTTTTTAAAAAAATTTTTTTTTCAATGAGATGTAGCTCAGTGCGAAGATCCTAGCTTTGATTGCCAATGCAGAAAAAGAAGGAAGGAAGGAATCAAATTTTGGCAGTGCGTACATGCGTTTATACTTTTGAGATGTGACTTATACAGTGCACAAACCTTAGGTATACAAGTCTGGTAATTTTTCACATGCACACATCCGTGTAACCACCACGGAGACCAAGACATAGAGCTTGTGTAGCACTCCGGAACCTTCCCTCATGTCCGTCCCTCAGTCCTCTCTCTCTCCTTTAATTCACACTGTTGGACCTTACAGTGAACCCTTGTCTGAGTTCTCCCTCCTTTCACTCACCATCATTTGTAAGACTCACTCATTTGCCGTGTGTGGCCGGCCACTCTTCTTCATGACTGTGTACTATTCCCCAGCAGGAACAGATCTGAACTAATATCTCCTCACTATGGTTAGTGGACGTTGTGGTTTGGGGGCTTTACTTATACGCATGGAGGCAGTGAAGTGGGGGGCGGCATGATTCTGTCGGCTTTGCTCCTCTAACTTCCTTTTTGAGACTTTTTTTTTTTGAAGGAGAAGTTTTAGTGTCACAGAAAAATGAAGAAGGCACTGAGACTCCTCATGATCCTGCTTCCTACACAGGGTGATCCGTTTGTGACTTCACCGCCTTCAAAATCCGCTCGGCTCTACCTGTGCACCCCTCCAGCCCCAGGGCCACCCTGATCTTAGGATCTCCACCGTGTGGCTTTTCAGAACGTCAGAGCTGGAACCACGCAGCCTTTTCAGGTTGGGTTCTCTCGTGTAGTCACATGCATTTAAAGTTCCCCTGTGTCTTTCCAGGACTCCAGCTAGTTTATTTTTAGTGCTAAATAATATTCCTTTGTCTGGATGTACCACAGCGCACCCGTTCATCTGAAGGATGTCTTGCTTCCTTTCAAAGCTTGGACAGTCATGCACGGACTTGCTATAAACAGCCATGTGTGACACTTTGTGCAGTTATAAAATGTCAGTTCATCTGGACCAATCCCAAGGCATGCGATGGCTGGGTCTATGCGAAGAGCATATTTGATTTTATGAGAAATCGCTGGCTGGCTGCTGAGGCAACTGTTCCATTTTGCATCCCCCCAGCAGAGGGAAATTTCTTGTCGCCCTAATCCTGGCTTCACTGGTGTCCTGTGCTTTGGCCATTCCAGTAGGTGCACAGTTCTATCTTATCACTGTGTCACTGCTCTAATTCTATTGTGAAACATTCATACTTATCTTTCAAATAAGATAGTAATGCAGTGTGGCCAGGTGATTGCATTAATGACCCTTGTCCTGCAGTGTCCTGCACTAACTCTAGGCTTGGCTGTGTGACCTGCTTTGACCAATGGGATAGCAGCACATCGCATGCAAGAAACTACTTAGAAACACTGCATTCCCTTGTCCTCTTCCTCTGCCACTGCCATGGGGACCTCCCAGGCCATCATGGCCCAGGATGCTGAGGCCCCTTGAAGAAGAGCTGTACTGCTCAAGCTGGGGTCCCCCAAGACCTCTGGGGTTTAGCCCTTCCCCCGGATGCTGATGGACCCCAAGCAAGCCCATCTCTGGGCCATGCCATGGGCTGGCAGGAGATTGTAAATAGGTCTCATTTTAAGTTGCTATTGATATGGCCGTAAGTACCCACTTATCCTCTACGTGGGCTTCACCCTGTCAGATGTGCTTCACTGCCCCTTTTGTACTTCATTCCTGGAAACATTTGAAATTCACCAGCATCAGGATGTTTCAGCACGACACCCTGAGCATCTGTCTCCTAAGGACATCCTCTTACATAACCCTAGTATCATGCTCACATTCAAAACACAACACAGTGCTACAATAATACAATCTGATATTGAGAACATATTCAAAATTTCCCCCAAGCAGCCCCAAACAGCCTTTATGGCTGTTTTATGTATTGCTCTGGACCCAGCTGTTATTAGGATCATTCCAGGACGCTGTCTACTTCCGTGAGCCTCCAGGCAGACGGGAGTACCAAGGCAGCACAGAGAGGGCCAGCCAGCACTGCCACTTCCCGGCTGCATGTCTGGGGAACGTCCCATGCCCGGGGGACCACATCTATAGAAAGAGCACATTACCAGCCCCCTTCTTATAGAGTCATTGTGAGATTCGGGCGATTACTGCACGTAGGGGGCTCTTATATTGTAGCTCCCCGTGCTGGTATTGGTCACAGGGACAGTTATTGCTCTTTGCATCTGGGGATCACATGGACCTTTGCGTGCATCTCCTGAGCGTTGAGTTTCCACTTTAGTTGGGAAGCCGGCCAGGGTTTAGATTGCTGCTCTCGGAATCCCTGTTAGACCGAGGGAGAGGCTTGGTTTGGGAGAGAAAGTGCTGAAGTTGGAGTCAGGGAGTCTGACCCAGCCCTCGCCGTGACTCTCGCTTACTGCGTGAGCTCTGCTGCGGGCTTTCTGGCCCCAGTGTCCCCCATCTCTCCTTCTCTTCCTTCCTCTTTTTCTTCCAGTTGCACTGATTGACAGGGTCCCTATCCTCCTCTGTTCTCCCTATGAATGTGGAAGCTGTAATAAATGCTGCTTCTAGTCTGCTATAATTACCCCAGAGAATTTAACAAGTATATCCGGTTTATCATTGTCCCCAGTGATTCCGCCTTTACCCTCCTCCCGTGTACCCCCATCCACCCCGGCTGCGTCCCTTCCACCTCGTAGCCGTTGTACTTATTTTCTCTTGCTTATTTGTTCCAACGCCTTAAACCAAAAGTATCCAACAGTCGGCACTTGTTTAAGTGCTCTCACCTGTTCACCCTTCTTCGTTCACTCTCTTAGCATCGCTGATCTTCCAGCTGGGATCATATCCCTTCTTCCTGAAGTATATTTCTCACCATTCCTTTTAGTGAAGGTCCTGGTTGTAAACTGACATTTTTTTTTTGTCCCAAAACATCTTTATTTTTCTTGAAAAAGCGTTTCAGAATGTACAAAATTCTCCATGACAGTTATTTCCTCTTGGCTTTTTGAAGGTGTTATTCCCCCATCTTCTGGCTACAGAGCTTCTTTGAGATCATGACTATCAGTCTATTTGACGTATCTTTTTAGGTCATTTCTCTTTTATCTCTGGCTACTTCTAAGATTTTCTCTTTGTCTATGATGCTTGGTAGTTTGGCCCTGGTGAGTTTGAGTGGAGATTTCTTTTCATTTAGCCTGCCTGTGTTTACTGAGTTTTCTCAATTTGAGCATTGGAGCTTTTCAACAATTCTGGGAACCTTAGCTGTGCTCTCTTTGAACTTGGTTCTCTCCTGCTCCAATGCCTCCTTCTGACTCTCTGGTGACACACACCCTAGCCCTCCTCATTTTGCCCGCATCTCACGTGATTTTGCTTTTGCAGTTTCCATTGCTTTGTCTCTCTCCACTGCCTCCCAAGAAATGCATTTTTTATCTCCTTTCCAGTTCACCAATTCTCTTTTCAGCTGTGTCTCATCTCTGTCTAATCCTAATTAGTTCATGTTAAGCTTTTCATTTCCATGATTATACTTCTCCCCTCTAGATATTTTATTTGATCCTTTTTGAAGGCAGCCTAGTCATTTTTCTTAATCTTATTTTCCATTGTCGTACTTTTGATACCCACTTTTCCAGCTAAAAACACTTACATATATATTTTGTATTCTATGTCTGAAAATTCAGCGTTTGCCCTCTTGGCAGGTCAGATCGGTGGTGGCTGTTTCTGCTGACTCTTGCTCAGAGCTGCCTGTTTCTGATGCGTTTTTGATGCAGCACATAGCTGGGGGAAGGGCTGGAGAAGGAAGGGGGAGTCTTGGAGCCTGCTTTCTGGGCTACATCTGAGGTATCAGGTAACCAAGGAAACAGCTAGGAAGAAAAAGAGGACCCTCCTTGGAGCTGGCCTTCCAGGCCCAGATCTAGCTCTGAGTTAAATGTTAGTCCAGGACTGCGCTGCCCAGCTTTAAATACAACAGAAAAGGTAACAGGTACCACTTAGCTTCAACCCAAGTAGGGGTGGGGGTGCATCTTCTGCAACCCTTGGCTGAGCCAACCCTAATTACCATGTCATTGACTATACAGATTTCACAGACACACACACACACACACACACACACACATCTATCCCATCTGGACACTGTGATAATTCCTCTAAGGGCCATCAGAGTTCAAAAATTACACTGTCCAATGAGGGAGGCTGAGTCACGCCGCTCCGTGGCAGGAGTTCTAATTCAGACTCAACTTTCCATCCCAGCCCAAGTCCTAAGGCTTAGAGGCCTCAGCACCAAGCTCCCTTGGTCTGTGAGCCTTTCTCCCTGCCTGCTGCCATCCTGTGGAGCAGGTCTGTCTTTTCTCTTTCTAATGAATTGTTGATATTGCTGGTTCCCTCAGGTGCCCAGCTCAGTGCTTTGTTTAGAACATCGAGAACCCAGACAAGACCCCGACCCGGAACACGCTGATTCAGCCGTGCATGCATGCGTCTTGGAAGTCGTTTTCTGGGGGGATTCTGGGGGCCCGGGTTAGGGGACACTACTGGAGACAACCTGGGTGTACTCCGGCCAGGCGCCACTGCCCATTTTCTACTGACGGCTTTTTAGGCCACCTGAGTAGAACAGATTCTGGTCCTGAACTCGCAAGGGACAGCGTCTGGTTACATTTCTCAAAGAGGGAAAATTATTTTTTCTTGTTTCTTTCTTTAGGTCTTTTTTCCTTCCTTTTCCCTGCCCATCAGAGCCCAGCCAAGCTTTCCTCAGATCCTGTGTGGAGATTTGCCAACATGCAGATGGGCGGATTGCTCTTCTTACTCACCTAATGTGGTGTATTAAAGCCTGGGCTTCGGGGTGACCAGACGGCCCCAAGGAGGCGCCGCCGGCTTCAGTGCTAGCTCACTCTCTTCTCTGGAATTGCATCCCTTGCCCTCTCCAACTGCTGAAGCTTTTCTTTACTTTCCCTCCAGCCTGGCAGGCGTTCAAAAGCATCCAGTAATTTCAGGTGTCCCTGGACCGGCGCCCTGAAGTCAACTGTGCAGCCTGTTTTCCTCTGCTTCCTTTGTTCGCAGAGCTACGCCTCAGAGACTTCCTCCAGGACCCATGGGCTCCAACGCCTGGCTTCGGCTGAAGGGAGAGAGCGAGTCTTGGGATGCAGCCCTGGCTCTTGGGAGCGCCCACAAAATAAGGGGCCTTCAAAAGGGACCAGAGCTGGGCCTGGTGGTGCATGCCTGTAATCCCAGCACTCTGGGAGGCTGAGCAAGTTGAAGTCCAGCCTAGGCAATTTGTAGAGACCTTGCCTCAAAATAAAAATAAAAAGAGCCAAGTGGGTAGCTCGGAAGGAAGGTCCTGAGTTCAATTCCCAATATTTAAAAAAATTAAAAAGTGACTGGATGACATTTGGAGCCATCTTGGGGGACCACACCATGGCGCTCAGGATGTGGGGTCTCAGCCTCGGTTAGGGGCCGGTCCCCATCCCTGTACCCTCGGCCTTGGGGACAGCCTCCCTCAGCAGCTGCCTGGGTACCTGGCAGGATGAGGGGTCTCATGGCATCCTCTGTGAGGCCGGGTGTAGACCTCCAAGGCATCAGGATGGGTGGGGTGATGGGAGGTGCCCTCAGAAGGGGACCCCCAAAACAGGCCAGGAATTGATTAAGGGGAGGGGACTGGACCCTGCCCACCTAGGAAGGCAGTGCCAGGTGCCTCCCAGCCTTGGGTATTCTATACCAACCAGCCACGTGCTGTGTGTAAGCCCTCATGTACACGTGTACACACACACAAACACACACACACACACGTGCACATGACTGGGCTCTTCCTTAGGAAGCACTGGGTCTGTCTAAGTCACCTCTCTGTCCTTGTACACGTCACACAGAGCCTGGCTCGCAGTCATACACAGCTGTAGATGATTAAATGTCCTTAATTGTGTTACAGCTGAATATAAACTCATCTGTAGTGTGACTCCACGCGAAGGGAACTTATTACGAGCAGGACTGAAACCTGCTCCTACCCCTTCTCCTCCCGCCAAGGCAGCTGCAGTTAGAGCTTGGTGTGCCTCCTACCGATGGTCCTCCAGAACGTGTACACTGGGCCCTCCCAGAGCACCCTGCGTGTGTGCAGACACACCTCCCGGTGCACACATGTGCACACTCGCACAGGACACCAGGAGTCCCTCCACACCCCGCTTGGCTTGGGCGCCCACAGATCTGGAAGACCCCCTCCTCCAGGCCCTCCCACAGGCCTGGGCTCGGCGGGAGTTTGGAGCAGGAGGGCGGATGATGCAGAAGAGGGAGAAGGGGCCAGGGCAGGGATGGGAAGAGGCCGCGGGGGTTAGGAATCCCTGGGAGAAGGATCCCCAAAGAGCAGGGCAGGTAATCAGAAGACTTAGGAGCAGCTGCATTTTTCAGGGGTTTGCTCTCCTTCCTCCACCTGCTCCCCTTCCCCCATCTGCTCCCCCTCCTGCTCCTCCCCCTGTTCCCTTTCTCCCTCCTCCTCATCTTCCTCCCCCTGCCCACCCAGCAGCATCCAGGCTCACATCTCCTGTCCTGAGATCAGAACCCTGCACGGAGGTCTCGGCGTGCTCTGAAGTCTTGTCATGTCTCTGTTTAATGAGGTTTAATTATCTTCCAAGATCCAATGAATAATTATAAATCTTTTCAAGATGCAATCACACGGGTTCATGCTTCATTAGCGGTGGAAAATCAATTGTAATTCGTGTAATTCCTCTCTTCTGGAGATCAGTCTGTTTGTACACGTGCCCGCCTTCTTCCCCGCTTGGTCTCCCCGGGAAGCGCATCTGATACCTGGCTTTCTCCTTCCTGGGATGAGCCGAAGGGGGGCAGAGACCGGCGCCCCCAGGGCAGATACTCACAAGAGGTTGGGAGAGCAGAGGTTTGAGATCTCTCCAAGGCTACAGCAAGCGGGGCATTTTCTAAACTTTTCAGGGAGTCACAGATCCCTCTGAACATCCAAAGTAGCCATTGGTGCCCCTAGAAACGTGTACACCCCAATGTCTTGTGACAATTGGGGTGTTGCCCAGCTCCTTTCCCAGGATTGCCGGCATCCTGGAGGGTCCCTGGAGGTGACTCAGAAGTGACGGTGTTGCTTCTTAGTAACGTGGGATACTCCTTTCTGTCTGAGAAACCAGGGCTCTGTCTGGAGTCTGACCCTAAGGGACTTGGTGGCCTGGGCTTTTGAGATGGCAGAAGCCAGGGTGCAGGCGGCACTGCAGAGCCGCATCTTCCCTGAGCCATTAGCCGCAGCCCGTCTGGCCTGCGCAGCCTCCCTGTGGCTAAGACTTTGTGTCCTGGCTCTTGCAGGTGCCAAAGTGCCCAGCTGTGGGGGTGGCACTCTGTCAGGGCCGGGGCACTGGGAAGTCCTCACCTAATTAGCCAGACCCACAGACAAGAGAAGGACAGTGGGACATCTGGCCCTCGGGACCTCACGAACCTCACACTTCGGGCTCAAGTTCCTTCCCCGGGACTTCAGCTCTGAGCGCCCCAATGCGCTATGGAACCCCCTGTCAAAAGTGGCTATTTTGATTTAAATTAAAATCAAAGAAAATAAAACAGTTCCGCAGCTGTTTCCATCTCATTTCAAGTGTGCGACAGCTTCACACACTGGTGGCTTCTACGGGTCAACACAGATGCAAAACATTTCTATCAGGACAGAAAATCTTCCCGGACAGAGCAGGGCTCAGTCCCTGTGTGCTGTCTTCATCCATCCCCACGCTAAACATCTCTGAACGGTGCCACTAATTTCCTACAACAGCTGTGACAAGTGACCGCAGCAGAGGCTCAGTGCTATAAATCTATTGTCCTGCAGTTCGGGGGTCATGAGTCTCTGGGTTTTGGTGCACTAACATTAGGGTGTTTTCCTGCCTTTCTGGGACAACAGGGGGGAATCTTTTTGCTTTTCCGCTTCTCGAGTCTCCGTATGCCTCAGCCTGTTCTCCCGGTGCCTGTCCTCCAGGCCAGCAGGACCATGTGTGTCTCTCCCCATGGCTGGGACAGGTCCTCCCACGCACTTAGCTCACCCAGGAAATCCGGGATAATCGCTCATCTCGAGATCCTTACATCCACACTCTGGCCCCAGAAGGGACCCGGCCCCAGACTGGGTGAGATTCTGCCTACCACAGGGCCCACGCTCATACTTTTCCAGATGGGAGCCCTGCGATCCAGAGAGGAGGGGACTTCTCCAAGGCCACTCAGAGCGTCGTGCGCACTGCAGTGTCCTCCCAGATCCCTACAAGCTGCCCACAGCTCACCGAGGCAAGCTCCTGGAGCACTGGCCTTGGCCACAGGGATCGAGGTCACTCCCTCCTGTCCCCCCTCCCCGCTGTACAGGAAACGGCCTCTTTTGTGTGACTGCTTGAGGGGCAGGCTCAGCTGCTGGCTTCTCCCTTGGACCTGTCTAGCCGTCCTCACTGCCTGTGTGGTGGAAATCGAGTCACCGAGCCACTGTCTGCGGCACCGTGGGCCACTGAGCCCTCACCTCAGTCACCAGGGTCACTTCCAACTGCCCGAAAGTCCCAGGGTCCTTAGACCTCCATGCTTGCACCCTCTGGTCCTGCCACTTGGGCCACCCTTCCTGGGGAGGTCAGGGTCCCGGGCTGCACTGTCGCGGAAGGGGCAGGACCTGGCCCTTGGTGGCCGGGAGCCCTCCGCCTGCGCAGGCCTCACTCAGAGTCTGCCCTCATCCCACCCCACGCCGCCCCAGGCCTCCCTGGGAGCTCCTCTTCCACGGGAGCAACACCACCCACTCTCAGGGAGGCCATGGGGGCCACACAGAGTGTGCCCGAGGCCTGCTCGGTGCTGAGCTGATGCACGCGCATTCCCACATGATGGTGACACCCTGCATCTAAGAATTGGTGCCAGGCCTGGTTCTGTACCCGCTGTTCCATCCCGCTGGGCCATGGCGGCAATCAGGTGCCTCATCCCCATTTTACAGATGAGAAGGTGGAGGCACAGAGAAGTTAATTACCAGAGCAGGGAAAAATGGAGCCAGGATTAAAGCCTGGGCTCACTGTCTGCATGGCCCAGGCTTGTAATTTTCACAAGGCCACACTGACTCCTTTCTTATGTCACTTCCCTGGCACTCCGTAAGTGTCCCTGATGTCCCTTGGACCTCAGTCCTGCCAGCCTGAAACTGACTCAGGTATGTTGTCTGGTGGGTCTACCAGTGGGGACAGCTTATGGGTTGACACGCTTATGGGTTGACTTATGACATGCTCTGAGTGTCAGTCATCAGATCCTAGCTGGATTTGCAGGACAGAATCTAGAAGCTTCCAGAACCCTACTTACAGGGAAATGTGGGAAGCAGCACACGCCTGTAATCCCAGCACTCTGGGAAGCTGAGGCAGCAGGGTCTCTAGTTTGAGTGCAGCCTGCGTAATTTAGTATGACTAGCAGAAAATCAATAATGAACAAAGGCCTGGGGAGGTAGCGCAATGTGAAGGCCCTGGGTTTAATCTCCAATACTGCCAAAAAAGAAAAAAAAAAAAACCCACAATGCCTCCAGTGTCAAGGTGTGCTCAGGGCATGGCTACCGGTCTGTGCATTTTGTTGTGGTGACAGAAACTTTATACAGTTTTTCCTTTTTCTTTTTTATACTAGTTGGGATTGAACCCAGGATCTTTGCCCTGAGCCACATCCCTGGTGTTCTTTGTTTTCTGTTCTGAGACAAGGAAGGGCTCACTGAACTGGCCAGGCTGCGCTGGGCTGGACTTGTGATCCCCCGCCTCAGCCTCCCGGAGTGCTGGGACTGCAGGTCAGTGTCACTGCGCCTGGCTGACACACGGTTGCTCGGTCCCTGCAGGTCAGGAACCCACATGCGGAAGTGGAACCTGGCTTTGGACTCCCTTCAGCGGGGGGGCACAGAATCTCCTCCGGGCTCCATGTCTCTCCGCTTCATCCGCTGTCCGCCCTCTCTTCCCCTCATTCCTGCGCTGTGACACTAAGTGCGGTGTGGCTGGAATCAGTCCTGTGGGCTCTGTCTGCTTCCCTTTCAGAGCATGACACTGGACAAGCCACCTGACTTCTCTGACCCTCCTTATTGTCGTCCATGAAGTCGGAAAAATTGAGCCCGGCCTAGAATTTGTCATGGGGGTGAGCAGGGTCCTGCGATGCAAAGGCCCTGCCTGGAGCCCCTGGGGCCTTCAGACAGGCTGTGCTAGCTGAACCGTCTCCGTCACCGCCACCTCCTCCATGCCCTTCCCTCCTCCCAGCCGTGCCTGTGGGTTACCTGGAGGGAGCTTTGAGTGAGGCTAGAACCATCTTCAGAGCCCACCGTCGGGCTGCCCCCCCCCCAGGAAGCCCTGCCACCCACCCTAGCCCATTTCTGGTGCTGGGTTTGTTGGTTTGGCAGCTCCTAAGTGGGGCTCAGCCTGTCCCCCGGGAAGTGCAGGGCCACTTCAGTCTCTTCCAGCAGTGGGTACCGATAATCGCCCTGTAGTAGCCCTCGTGAGCCATTTGCTTTGGAAAAAAAAAAAAGGCAAGTGGAGCAGATTTAATGTTCTCTCTCTAATAATGTCACTGCCACTCAGGCCCGAGCTTCCTCGCAGGGAAGAAGGGGCGCCTCTTCCCTGGGAATAGCACAGTCCCCCGGGGGCCAGCTCCTTGCCAGAGCCACTGAGGATCACAAATGATCAGGGCAATTATGAGCGATCGCCGACTTGCGCGTTGCAGTTTGATGACCATGTCCACTGCCTTTTACATGCCGGATTTTATTAGATTCCGGAGGAGTTCAGCGGAGGGTTATTGAACTGCTGGTAACGAGGATAGTGAACCCCTCCAGAGCGCTCCCCCCAGTCCCAGGCTGCACGATCAGAAAGCTCTACATGTCCTTGTTTTAAACAGTAAAACACTGAAGCTCAGAGAAGTTGACAAATCTATTCAGGGCCACACAGCTGCCTGGTGGCGGAGCAAGATTTTCCTTTATTTGTTTTACATTGTGGGGGATGGAACCCAGGGCCACAGAGCTCCACCCCAGCCCAGAACCAGGACTGAGCCGCCCCTTATCTCAGTCCTCAGCCTGCTTTTACAGACTTTCAGGGTGCAGACACAGGAGACCTGCCGGGCAGCCCAGGGGGCCCTGCGCCCCAGGGCGACGCTGCCCTAGGCCACAGACCTGTCACCTCCTCAGACCTGTCCTCCTCAGATCTGTCCTCCTCCCAGTGTCCAGGACTCCTCTTCTTCCTTTGATTCTGGTTGTTCTTTCTCTGCCTCTTTGGCTGGTCTCTTTGTATCGACTTAACCTTTAAATGCTGAAGGCCCCTGGACACTACCCTTGGCCTTCTGGTCTCTTCCCAAACTCACTCCCTAAATGATCTCTACACTCAGAGCCTCAAGCACTACTGACATCTGATGAGCCCCAGATTCCTATCTTCAGCCCCCATGGTCTTCCGAAGCCCAGACTCAGGTAGCCGACAGCCTATACATGGCCTCTCGGAGGACTGGACCACAGCGCCAATCTCACACCTCACACTGAGAATGACTGTCTTGTTCTCCTCCCACCTGATGCCATTTGTGCACTTCCAGCTGCCCAGACCAACTGTTCATGCCTGTGATCCCAGCACTCGGGAGGCCGAGGCAGGAGGATCTCAAGTGCAAGATCAGCCTGGGCTACATAGAGAGACCCTGCCTGGAAAAACCAAAGCAAACCAACAACACAAAACTTAAAAACAAAAAATGTTTAGTGTCATTCTGGACTCTCTCTCCTTCACTCTCCACACCTCATCCACCAGCACCTCCTGTTTGCCGGACTCCTGGAAGTCGCTGGAGAGGCTGTAACTTCGTATCACCTCCGTGTCTACCCGCTCTGAGCACCTACCACCCTCCCCTGGTTTACGCCAATGGGTCCTTCACTCACCCTGTCCTGCCCCTGTCACTATATTCTCTGCCAAGAGGGATCCTGTGGAACACAAGCCACCTCACTTCCTTGGAAACCCTCAAATGACTTCTGGGCTCGACTCAGATTAAAAACCAGAGCTTGACTCTGGGCTGCGGTGCTGGCAGGATCTGGCTTCCCCATGTCTCTGCTCAGAAGCGGGTGTGGTCCTCACTGCTGTGGGAGAGATGTGGTGCCAGCAGGTTCAGGGCAGCAGGGCTGGGCGCTGGGACACAGATGTGTCCTCTTGCCTGTCCCTGGCATTTCTCTTCCTCTCTTTCTTCCAACACTGAGGATTGAACCCAGGGCCTTTCTACTGAGCTATACCCCAGACTTTTTAAAACTTTTTATTGGGAGACAGGCTCTCACTCCATTGCTAGATTTTCAGGCTGGGCACAAGCTTGTGATCCTCCTGCCTCAGCCTCCCAGAGTGCTGGAATTATGGGAATGCACTATCACGGCCAGCCTGCTCACCTGTCTTGGGCATCTGCTGAATGCACAGTGCATGCTGGGTGCGGGGAAACAGCAATAAACAAGGCCTGGGCCCCCGGCAGAGCTGGCTTGGTGAGCCCACTGGGTGCAGGACCGCTGCCAGCATGAGACTGTTTTCTGTGTCTTCCACTGTCCCTCTCGTGACGCAAGCTCTGCCCCAGCTGTGGGACAGCCGAGTTCCTAGAGGTTGGGGCCAGGCTCCTCCGTTCCCTTTAGCTACAGAAGCTCACAGCCCTGGGTTCCTGATGTCAACAAATCAAAAATCAATGAATATCCCCCCCCCAGGGAAGCACTAAAGGTCAGAGAGGGGCAGGAAGTTGCCTGAGGTCACACAGCAGTCAGTACAGAAGGGGGACTTAGCTGCTTCTCTGCGTCCTAATCACAGTCTGCTCAGCCTTTACCGAGTGCCCAGTTCAGCTCACCTGTCAACAGCTCTGCCAGCAAGGGGTTGGGGTGCTGACTTCCCCATCTCTGCTTAGGTTCGGGGTGCCAACAAGGCCTGGAGAGGCCAGAGAACCTGCTCTGGGCCCCTCATGGTGACACATGGCAGTCACCCCCAGCCTCACTTTTAACCACTAAATCCTGCCCCAGAGCCAGTGCTCACCTGAGGGCCTAGTGTGGCCTCCAGGGGGCTGGGAACCCCTGAACTCTTCAGCAGAGAGGCCTCAGTGTTATTGGATTCTCGGAAAGGCCTAGCCCTTCCCCACTGGAGCCTTTCTGCTGGGTGGGTGGTTTCTGCAGGAGGCCGAGGTGTGCTTAGGGAGCGTGCGTGCATGCGTAACCTCCTGTAGGTGTGCGTGCATGTGTGTGTACTCGTGTGTGCATATGTGTATTTGTGTGCAAGTGCTAGAAAGCAGGGCTGGGGGCTGAGGGGGCGCCCACTCTCTCCCTGTTCCTGTCTCTCCCTTGTTCCTGCTGCATCCCCAGCTCCACCCTCATGCTGCCTCGTGTCAGCAGCCACCGTGGCCATCTCGGGGCCGAGCTGGGCACACACATGTGCCCCACATGCTGTGGGCCGGACTCGCTGCCGGCCCCCACGCCATGTCCCGTTTCTCCTCCGCCCGTCAGCCGGGCCTCCCCAGGGCCCTGCCTCGCCCGCGGCTGTTTTATGGAAGGTGTCAGCTCCCTGCTCCGCTGCTGGCCTGATGTAGTTATTAGGAACAGCTACAAGAAGAGACGACATGCCCGGTGTGAAGCCTGGGGCCGGGGTCCCCACAGCAGCTGCTGGGGACGTGTAATCCCTCCTTCCCCATGTCACCGAGACAGGAGCTGCTCCTGCCGTCACTTCCTATTTAGAACTGCATAATCAGTGGGACGCGTATTTGGAAACAATTAAAAATAAGCCGTCAGCAGGTGGCTAATTTTGCTCAGGCGGCATTGATGATATTAATCCAGAGGAGGAGGCGAGGGCGGGGAGGCCGAGCCCACGGCAGCAGTGCTGCCAGGTGGCTCCGGTGTGGCTGCTGCTCTTCGTGCGAGAGTGCCTGGCTTCTCACTGGCTGGGGCCTGGGGCCAGAGGAGGTAGAAGTGACTTGGGCAGCTACAGGGGGACCAAGGGCTCCGGCAGGTGGGACTGAGTCACTTCTGAGCGGCCTCCCTCGTTCCCCCAGTCCACCTGCCCATGGCCCTTGGACACAAGGAGAAGACAGCCTCTGCCCTGCCCTTGGCCCACTCTCCTGGTCCCCTCTGCCTTGGAACATAGCTCACAGGACATCATGTCCATGTGGATCTGTGTTTGTGAACCACCAGATGGATCAAAGCTTTAAATCCTCACTCTGCCTCCTGTTGCTCTGGTGGCCTCACCTGAGCACTTTCCTTCCCTTCCCCAGCTCTTCCTTCTCTCCAGAGACACCTGAGTCTCAGCCTTGGCCTGCCCTCATCAGCTCCATGATTTTGAGCAAGCCTCAGTTTCCCCACCTGTAGAATGGGTACAGCAGTGCCTCTGCTCTCCAGTCCTTATGAGCATGAAACATAGGCAGCAACGTAATGCTGAGCTGTGTGCTTCCTACTCAACCCCACATGTGGAGCCCTTGCCTGGCCTGACCCCGACATCCCTTTTCTGTGCTCTGCCCTGTATGGTGAGCTCTGGAGTACAGGCCTGGTCCTGGGGTGTCTGTCCCCCACGGTGCTTACCCAGGGATGACTTGGTAGTAGACAAAGCCTCCTGAAGGCAGACACTTCTGTCTGCCTCCAGCCTTCCTGACTCAGCTGTACCCAGCAAAGTGGCCAGGGACCCCGGTAGGACCTGGAGCAGCTTGCAGCTGCCCTGCACTTGAGTGACTGCTGGAAGCTGTGAGCCCACACGGTGTCCGCAGGTGACTCCTAACACGGCTGCAGGGACAGCCTTCCACCCGTGTGGGAGGTGAAAACAGCAGAGATGGGTTATTCCCACTCTGGAAGCTGGAAGTCAGTATCTGCTGGGCTGCATTTCAGGGGGACTCCCTCCTGCTGCTTCCGGCTTCCTGTGGCCATCGGCGTTCTTTGGCTTGTGGCCACCTGCCCCTCTGTGTCTTTTTGTGGCTTTCTCTTCTATGCATCTGTGTCTTCTCTTGAACATCTACCTCTCTTTTATAGGAACACTTGTTGCTGGACTCAGGGCCTGGTCAGCTAACACAGGGTGATCTCATCTAAAGATCATTAATTTAATTACAACTAAAAGATCCTGTTATGATATAGATCTAACCCCCCCCCATTCTCCTGTGTTCAGAAATGCAGCTTTTGGAAGGGGATTGGATCATGGGGCCACCATATTCACCCTAAATGGATTCATTGATGAGCTCGGAGGTGGGGCCTTGTAGGAGGAGGTGAATCTCGAGGGTGTGACCTCCCTCCCAGCTCCTCCTTTCTCTCTCTGCTCCCCGACTGCCCTGAGATAAGCACTTTCTCCTGCTATGCCATTCCTGCCTTGCAGTCAATAAACCATGAACTGAACCCTCGAAAACCATAAGCCATATAAAGCTCTCTGGCTTAAACTGTGGATGTCGGGTATTTTGTCCTCAAGATGAGAAATGAGCTAACACAGAGTGTTTTTCAGATAAGGTCACAGTCACTGGTTCTAAGGGTGCAGGTGTTTAGGCTGTGGTATCCGTGTTGGGGCCACCCTTGAGTCCACGACAATCTTATAAAGGTCCTCCTCCCTTCTACCGCCCATCTTTTTCTTCTTCTCTTACTTCAAACCCAGGTTCCCCGCCATTCCTTAAACAGTGCATTCTCAAGCCTTCTCTCCTCAGATAAACCAGTGGCGTGGTCCTCTTTCCTTCCAAGTTTTTGTTCAGCCAGTTACACCTGGCCACCCTGGTGGAATCTTATTCTCGTTTTTCTTGCTTCATTTTACTTGCTCACCCCCCCCCCCATTAAAATGAACCTCCACAAGGGCAGGGATTCGGTCTGCTTTCCTGATTGACCTACCCTAAGGTCTAAAACAGAGACTAGGCACACAGCAGGTGCTCAGCAAATAAAGGTGAAGAGGTGAGGTGCTGTGCTGTGCTGGGGACATGCAGTGGCCGGGGACATCACCCTGTGTCCTCAGAGCTTGCTGTGTGGCTCAGAGGCTGTGGTCCTCAGTAGCTGCCTTGCTCTGCTTTCCCTGGGCACAGAAGAGCAGCAACAGAGAGCAGAGAGATGGACTTTCAGCCACTTGGAAAATTTGTTGGGAGCCACTTGTGGGAGCCCCAGCAGTGGGTGGGGACCCTCTCAGGCCAGAGTATGACACAGGAAGTCAATGAGAGGTGGCCCAGGTGGGTCATAACCCTGTGGCCAGCAGCACATTACAGTGGCTCGGCAAAGATTTGTTGAGTGAATGCATCACCTCTGCCTCTACTCTGAGACATTACAGTGGGGCCAGTCAAGGGCAGGCCTGCATGCGCTGGCCAAGGCAGGATCCCTGCCCTGCGACCCCAGCATGCCTGGGTGAGGGGTCCCGGGGTCCGTGCTAAGTCCCTCCCTGCCCTGGGAATGGGGCACACCCAGGAGAAGACCTCACTGATATTCAGCTCAATGGCATCACCTGAGGTCTCTGCTGGGGGTGCTGCCAGCCCCTGTCCAGCTCACACCCCTTGGCCTTGCTGACCTCCATTGCCCAGGCCATGATAGAGGTGGTCCGGCTGCAGCGTACTCATTCCTGTCCATAAAGGCTTTGGAACTGTCCCCTGCAGTGATGATGCCGAGTCTGGAAACAGCAGACCAAGTTCATTAAGGGGTGAACGTCTCACCCAGACATCCACGGGTCATTGAGTCGTCTGCCCTCCTGTCCGCCACCCACAGCTCTAACCTGGCCCTGCTGCCATCACACCTTGCCAGGAGCAGCTCCCACAGCTCCCAGAGGCTTGGGGGGGGGGCCATGCCAGCCCCTTGGAGAGAAGAGCAAACGGCTAAGGCAAGGCCACTGTGCTCCCTGAGGCTCTTGTGCACCGCACAAGTCTTCTGTCCCCTCCCAGGCGCCAACTCAACACTGCTGCCCAGGAAACTTGAGACAGATCCATTTCTCAGGAGACCCCTGGGCTCCCAAGCTGGGCACAGCCAAGGGGACTCTGGCACTTGCAGCAGTGGGTGGGGACCCTCTCAGGCCAGAGTATGACACAGGAAGTCAAGTCTAATTCCTTTCCGGCTGCTCAGCAGCAGGCAGGCTTGCTCTGGGCAGTGAGTGGTGGCCCGGGTGTGACACTCAGCTTGCCCACTGCCACCTCCTGTCATCTGCCCCCCAGGGAGGCCGGGCGCTGCGTCTCCTACAGGCAGGATGTGAAGGACACACTGCCCACCCGCCTGCCCGCTGCAGCCCGGCACGCTTGTCAAAGGCAGTAATTGTTGGGAGAAATTTGCCAGCAGAGTGAAATAAAGAGCCTTGGAGGTAGAGTGTGTCGGAGCTGCCGATAAGAAGCTGTTTTATACAGACTTCCATTCCCTAGATTGAGCGGAGAACACAGAGGATTTTTTTTTTCTTGTCATCTGAGCCAAAGCCTTTATGTCCCAGGAAGGCCAGCATGGGTGTGAGAGAGATTGGCTTGGCCCCCACCCCGGGGCGGTGCAGCCAGGGGCTGGAGAGGTCTGGCTGCCCCACCCCTTGTGGCCTGGCTGGTGAGGGTGGGGGGTGGGGGTGGATCCTGCCCTCCTGCTGCTGCCGCGAACCCCCAGGGCTCTCCTGCAGCCCAGAGCTCAGGAGGCCTGTGCCCTACCTGTGAGTCCACCCCTACCCGCTGGGCTGCAGAATCAGGGCCCAGGCCAGGCAGCCCCAGGGACCTGCCCCACCCCAGCAGGGCACAAGGGGGGTCACACCGAGTCACACGGAATTCTTGTCGGGCCCCTGGAGCTCTCCAGCTTCCCACCTTGCTGGTCTCCTCTTTCTAGGTGCTTTGGTTTAGGGACTGAGGCTCATGGCGAGAAGAGCAATGAGCACAAAGGGAAAAGCGGGTGGAACCGCCTGTGGGTCCCCCGGCCAAGCTGGCCGCAGTCTGTCTGCTTTCACGTTTGCAAACATGGGCTCCGCTGCGCGGCTTCTCCGAGAGCCGCCTTTCCCACCGCCCGACGCTGGCTATGAACATCGTCCTCCGAAGCCTCCTCCGTTCCGTGTCCATCTGGTCTGTGAGGCCCCATATGACAGCGCCTGTGATTTCTCACTCAGTGACTGGGAACATTCAACACGACAGCGGTGACTGTTGAATGGAGCTGGTGTGCAAACATAAAATTGCCCCTCTATGAATCACATCTTTAGACCCTCAGAACTGGTCCTCTGTAGGTGGGTGAGACATCGTTTATCCGCTCTGCAGGTGATGGGGAAGAGTACGTGGACCCCTTGGGAACCCTCGTGGGTGCTTGGGCTGGGAGGGGCTGGCTGGGGGTCCAGCAGTGTGTGGCGGGGTTTGGGAGGGTTGGGTCTGGACCACAGCACGTTAGTTGTGATTTGCTTCCAAATTCCGTCTCCTCCCAGCTGCAGTCACTCCCAGCCCCTCCCCTCCTGCCCACCCCTTGCATGACCTGGGGGGCCATCCAGAGGGACATCAGGGCAGAGGCAGGACACACGCAAGGGTGGTTTGGGGGCTGAGCTGGAACAGATGCAGGCCTCACAGGACCCCAGGGTCACCTGGGGTGGGGCTGGGAGGGAGCGTGGCAGGGAGCAGAGTCTCCCCAGGCAGAAGTCTCCAGAAATGGAGCTGGGGGCGACAGACGCAGACTTCTTCCACCTGTGACCAGGATCCAGCAAGAGCACAGACTCCGTGGTGGGCTCGGGAAATCCCACTGAGCACAGTCCAGCAGGGAGTGTTCTGGTGCTGCCGAAGGAGCTTTCTAGAATCAGTCAAGCCCTGCTTGATGGCTCCCATGGCCTTCAGACTCAGACCCCTGACAATCGTCCAAAGACCCTCAAGATTTAGCCTCTTCCATCTCATTTTGTAGCTCTTTCCTCTCCCAAGCCCCAGACCTGAGGTCTTCTTTGCTGTTCCTGAAACATACAACACAGTCCTACCTCAGGGCCTTTGCACTGGCTGTTGCCTTTGTCGAGATGGATCTTTCATTAGACCTTTGTATGGCTGCATCCAGCCCATTATTCAGATATATGCCATCATGTAGCTCCTCCTAAGGCCAAGTAGCCATCAAGTTCTTTTCTTTCTGCTTCACTTTTTACCCTCTTGGATGTTCTTACTTTTATGTTTACCTATTTGTCATCTATCTCTTTTCTTGGCTAAATGATACCATGCTCCTGGAACAGAACCTGGTATATAGTAGGTACTCAATAAGTAGCCTACAGTATCCATTGTCTAAATGAACAAAGATGGGATTCTTGCTTGCATCTTTGAGAAATTTTTGTTGTCGGAACAGACATAAAGGAAATGGAGAGGATTCATTTTCCTGTTCCAGGGCCAATCAATTGGTAGAGGTTTCCTAGAGCAGCACTAGGTTGAGAAAGGTATGAGGTCACAGAAAACTCTGTGGTGGATTAGTAATGTCTACCATGGACACAGTAATAGGCAAAGCTATGTGTGCCATATATCTGCTGCACTTGGATTAGCCTGGAGGACCCTGGAAATAAGACAGGGTTTCTCTGGTTTCCTTTGAGAGTTTAGCATCCAGTGCAGGCTGGGTGTTTGGTTGTGACAAATGTTAGCTGACTGGCCAATGGGGAATTGTTTGACTTGAGGCCCAACTTCCTGAAGAGATCAGACAAAACATCTAAGCCGATGACTTTCAAGTTTTTAGAAAAATCTGCCACGTTTTCTTCAAAGGATAATTTACTTGGAGCCAGCTATATCAGGAGATGAAAATCTCTCTGGTTGAAGGGGCTGGGGCCTAGAGCCCCACCTGCCTGTATCCTGGTCCTCAGAGACATCCCTGAGACCTCTTCCAGGAACCTGATGGCTGCCCAGAACCCAGCATGAGAACCACAGATGAGAAACCCAAGGTCCTAAGAGGAAATGACTCACCCAGTGTCACACTGGGGTGGCCTTAACTCTGGGGCACTTTGAAGCCAAGAGAGGACAGGTCCCACCTCCCTGGGGCCGCTGGACAGCTGAACAGCCTTGCAAGCAGGCCCTGCAAGGGGCCATGTGGCCCTCCCTGGCACAACCTTGGCAGGGAGCAGCGGCTTCTGCTCTGTTTATCCTGTTCCCAGAGCCCCGAGGCTCAGCATCAGAAAACAGCTTCCTCTCTCTGGCTGCGCTTTATTAATTAAAGCATTTCCCCTCTTTGGTAGCAGCTGCTTCGAAAGCTCGGTGAATGTTTAATTCATTCCGAGCTGCCCCCTTCATGGCTCCCCCAGTACCTCCCTGCTTGAAAGTGTGCTCTGTTCCTGGGAAACTCGCCCAGTGGCAGCAGCGGGGTGAGGCTGGCTCCCCGCTTCTCTGCAGAGCGGCTGCCTTCAAGCAGCCTCTATGGCATTTGTGTTGCAGCTGGAGAACCCACAGGAAGGAGTGGGGCTGGGCACATGCCCAGGTTCAGCAACTTGAGCTGCGTCAAAGGCCGATTCCTTGAATGACTATGTGGGAGTTGAAGGATTGTCTTCAGAACCATTTAGAGGCAAAAAATGAGGACTTTGCTTACCCAGCGATGCTAATTAGAGGCTTTGGGAGAGGAGACCTGAACCCTGTTCTCTTCACAGCTGGTCAGCAGGATAGAAGGTCCTGTCGCCCAGTGTCTGACCATGAGCTGCCATGATCAGAGTCCTATGGACCAGTGATGGGTGACCCCTCCCTAGAGAACACCAGGTCCCCCCAGGCCTGCAGCTGTGTTCACAGAGCCCAGCCCACTTGTCCTGGACCCTCTTCCAAAGGGCATCCTAGAGTCCCCTCCCAATTCATGGCACCTCCTAACCAACCCGTGGGGTCCCTAAGCCTGCTGGGCTGGCCCCATGGCCCTCAGTCAGGGAGGTGGCATGTGGCAGCCACACTCACAGTGTGGGTGGAGCTCATCAGAGGCCTCAGAGCTGGCAGGCAGCTGGGCAGCACCTGCCAGCATAGACACTGGGCACAGGGGGCTACAGCCATTCTCCTGAGTCCTCACCCCACCCTGAGGGGCATGAGTCCACTGAGGCAGGCCAAGACCGTGTGCTTGCTTGATTGGTCATTATGAGGGACAGGTCTCCATTCAGTGTGCAGGACAGCGTTATCCCGACACCAGCCCACAGGGCAGCCCACACTTGTCATTCCTGGGCAGCACCCGGCCAGGTGAGGGGGGTCAGGCAGACAGACAGGGCTCTAGCACAGTGTGGCCCTGGGCACGTCACCAAACTTCTTTCTGCCTTGGTTTTTCCATCTTCCTCGTGAAGGTAGGGATGGTAAAGACTCTTCTACTTTAAGAGTAAACATTCATGGAGAGTCTACAGGTCCAAACAGTTCCCGGCCATGGCCTCGGGAGTTGATGGTGTGGTGTGCTAGAAGGACAAGAGGAAGAACAGGACCGGAAGGGGTCCTGTGGTTCTGGCCCCCCCACCCCACGAGCTGCCAGGGTGACAGTATTTAATGGGGGAGGGAGAGAGCCAGAGTGGGCCTCATGGTGGAAGACAGGGCCTACCAGACCAGAGAGTGAGTCGGGGTGTCTGTCCCCGAGGTCCTTCTGCAGACCCTGCTGTCCTAGGATGGGTGGTTAACACAACGGATGTTACCTGCACGGCCCAGCACAGGCGGTGCCTGTTACGTGTTTGTTATTCCTTTAGAATCTTCTGCCAACCGCCATGGTGGGGCCACTGCAGTCTTTGAAGTGGCCTTCTCCTGGCTCCTGGATACAGACCTCACCTGATCAGAAGCTTGTCTGTACTAGTTGTGGGAACTCCTTTCTCTGCTCCCCTCCAGCAGTTGCTCTGGGGGCTGACTCCTCGGTGGGGAGGACTGGGCAGGGGTGAGTAAGGAGGGGAAGAAAGGGCGGAGGTGGGAGGAGAGAGAGGAAGGAGGGGAGAGGAGACGGGGAGCACCACTGGTGGGGTGAACGTCACTCAGCGCCCCTCCCTGGAGTCCCTGCATGGCTCCCTCCCGGGGAGGCGCTGCACAAGCTTGGAAGAAGCAGTTATTTTGGGTGGTGGTGTGATTGGGAGTTGGAAAGCAGGAAATTGAGTGGTGATTAAGGTTGTAATAAGTTGACAACATCAAATATCATTACCCCTAGAACATGCAAATGATCACGTCTTTACCGGGATTTGCCATGCAAATACCAATTAGCAGGGAAGGTATTTGCCTTGCTGGGGGGAGGCTGGCTTTCCTTCCCAAGCCCCCCAAGCCCCGGACCTTTATCCCCTGTCTCACATACCTGGCACCGGGCGCTGCACCTGAAACCTACAGTGGCTGGCAGAGACAGCAGGCGGCAGGGTGAGTGATATCAACCTGGTGGCCTAGGCTGCCATAGAGGTGAGCTTGCTCTTTTCGTGGTGGCAGTCCCAGTCCTCCAAAGCACATGCCACCCTAGCACCTGACTGACCCTCAAACCCACTGGCCTATCACCCATCACTCAGCCCATCTGTCCACCTCCAGCCACTCCCCCACCAGCCACCCAAACCACCTGTCACCTTCTACTGTGATAGCTGTGACTCGGGTTCTCCTCTTTGGAATGAGGGTGGTGGTCCCATGTGAGAGCTGATGGCATTGTGGGCCAATGCCTGACACCAAGGGGGCCGAGCCCCGGGCCCAGCTCCCACCAGTTGCCCACATGCAAATCTGGAAGGGAAGAGACGGCTGCTCCGAGGTCTCCCCTTGTCCCACTCCATCCTGCCTCAGAGGAAAGCTGGGTGCCCCCGTTGGTCAGCAGGGAGTGTGTCTCACACCCAACAGCCCTACACCTGCTGCTGTGGCCACAGCCCCAGAGAGTTGGCCTAGGCCAGGCAGCGGGAGCAGGTGCACATGAATTTGTCTGTCTTTCCGCCTCCAGAGATCGCAGCTCACCCCTGGGGCTGCAGAGGGAAGGGAGGGTTTCCCACAGCCTCGTTCCAGCCAGAGGCCTTCAGCAGCTTCTAGGCAGTGACCTCAAGAGATGCTTTTGATCATCTGGACCCAGGTCTTATTAATGCACCAAGTCCCTTAAATTCCTGGGGATTTGCTCCGATGTCTACCAGCGGTGCCCTCCCGGCTCCTGGCAGTGGTCACCGGCCACAGCCTCCTGGTTCTATAGCCATGCAGGCCACAGGAGGTGGGTAGGCTCAGAGAAGTGGCCGGACACCTCCGCTCCCCAAGCCCTGTGGCCTGATGATCAGGTTGGGGTGCCCAGCTCAAGCGGGGCCCAGTGGGGCCACCCAGCTGGGGAGCTGTTACCAGGCCGGGTGCAATTTCATGCCCTGTTTCCTCCGTCCCTGGTCTGCAGTTTCCGCTCTGTTTGTGCAAAATGCGCAGAGATGAAGTGAACCGAATTAGTAGCTCCTCCCGGTCTCCCCTCTGCCTCTGGCTACTGTCTTTGTGCTGTCATCCCTCATTGCCCAGGGCTCTTAGGCCGGGTCTCAGATCTGCTCGCCCAATTCCCTTTCTCATTGTTTCATTAAAATCTGCATCTCTGGGCTGGTGGGTGCTTGGAGGCTGAGGCTGGAAGATCTCGTGAATCTGGCAGTTTAAGACCAGCCTGGGCAACACAGGGAGATTTCCAGCTCAACATAGATGCATAACTAAAAGGCCACAGCTCCCCTGGTTCTTTCCCAGCCACTCCTGCCTGTGCTCAATAAATATTCTCTAGGCAGGTGCCCTGCCATTGCTGGCCTGTCCCTGCGCCACCCCGTGGGGGCAGGGTTTTCCTGGGCCAGGCCATGTGACAAGTGCTCTGCTCAGAGCCCATTGTTCTCTGGGCAGGAGGGGCGCGTCCCCCGGAGCGCCCATTTCTGTCTCCATCAAGGTAGTTACTGCCGACCCCCCAGCAAGCGCCCTAAGTGTCAGTAAAGCCCCGTGACCCCAGGCAGTAACCCCAGCCCACCTGACCTGACCCAGCCACTGGCTTGCGAGGCCTTGGAGTTGGTGCCCAGCTCTTCTTTTCTGAAGACGGTGCTGTCACCAAGCGCTGAGTCCCTGTACCCTGGTCCACGCAGCCACTGCGGTGGGCGGCAGGAAGGAGGCCATGGTCCAGCCAGCGCCACAGCCTGTCCACGGGCCCTGCATCCACTCACCCTCTGCAGCAGGAGATCAAGCTGGGACCATGAGGAGGAGGCTTCCGGGGCCATGCTGGCCACTCTGTGGGACAAAGGGACAGCGGGCATGCAGCAAAGGGACGTCCTGGGGGCTGAAGAGATGGAGAACCAGATGGGACACAGAAAGACAGAGATCCAGAGGTGGAAAGAGACAGAGAAGGAGAGACAGAGAGGGAGAGAGACAGGAATGGAGACAGACAGAGCTGGAGAGACGGGGCGGGGGACAGGGCACTGAGGGTGGACCTGAGCAAAGCAGGAGGCAGAGGCAGAGACAGAGCAAGAAGCTCTCAAGAGACAGTGGAGAGCAGAGACAGACATGGGAGAAAGCCGGACTTCCGTGAGAGGGACCCAGAGACACAAGCCCAGCCTTGGGGGTGGCCCTCCCGTAGAGCCATCTGCATTCATTACTCCTTGGTGGAGGAGGGGTCTTTCTGCCTTGAGGGTCTCATCCCCGCTTCCCTTGGTCTCAAGACTTATCTTTCTTTCTTTCTTACTTTCTTTTTGTCTGTCTGTCTTTTTCAAACAGGATTTCGCTGTGCAGTTCAGACTGGCCTTGAACTCACTTTATAGCCCACACTGGCCTCGAATTCAGAGAGATCTTCCTGCCTCAGTCTCCCAAGTGCTGGGATTACAGGCATCTGCCATCAGCCCTGGCTTGGAGGAACCTCGAAAGTCACATACTAAATCTCTTCTGCAGAGGTGAACCAGGGTGATTTCTGTCCCTGGCAATCATGGTGTCTCAATGGGACCCTGTTTTCTCTGGGCACGATCAGAGAATGCAGCTTGGCACCTGCTCTCAGGGTCCCTCACTGTCCTCCTGTCCTCTCTGCCCCACCTACACCCCGGCCTGCATCCTCCCCACCCTGGGGGCCTGGTCTGGCAGCAGCTTCCCTCTTCTGACCTTGGTGGGCAGTCAGCTCCTGTGTGGTGTCACTGAGTACCTGCCTGTGCCGTGTGCCAGGTCAGGGCTTCATCTGCTTCTTCTACAGCCCTGGGATATTGGTGTCATTCCTGTCACTTACAGACTAGAACAGGCTCAGCAGGGACTCTAGCCAGTGAGGGAAGAAGAGGAGATTCAATTTATGTCCTCATTCAGACTCCAGAGCCTTCTTTATTGTCCAAGTTCAGCCCCTTCTGAAGGTGTCACAAGGTCCTCCTCTGAGGACCCGCTGTGTGACTCCCTACCTGAGCCACCTCTTTTTTTTGAGACTGAGTCTTACTATGTAGCTCAGACTGGCCTCGAGCTCACAGCAGTTCTCCTGCCTCAGCCTCCCCAGTGCTGGGATTACAGGCATGAGCCACCTCTTAACTCTCTGCATGGACAGGAAAACGGACTTTGGCAGATGCGACTGTCAAGATGGGCAAGAGGTGGGAGGGCCACTGAGCCTGCCCAGGTCGCCCAACGGTTGGGCCGGCTTGTGGCCACGCTTGTCACTCTGCATGGAGATGTTTCCTAACTCAACTGTGGTGCTGGCAAGTTGGGAACAGCAGAACCACGGCCAAGTCCAGCAAGGCCTGGGGCTCCGGAGCCCCGCTCTGGCTGGGGAGGCTTCATTTCTGAGCAAGGGTGCTTTCGGCAGCGACCAGGTCCTCACCAAGGAGATCCGTGTGTGGGCAGAACAGGAAGGCCGAGGCGCCCTCCACCCTGATGTCCCCCTTCTCCCAGAGCAAGAGCAGGTCCCCTTGGGGGCTCCCGGGTCCCCATGCTTAGCTCTGGAGCTTTACTTAACCTTTTGTTTCCAGACCTTCCAAATTCTAAACCAGACATGGCCAACGCAGAGTCCTCCAAGGCCCAGAGGAAAAAGGACAAAGTGTGGGCTGTGTGGGACTCCATGGGAAACAGAGAGGGCTAGAGGTGACCCACCATTCCTGGGGACAGCAGCCTGCCCAGTGCCGGTCACCATGTGGCCTGGGGGCCAGCACACCCCAGTTTTCTCCTTGCTCAGGAGAAATGACAGACGCGGGTTTTCACACAAATGTGTTCTTTTTGTCAAACTATGTTGCTGGCCGGTGTTTTAAAACAGACAGGCCGGATCGGGCCCCACAGCTTTCCGTTTGGAATCACTGTTCTAACACCCCGAGTTCTAAAGCTGTGGAACTCTCCAGAAGGCCAGGTTCCCTGCTTGTGGGCTGGGGTGGATCCCACTTGCCGGGCTGAGGCTATTTCCAAACCGCCGCCTCGGATGGAAGGAGTGGTGATTACACCCTGACATTAATATTTAACCACAAACGGAGTTGGCGTGGTAATGCCGTCCCTGAAGGCTTCCGACTCTTTAAGTTTTATCCTCGTGAGCCCTAATTATCGTCAGCAACGAGTCCTGGAGTCCTGGCCGACAGCAGGATTAGGGCCGGGAAGAGGAAGCAGGCGGAGGCCTGGGCGGGTGGGTTACGGGGCTGGGATGCAGGAGGCTGGAGGGTGAGGCTGATGCCCACTGGGTACTGGGACACCCGAGAAGCTCGACTGGGGCAAATGGCTCAGCTGTGTCCTTCACACCCTGATGCTTCCTCCGGGAGGACCAGGGCACCTGCGGCTCGTACTCTAGAAATCCACGGTAATCTCTCCTCCCCCGTACCTCCTGATACTGGGCATTAAATCCAGGATTTAGTGCGTGCCAGGCAAGTGCTCTGCCCCTGAGCTTCAGCCCCAGCCCATTTCATTTTTAACTTGGAACCAGGGTCTCTTTAACCTGCCCACCCTGGCCTCAGGCTTGGTATCCTCCTGCCTGAGCCCATGTAACTGGGATTACCAGGTGTGCACCATAGTGCTGGGCCAGCCTCTGACCTCTGAACTCTGACCCCTTGGTCCAGTCTCATGGGAAACCCTCCAGTCCATCTGGGGAGACTCCAAGGGGTAAATTGGCAATTTGTGCTTTCCGTGTTTGTTTAGAGAGAAAAAAAACACTATGGGTTGGATCTGAGAGGTGGCGGACACAGGGCTGGGTCAGATGTGTGCTGGGCAGACATGTGCTGGGCAGAGGAGGCTGCCAGTCCCAGAGGATGGCTTCCAGAAGCTTCCATGACTCCCACCTTCTGCTGGAATGGTGGGTGGCATTGGGCTGACAAGGCTTCTGCCTTGGTCACCAGATGGCAGCTGGTGCCACAACTGGGACTCAGGGCCATGTGGCTGCTGAGCTAGGAGCCCTGGGGACACACTGGGGAACTTTCATCCTTGTCTGTGGGACACTTGTCACCTGGAGAAGGCGTGGGGGGCAGGGAGTCTGAAACAACCCACAAACAGAGCGTGGGGTTCAGGGGCCAAAAACTGAGGTCTGGAGCCCTGAGCGGGTGAGGGGCCCAGCCCTGTCCTCTCCTGGGCTCCGTGGTCTTGGCCAGCCTGACTAGGCCTCGTTTCCACCTCTGTAAAATGAGATGCTTCCTTGGGTGCAGGTTTTGAGGGAGAGTTAAATGAGAAGATGTGAAGCCAGAGGCTGGCCCCTGGGATGGCCTGGTGAGAGCGGGTGCCAGTCCAGTTTCATTACCAGCTGCCTCTCACGCTTGCCAAGGCTGATTTCCCAGGAGCAGGGCAAATGCACTGAGGTCCGTCTCCATCACAGCCCCTGCCAGCCCCCAGCCCCCCTGAGGCCTCCCCCAGGGCCCCTAGGGCCTTGCTCCATGCCTGCAATGCCACCCCCTCACACCGTGCAGAAACACAGGCTGTAAATTTCCTCAGTTCATCTCAGGGAAAGAAAGGCCCAAGATCAATGCCCTCGGAGGAATCTTCTAGAGGAACGACGGAGCTGTAACTCAGCCAGGGCGCACCCCCACCCCCACCCCATGGGCGCGGAGCTGTGAGCTGCAGCCGGGGTCACTGAGAACTCTCAAGTGGCCAGGCTGGGGGCTGAGCCTTCCACTGGCCTGGACTCCGGAAGGCTTGGGGACCAGAATCCGAGAAACCGCATCACTGAGGACAGCAGATGGGGAGTCCCAGCCTGTTCCCTGCGAGCCAGGAAGAGGCTGTGAGAGTCTGAAGAAGCGGCGCCTGCCCCATCCCTGGATGGGGCATCTCCAGGCAGACAACAATTCCAAGACGCGCTGTGCTCACCAGGAGCTGTGTGCCAGGCTGGGTAGCGTCGGTCACAGTGGCCGAGGGACAGGAGGTCATGTGATACCCGTAAATGGGCATGGGTTAGAAAGATACTTCTGGATGACTGCCAGGATGAAGTTAGGATGAAGTTAGGGGATGAGGGAAGTGGCCCAGGGTGCAAGTGGGGACAGTGCCAGGCTTCTCTGCCAGAGAGACACAAAAGAACCTGGAAAAGTGCAGCCCTGAAGAGGGAAGGACAGATGCCACCTGACCCATTTGGATGAGATGCCCAGAGTGGTCAGTCAGGGCCATGGGGACAGGAAGTAGCAGAGAGGTGGCCAGGAGCTTGGGTCCTGAAGCTCCTGGCCACCTCTCTGCTGGCCAGGAGCAGGGGCCGGTGGCTGGTGTTTCACAGGGACAGAGTTTCAGCCTGGGACACTGGTAATGTCCCAGACATGGAGGCAGCACAATGATGTGAATGAATTTAATACACTGCACCAAACACTCAGGAACGGTTGAAATGGTAAATGTGGCATTATGTGCAGTTTACCACAATAAAAGGAAGAAATCTGAATAGGGCAGTGTTGGGGGGAAAGTTACTTTTACTCTTTGGTTCTGCTTGACTTTTTAAAAAATCTTTAGTGCATTTTTTTCATGTGTTTTTTTGTTTTTGTTTTTTGTCTTTTTGAATCAGGTCCTTGCTATGTGGTTCAGGCTGGCCTTGAGCTCACTTTGTAGCCCAGGCTGGTCTGGAACTCACAGCGATCCTCATGCCTCAGCCTCCCGAGGGATGGGATTACAGGTGTGTGCTACCATGCTCGGTTTTATGTTTTTAAAAATCGTATTAAAAACAGTCATGGCACAGAGACACCGCCCCAGCCACACTCGGCACAGCCCACTTGGGCCGGGGGGCAGAGGGACAGACAGGCCAGCGTCCCATGGTGGCTTTGACACCAGGACTCACAGTGCTGGCTCTCACAGTATTTGCTGGGTGAGCTGGGGAGACCTGGGGCGATCTTCAGGCTTGAATCAGTGTCTCCTTTGCACAAAGAAGAGCTATGTCCCATCCCGCCCTCCCCGCCCGCAGCCTCTGATCTTCTGACCTTGGTCAGCCAGCTGCCAGGCCACGGCTGAGCGGGACAGAAGCCAGGGGCAACAGCCTGGCAGGCAGAGTGTCCTAGGGGTGGCTTGAGCGGCTCCTGCATAGGGGTCGGAGCAGCCCTGTAATGAGCAGGCAGTCCAGGCCACCTGCTGCAGCCACTGCCAGCACCTCTCCCAAGCCAGGTGCCAGGTGCTGCTGTGGGTCAGATCACCCCCATCTCCTGCCGGACCCCACCTGTCCCCGGCTCTGCAGAGCATGGGCTGTGCATGGAGCTGGTGCCCTGGTCACCATCATTTTACAGATGGGCAAACAAAGGCTCCAAGCAGCTGATAGCTCGTCCAGGGGCCCACTGTTACTGGGAAAGCCGAGAATTGAACCCTGATCGATCTGATCCATTGTCTCATTCTACTGTCCAACTGCTCTGTCACTGAGGCCTGCAAGAAGTGAGTGCCCCATTGAATTTACCATTCAGTGATTGCCACATTAGGATTCTCTGGCAGTAGGGACAAATAACTTGCTTAATGATTTAAACAACACAAGTACACTGGGTACCATGGTACACACCTGTGATCCTACCTACTTGGGAAGCTGAGGCAGGAAGATCCCACATATCGAGGCACATCAAGAAAAGAGTGCCTTTGCCAGATTCTCCCCCGAGACCGCAGCCAAATGATCCTCACATCCCCAGCCCACCCCTGCCCTACGGTCACACCTGCTCCATCCCAGCCCCCGGCTGGCTTCTGTCTTCCTGCTGATATGGAACAAGCTTTGGTAGGGAACATGACAGGCTGTCTGGGCTCCAGGCTGCCACTGTGACCTGGGTGAGGTCACTGTGACCTGGGTGACCTGCCACTCCCCCTTTCTGGCCTCAGCTTCCTCATCCATAACCTGGGGGTCTGGCCTCCCCCTCGACTGGATTAGTGAACTTGAGTGCTTGGAAGGAAAGTGACCAGAAGGTCCTCTGGCCTAAGCATCAGAAAGAGCTGAAAAACTCCAAGGCCGGGCTGTGCGTGGTGAGAGGGGAGAAGGGGGCATGATGAGGGAACAGGGACCCTCAACACTGCCCTCCAGGAGGCGAGCTCACACACAGACCACACCAAGGACCAGTCCTTCTGGCCACAGAGGGGGCCCAGTGGGCCCAGAGGAGAAACGTGACCTCAGCTGCAGTGCGGCCACCAATTCCCCTGGCCAGGCCTCTCCCCTTCTGCCGTCCTGGCCTCCACTGGGGGCTCTGCCTGCCCTGCACTGCCCAGGCCCACACCCAGGCTGAGCCTGCAGGCGGCGGAGCCATCCTGCCCAGCCCACACGCACACTTGAGGGGCAGTGCCCAGGACGGAGTGAGCGCCCCGCCGGACAGTGAAGGCGGGAGGGCCCGGGGACCTTACCCAGAGCATCGCAGGCTGCGGAGCTTTAATTTATTTAATCAATTCCGGCCCCTGGGCTGGGGAAGGAAAACGGTAGGATATTAAATCTGTCGCTCTCGCCAATCTGTCACAGGGATGTCAGTGCACATTGATTCTCCTCCCCTCGCCTTTATTAACTGCCTCCTCTGGGGCTGGCGGCTCTGCCACTGCCAGGTGGGGCCTGCTGGGAGCAGGGAGCAGATTGCAGGCAGAGGGAGGGTGGGGAGGGGGCTGCAGGGGCGGGGAGAGGACCTTTCAGGGGACAATTATAACAAGAAAACTTGTGGAGTTGGCAATTGGGGAACCTGAGGACCATTTGTAATCCGAGCTTTTCCATTTGCAAATTAGGACGTTGAGTTCAGAGAGCAGCGGGCAGCTGGCTCCATCGTGTAGACCGTCAGGGGCAGGGTTGAAGCTAGAATCCAAGATTCCAGATGACAGCCAAGGTTTCTTTTATTCATTTAATCAACATATTTTCCTTGAATAACTACTAAGCAGTGATAAAAAAAATTTACCATTCAATGGTTGCCACATTAGGATTCTCTGGCAGTAGCAACAAATAACTTGCTTAATGATTTAAACAACACAAGTACACTGGGTACCATGGTACACACCTGTGATCCTACCTACTTGGGAAGCTGAGGCAGGAGGATCCCATGTCCAGACTAGCCTGGGAAATCTAACAAGACCTTGTCTGAGCACAAAAATTTGAAAAGGTCTGAGGGTATAGTTCAGACTAGGAACACAAGCCTAGAACCCGTGTTCAATCCCCAGAACCAGTAGATAAGTAGATAAATCACAAAAGTTTTACCCAGAAGGTGTGGAGGTCAGAAGTCTGGTGTGAGTCTTGCTGGGCTAACATCAAGGTGTTAGTGGGACCTGGCTCCTCCTAGAGGCACCAGGGGAAAACCCATCCCAGCGCCTTTGCTATTGTCTAGGGGCCGCTTAGATTCCTTGGCTTGTGGGCCTTTTCAAGTTCAAAGGCAGCAAGGCTGATCAAGTCTCCCATCCAACACTGACTCTCCTGCCTCTCTCTTCCTTTGCGATCACAATGGCCCCCCCAGATCATGTCCCTTCTATGAGGTCAGCGGATCACTGACCTTCACTCCACAGGCAACTTGGATCCCACTCTACTCACAGCTTTTGGTGATGGGGACAAAGGACACATTTGGAGGCCACATTCTGCGGACAGACTCCTGCCCACATGCCGATGCCCCCCACACCAGCAGCAAGCGCCTCACTTCACGTTTGCAACAACTCTGTGATGTAGTTAGTGCTCAGCCCATTATGCAGATGAGAAAACTGAGCTCCCAGAAGCAGAGACTTGCAAAGTCCTAGAATGGTATTGCTGGGACACAGATTCGGGGGCCCTGGATCCCAGAGGCCAAGCTCCTCTGATCACAGCACTGAGGGACTTGACCAGCAGCCATCCAGGGAGGGGCAGCCTGGAATGGCCCGGCGTGGGTCCAGGTGAAGAGGGCGATATCCTGTGAGGTTCTGCCCCAGCCTTGGCCCAGGAAATTGCACTTTTGAAAAAGAGGAACCGGACACCTCCCCGGACTTCGGGAGATCCTTTTCTGCTCTAAATAATCAAGCACCCCCTTCCTTCCCTCTCCCATCCCAGTCTCCCTCGGAAGATTTGTTTGCTCATAAAATTGAAGGCCTTCTTCTTTGGCACCATTTTCTGTTCGGCTTAGACAAATATTTAGCAGCCAAACCTGACCTTAATTTGCTTAAATATCAGGGGGGGTGAAAGATGGGGTGCCTGGGAGGACAGCAGGCAGGACATGTGCTCCGAGTAGGGACAAGGACTGAGATGCTGTACCCTTTTCCTTAGGGGGGACCACTTCTCCCCATGACTATCCAGGTCCCCCCTCCAGGGACAACTGGCCAGTTTCCAAGGCTGCCAGAAGAAGCAGGTGTCGATGGCGGGGTTCCAGCCGCTCCGTGCCCAAAGGAGCTGGCTTCTGGGCCAGTCCTCACTGCAAGGAGGTTACAGAGGAATCACTGAGCTCCCATTCCGAGGGCTCCTGACCTGGGGGTACAAATGGGACTGCTCATGGGTGGAAGGTGAGGCAGGAGTGGCCAGGGGAAAGGCGCTCATGCTGGGGCTGCTGGAGCTGGTAGGGACTCTTGTGTTCCCTGTCCCACACACTCATCCATCGATTCCTTTAATTCATTGATTCATTGCAAAATATCCAGTCCTGTGTTGACCTCAGTGATCAGAAACCCAAGGCCAGCACAGCTCCTGGGAGCTGAGGGAGAGGGGTCCATGAGATATGTGTTAAACGGGTTCCCTGCAAACGACTGGATGTCGCAAGGAGGACGCGGGGTATTCACGAAGTGGAGCAGGCTGCCTGGGTCCTGTCCCCAGCTCTGACATCTTGCCCCTCCTTCCTGAGCCTGTCCTTCCCTTTTATACTGTCTGTTGGTAGATGTGGGGCAGCAGGGTCCTCCCAGCCACCCGAGTGGACACTCCCACCGTCTCCTCCAGCAGCAGCGGCAGCAGCAGCAGCTACCGCTCCTGGTGCTTCACGAACATCGTCTCATTTGATTCTTCCCACAGTCCCACAGAGCGGACACTGTGATCTCTGCTTCACAGCAACTGAGGTCAAGAGAGGGACAGTCACACCTTCAAGGTCACCCAGGCAGCGGGACACACTCCAGGCCAGGCACAGCTGGTGGAAAGGCCCCTGGTGGGAGGGAGCCCGGTGCATGGGGGGGGGTGGCAAGTGACCAGTGCAGCCAGGGTGTGCAGGAGAGGGTGGGGTGGAAGAGGTGGCACCTCGGGGTACACAGCTGGAGCCTGCTGCACCCAGCCCTCACCGAGACCTGAGACCCAGAGCTCACTCTTCCCTCATTGGGGACTCTGTCTCCCTGACTGTAAAATAACAGCTCCCTGCTCTCTGGTCCCTCCCTCTGCATCACGTGATGTCCCTACTGAGTGCTCTGGGGCTCCGACTGCGGTCCCCTGCATCCCCACGTCACTGCTGTGACACCCCTCGGCAGCGTGACTCTGGGTCTATATTGTGAGCCCAGATCCAGGTGGTGGCAGGTTCAGTGTGTGGTGAGGAGCTGCTTGCTGCTTTGTGATCCAGGATGGCTCCTTCTGGATGTTGCCTCACAAGACAGAAGAGGTAATGGGTCTCCTGAGCTTGAGTAAGAGCCGTGATCCTCCGTGTATGAGGACTCCGTCCATTTTTGCTCTGAGCTTCCGACTTCTCGTCTGTAGATGGGAAGGTAACAGCGTGTCTCAGCTTTCTGCCGTGAAGACCTGACCAGCAAGCCTGAGCAGCCCCCAGCAGGGCACGGGGCCTCAGTAGACGGCCCACATGTGTTGGTTCCCTCTCGGCTGTGGGGTGAACTGTGTACCCCAGGAAGCTGTGTGGGAGTCCCGGGTGCCCAGGAGCTGTGGATAAGGTGGTGTTTGGAAACTTGCAGATGCACCCAAGACCAGGAGCGTCCGAGTTAGCATGGGCCCTAATCCAGTAGGTGTCTTTAAAGAGGAAAGATGGGCCGGAAACGCGCAGAGAGAGCACGGCCACAAGCCTGGGGACACCAAGCACTGCCCCTAGCAGAGCTGGAGTGAGACACAGAACAGATTCTGCCCCACAGCCTCCGGGGGCAACACCCCTGCCTGTACCTAGCTTCCAGGCCCATCGCCTACAGAAAACTAATAGAAAAACTCGTCAGGGCTCATTTGTGTGGCAGCTCCAGGAAGTGAGTGCAGACTCACTGCAGAGCACAGTGCGGGGTACACAGCGCACCCCCAGAGCCCTGCTCCTTTTACTCTCCTTGCTGCCCCCTGCTTTTGCCATCTTCCACACCTGTGCCCCTCACCCTCCTTGGATTCTGGAGGCTGGGGGGTGACTTGGCCAGGGCAGGCGGCCAGAGCAATCCCTGGCTCCCGGCCGCGGCTTGCAACACCTCATTACCAGGCGGGACGTAACACAATTTCACCCATGGACAGCGCTGAAAGCCAGGCCTCCGCGGGCCTAACGGGCGGGCAGAAGCGGCTGTGGACGCCCCCGCCTCTCTCTCTGGCCTGGGAGGTCTGAAGCGCCCAGAGAATCTGGCACAGAGAGGGCTCAACAGCTGAGGCGCGCAGATAAACCCCGCCAGAGCGCCGGCCCGCTGGTCCCGGAGCAAGCAGCGGGAAATGAATGGGTCTTCCAGAGGCAGCACCGTGTGTCACCCCGACCCGACTCCGACTCTGCTGGATGCCTCCTGCCCTCCCACCGCCCTGCCTGCTGCTGCCTCCCCCTCCCTGGGCTTTGTTCTCTTCCTCCCTTTGTTTCCTATTTGTGATAGACATGATTCATGCCAAGCCAGCCGGGTCTGTCACCAGCCCAAGGCCAGCTGTAGATCTCAGCAATGAACCACAGGGTGCCAGGGCTGGGGCTCACAAGGGCTCTGGAGCCAGGGCCCAGCTGGAGGGGCAAAGTGGGCGCAGACATGGTGATGCAGGAGGTCCTGGGCTGGCAGCAATGTCGGGGTTATGATCACGGTCAGACTCTGCAGTCCCAGGCAGCTTCCTGAGACAGCCCGGGCAACACCCCTGCTCCTGCAGCAGCTTGGACAGAAAAAAATGCCCTCTCTAGTCCTGGAAGCTGGAAGACAACACTGAAGGTGCAGGGAGCGCCCTGCTTTGTCTAAAGCACAAGGCAAAGTTTCTTTCTTGTCCCTCGTGGCCTCCGGTGGTGGCCAGCACTCCTCAGTGCTCCAGCGCTGCCTCACCCCCAGTCTCTGCCCCCACCTGCTGTGTCTCCAGCAGACCTGCTTCTCCCTGGGTCTCTCTCTTCTTCTATGGACACCTGTTCCGCAGGTGAAGGGCCATCTACTCCAGCGTGACCTCATTTTAACTAATTACATCTGAAACGATCCTGTCTCCAAGTACAATCACATGCATCGGCTCTAGGGTTTAGCAATTGGACGTGTCTCTTTTTGGAGGACACTTGTTGGTCCCTGATAGCCCCCAAGGCGCCTGATGGCCTGATCCTGCAATCTCGACTCATTGCCCAGCACACATCTGCTCTCTGGCCTTGCTGGGCACTTGGAAGTCCTTACACAGGGCACAATTTTCCTTTTCTCTCTCCTGTTCCTCTTCCCTGAATACCTGGCTCCCATCTAGCTGTCCACCTGCCTCCAGTCCATGAATGACCCCTCGTCCATCAAAATGAAGTCCCCCTGGCCTAGGCTCACTGTGTGGTTCATGCTCCTAGCCCTCCCTGAATTCCCAACCCACTTTTTTCTCCTCCTCTAACTGTCCCTGGGCACCTGGCCACCACGTGGGTAGGAGCTGTGTCTTTCCCCTGCATCTCCAGCGTGGATGCCCACAAGCACCCACTAAATGAATTCTCGAAGGAAGGACACCAACCAGCATTGATGGAGCGTTTATCATACCCTGACACCAGGCACCGTTCTAAGCCCTCTGCGTGGACTAACTCATGTAGTCCCCAACCCCCAAATGAGGTTGGCGTTCCGAGGGACAATCTGAGCCCCAAGTGCCCCGTCTACGGACTGATAAGCTGCAGAGGCTGTGACTGGCAGCCCGGGAAGGGCCACACAGCTGAGCAGCACAGAGGGCCCCGTAGGCCCTGGGCACTTGCCCCGCAGGTCAGAGGAGAGGACCCAAGCACCAGTGCCGTGGGCTCGCTCTTCCTCGTGTGCCCGATGGAGACGCCTACAGGGGAGACTGTGCCAGGCATGGAGGGAGCAGGTCCAAAATGCCAGCAAGTAGTTGGTGGCGGTCCTTATGCCCCCATCTGTCCTTCCTGGCATCCCCCTGCTCAGCCCCACTCTCTGCGGGGTGACGGCCAAAGCTTTTGTCCTCTTTGCTTTGATGTCACTTACTCAAATTTTAACAATTTTTTTAAAAAGAATTGAAGGAAAAGACAGATAAACAGCTCTTTAGAATCATGATCCCATAACCCAGGAATTCTCCTTCCTGGGTGCAGTTGGTTCCACAGTCACTCCATACGGTGGGAGGGAGGGAGGGCATCGTCACAAAGGCTGTGCAAATCCCCCGGGGGACAGGGTCTCCAGATGGCTCTCCTTTCTCCAGAAGTGACAGTGTGTCTCAGATGGGGACTGTGCCACCCTCAGGCTCAGTGGGCTCTGGGGCAAAACCTCTGCCTGCCAAGACAGGGCCAAGTCGGGGACAGGGCTGCAGCTGTTGTCCAGGAGCCAGGGACCTGGATAAGGCTGGGTTGCTCATACAGAAGCCGTGGGAACATCTGGGCTCAGGGTCAGCTCTAGTTCTCGCCCCTGCTGGCTGTGTGACTCAGTTTCTCCAAGTGTACCATGGGTAACAGCAGTGTCTGTCTAGCGTATGGCCAGGATGGGTGTGAGCACAGAAACCCCTGGGCGCCCAGGAACACAGGAGAGGTCAGGAGAGCCGCTTGGACCTGCTGAGGGCAAGCAGAGGAAAAGGGCCCGAGGGGAGGATGGCTGCCGGTGGGAGGCGGTGCACCCCGCGAACCTGCATTTGAGCTTGGCCTTTGCAGAGGAAGAAGCTGAATCCTGTGGGAGGGAGGCAAAGGCACCAAAGCGCACTTCCTGCAGCTGCCTAGAGCGGCAGCGAAGGGGTTGGAGAGCACATGAAGTTCTCGCCCAGGGCCTGGCACTCGGCCTGGCACTCGGTCCACAGCCGCCCCTCCAGCACCCACTCTGCAGCACTGAGGTGCCGGACCGTTGGCCCCCCAGCCCTGAGCCTAGTGCTTAGTGGGTCAGCAATCCCCACCCCCCTCCCAGAGACCTGCATATAGTAGGTGCTCTATAAATGCTCTTTCCCTCAAATAACACTACATGTTTAATGCACAGCCCGCTTACCCAAGATGGGACACACGGCTCAGGCCAGCATACACCAGGGGCTTTCTCAACTTCTCCCCCTTAATCTGGGTCCCGCACTGCATCTGCCCACACCTCCGTGGCTGAACAAGCAGTGGGTAAACAGGCCAAGTGGACCGAATGGACCTCACCCCTGCTCCTTCCTAGCCAAGGCGGGCCCTGTGAATGGGGGACCCTCAGGCCAGCCAGGAGAGGGCAGCTGCCTCGTGTCCTTGAACTCGACCTGATGTGTGGGCTCAGTTACAGACCTGGTGCTGACAGCACCCTCGGGGCTCAGCCGACTGCTGTTGCCACCCTCTAACCTGCTCCATCCCTCTCCTCCCTACTGCTTCCCTGGGAAGGAGCCGGCCAGATGGGCTTTGTAGGGCACCCTGTGTCTGCCAGGTCCTGCCCCTCACAGTCCATCCCAGGGCCAGTGCTGGACTCTGTGATGGAGATTGGCAAGTGAGAAGCCGGCCAATGTGCCACTTGGATGAGGTGTCCTGAGCAAGAGGGTCTGGAGCCCAGGAGCTGTACTGGACACTGGGAGTCCACCTTCTTCATTGAAACCCGTTGTCTTAAAAAACTCTCTCTGCCTGGCTTGGAGCTCAGGACTCAGGGTCCTGGTGTTCCCTGATCTCCAGTAGCTGAACTGCATCGGGGTGGGGAGCCAGCTGGCAAGGGAGGCGACCAGGAGCACAGCAGACAGAGGGAACAGGCTGTGCAAGGATATGGGTGGTCACTAGCCTGCTGTCACATTTCCCCTGTGTATGCATCAACTTCTCCACTTGGGAAAGTGACCAAGTGCTGGCTCTGAGGTCCTGAGCCTGTGCCTGCCACTGAAGTAAAAGGAAGGCTCTCAGAGACTGTGAGGTGGCTGGAGCTTTTGTCCCAGTGTCACCCTGAACCACACAGGAGGCTGCATTCCCAGGGGAGGGTTGCTCAGGAGGCTTCCATCCAATGCAAGGCTGTGTGGCGATGGATTAGCAATGTCTGCCAGGGGAACATGAGAGAGGGAGGCAGTGCTGACCTGGTTCCTTACATCTTCCCCATTTTACTCACGTGGGGATGGAAGCCCAGAGGGGACAAGGCATTCATCTAAGGATGCTCAGAGCCGGGGGAAGATGCCAGAATCTCCCCCAACCCCAAGCTCTCCCATGGTACCAGTGTTTCTCACACTTGAACCTGCACCAGAATCATCCCAGCAAGTTTCTGGTTTCCAGATATGCATCTCTAATGAGCTTGAAGGGTGATTGGTGCTGCTGCTGGTCTAGGGACCTGACCTGGAGGATTCACTTACCTAGGTGCAGAGAACCTTAATTCTCTTCCTTTTTAAAACAATTATTAGTATATATAATCGATATATTCCTTACAGGGAATTGATATATACATATTGCATTTTGATTTCTTTTATTTCCCCTTCTTTTCCTCTCTTTTTGGTCTCCCTCAGGTCACTTTCCCATCTCCACAATGTCTAATCAATTTTCTTTTCTGGAAAATGGGTACAACCAAATGCTCCTGTACTCCTGGGGCCGTAGTAAATTCAGGTGAGGAGCATTGGGGGGTCATACCTCATAGAGTTAAGGCAGGGGCCCTCTATTTCAGCCACACATTGGAATTATCTGCTGAACTGTAACAAGACCTGGTGCCCAGGTTGCAGCCCAAACCAATGAAACCAGAATCTCTGGGGTGGATCCAGGCATCTGTGCTCTCTAACACTTCCTGCCCTCCAGGTTTGGAGACGGTGGGGGTGGGGCTGGGGATCTGCATTTTTAACACATAGCCAGGAGTGAGCAGTGCTCCTGGTCTGGGGACCAGATGCTGGGAAGCGAGGTCCCAGGGGGAGAGAGTTGCTCTATCATTTCCGGGGCTGGGCACACTGCAAGAATTTCAAGTCGGCAGTGAATAGTTGTCCTAATTCTTGCAAACCTTCCCTCTCAGCTCCCCTGTTCCAGGCATGTATCCTGACTGCAAGAGTCTCACCCTTTCTGAGCCCTGACTTGGGAAGGGACCTGTAGGGGCCACTCCAGAGCTCCCTGTCCAAGTGTGGCCCCCGAAGGCCCCACAGTGCTCTGCCAGGCAGGTGCCAAACACACCAGCCACCACTGCTCACTCCCGTCATCTCCATTCTGGTCTTTAACGAACAGTGTCAGATATGATAGATTTCTTGTTTGCAAACCGAGCGTCCAGGCCGGAAGTTGACATCTCCATCTCTCCTCATTCCCCTGCCATTTTGTCCACCATTCCTTCTTGCGGGTTGCCCTTGAAGTATTCTAGGTAATTCACACAGTGACTGAGCACCTACTGTGTGCAGGGAGGGATGATCATTTCCCTATGACCTTGAGCAAGTCACATGAGGGTCAGGACCTTGAACAAACTGTGGTTCTCAGAAATTAGCTCGTGGCTGACAAGTGGTAAGTTCCAAACTGGTATCCACTGAATAATGGACCTGAATGAAGGAACTCACGACTTCTTGGAGCCTGGGTTCCTTACCTGCATGATACAGCAGTAAAGACTGGTTCATGAGTGGGGTGTGGTGCGTCATTATTGGGGAGACCTCTGGGCTCCAGGTGAATAAACAGAAGCCATGATGCGGAAGTAGCAGGTCATGGGACAACTGGAAGCCGAGTCTGTCACCCCTGGGAGCCTCCATTTAGGGCAAGAATCCTTTGCCTTCAGAGGAAGAGTAGCTGGGCCAGAGCAAAGCTGTGTCCAGGAACTGAGGCCAGCAGGGTTCCAGGGGTTGGAGGAAGCACGGCCAGCAGCAGCCCTGGCCTTGGAGAGGGAAGTGGCCCAGGAGCCGGGTCAGTTGTTGGCACGTTTGACATGGTCCGTGCAGACAGGGAAGCCAGGGTGAGGAGTGAGCCTTCGTATGTGTTTTGAGTGGCCAGTCAGGGAGGGTGGGTGACAGCTCCGAGTTGGTCTGGCAGCTGGCCCAGAGGAGTCCAGTCTGTTTCTCCACACTCAGGGATTTAGGCTGGAGATAGGTATAATCTCTAAGGATTTCAACTCTCTGCAATATAGCAAATTTACAATTCTATGCATTCTTAAGATAGCCCAAGTTTTATGATAACGAATTTATTAATCAGGATTCTTTCAATTGCAGGTGACAGGAAACTTGTTCTTCCAGGCTTTATAGCCAGAGAGAAATTCAGGAACTAAGACCTCAGGTATAGCTTGATCCAGGAGTACAAGCCATGACTCTCTCTGTTCCTTGGTTCATGATGTCTTGGAACTGATGTTGTGGCGGGATGGTTGTGGGCAACACAAAACCTATATCCTTTCAGGTTCAAGTTTTGCGGGAAAATACAGTCTCCTTCCCAGCAGTGACAAAAACTTCATGACAGTTCTCATTTGCATGGGCTTGCCATGAGGCCACCCCTGGACCAATCACAGTGGTCAAGGGCATTCCCTGCCCAGCTTCGGCCTGAGTCACACTACTCTCAGTCCACGGCTGGCAAGGGAAAACGTCCCCACCCTGGGATTCTAGGCGAGGCCCAGCAGTGGCGTTATAAGAACTTGGCTCGAAGATGTGGACACTGCAGACTCAGAATGGGGACTGTAGGTGGTGCTGGAGGAAGGTGGGGGTGAAGGAAAGTCCCCTCGACTCCCTGCCTTTCCACAGTCAAACCGAACACATACCCCTCCACTTCGGGTGTCCCCTTTGCCTTTCCTCTTCGCTGCTAGTCTGCGACCAGCAGGGCCATGCTTCAGGTGGGGACAGCGGCGCGTGAGTCCCAGGCCCTGCAAGTAGCAGCTGGGAGGGAGGCGGTGTGAGGACGTGCCTGGAGCTTTGGGGGCCCCGGTCCGCTTCACTTCAGATGGAAGCAGGAAGATGGAGGCACAAAGGCGGCCGAGAGCCTGGAGGGTTGGTCTTGGCTCTGCGCTCTCCTGCGGCAGCACCCGCAGGCACCGGCTTGCCAAGGCTGCAGGACAGCAGCACCTACTGCCTCGCCCCTCGGCTTTGGCCTCAGCCAGGGAATTTGCTTGGGCCAAGGAGACAGGAGCCGGTAAGGTGAGACAGAGCTTGAGCTGGTTCCTGTGGTCCCGCCCACCCCCGCGCTCCTATTGTAGTGGAAAAGGAACCCGTAAACAAGGTGGCCTTGACTCCTCCATGACACAGGAGAGTAGACATGCGCGGGCTCGCAGCCTAAGGCTGAGCCCCAGCCAGCTGGAGACCTGGGTGCAAAGTACTCTCTACTGTCCAATGTCACTCCGGCCGTGAAGAGGCTCACCGTGCAGCACCATGGTGGCCCAGGCGACCTTTGAGGACTGGAGGCTCTGCTGTCCATGGTCTGCCCAGCCCTGCACCGGGGCTGTGGAGCCCCCAGGGCGGGCAGTTGGGAACCTGGGTTCTGTAGTCCCCACCCACGCCCTAGGATCATGGGAAGGTCATTCTTCACAGTGGCCTCAATAGTCTCATCTCTAAAATGAGCCATCTGGCTCCAACCTCTGGCCTTTGGGAGACTCATGGCCCCAGCTCTCCAAAGTCACGATCTGCTGTCCTCTGGTCTAGGAAGTGAACACCCACAGAGACTTCCTGTGGCCTCACAATTACATGTGGTGGACTCTATGGAGCACAGGTCACACCGTGACTGGCACAGAAGCCAAATCGGGAAATCCTGGGGGCGTGCGGGCGGAGTTGCCGCTCTGGGGTGGGGGCAGGGTCCTGCCACCCTGAGCAGAGCCTGAGGATGAGGTATGTGTCAGCTGCTGGCAGAGAAGCATTCCAGGAGTGGGAGTGAGGAGGGAAAGGGCTGGGAGGCCTGTGTGGGGAGGGGACTGCTGGGTGGGGGTCTGGGAGGTCACGGAGGAGGAGAGAGCCTGGAACGTCCCAGTCCAAGTTGGGGCTGCGTCCTGTGGGGCAGTGGGTGGGGGCCTGGAATGCTCGGAGTGGCCAACTTGTCCCAGGGGACAGCAGGAGGGGTAGGGCTTCCTGGGTCCCAACACCTCCACCAGGCCCTGGAAGAAAGCAAGGCCTGGATTCAGACCCTGTAGCCCCCACCCCCGGGGACCCGGCACACAGGGGCAGGTTTGGAGGTTTGGAAGACCCAGGGGGCTGCGATGCTTTGAACTGAGTGATTCAGTGGGAAGTGTGAGCTTCCAGCTAAGGCAGGTGACGGGGCAGGGGTGGGGGGGAGCGGGGAGCGCGAGGGTATGAAGGTGGGTGTTTCCGAGTCACTGAGTTGGAGGGCACTGGCCACCCACACACCCCTTCTTCCTCTTACCTCTCAGACACGGCTGCAGAGGGCAATGCATTGGCTGGGACTCAGTCAGACCTGGGTCCAAAGCCTGGGCTAAAGCATCTCTTCCACGAACTAGCTGTGTGACATTGGACTAGTGGCTTAACCTCTTTGTGACACCTTTTGTAAAACAAGGACTACAATATTCACCTTGTGAGGATGTAGTGAGATTAAATGTAATAACAGCTGGCACTTACTGAGCAGTTACAGCTGCATGCTGACCTTACCCTCCCCGTGCACCCCGGTTTCCTCAGCACAGCCCCGGAGGCAGGTGCAGCTCGGAGCCCCTTTCACAGACGAGGAGCCTGATGCACAGCATGGTTGGGTGAATGCCCAAAGTCACCAAGCCAGAGGTGACCTGGCTTTCAATATGCTCCAGTCTGCCTGACTCCAAATGTTGACCTCTCAACCACCAGCTTCATACACCCCTTCATTCTTCATGGATTAACAATGATGGTAATCACAGCCCCCCGTGGACAAGGGGAGTCTCCGTGTCCAGATCCCACAGGTGGGGATCTCGTTGCATTTTCCTGCTTTCATGTAATATCAAGCACCTGAACCTGGGCCACCCAGGTGCAAGAGAAGGAGCCAGGTGGTGCAGTCTGGAGGGGGAGGTGGCATCAGCTTGACCAAATGTCTGCCAAGAGGTCCACCCAAGCTGGAGGGGGGCAGGGTGCCCACCTCTGGCTCTTTTGCCCCATGCGTGGTGCAGTGCACAGGAAGGGTAGCCTTGAAGTCAGCTGGGACCTACAAACACCTCTCTGAGCTACATTTTCTTGTCTGTTAAAGGGAGGTGATTATTCTCCAAGGGTGCTGGGAAGTTAAAGGAGATGGCACATGGACAATGGCAGGTCCAGGGCTGTCCCACAGTAAGTGCTCAATGAATGTTTACTGTAATCATTATCAAGGGAAGGCAAATGTGTAAGGGGGAGGTGGGAAGGTTTGCGAGGTGGGGGAGAAACAGAAAAGCAAGTGAGGAGGAGAAGGAGGAAGAGGAGGAGGAAGAGGAGGAAGAGGATAAAGAGGAGGACAAGGGGGAGGAGGAGGAAGAAAAGGAATAAGCGGAAGCAGAAGAGCAGAAACAGGAGGAGGAGGAGGTGCCACCCCCACCCCCCCACCCCCCAGCTCCGGGCACAGACCACTGGGCCGGCCCGGGCTGCTCCCCCATGTGGCCACTAACTCTGCTCACATGTTTCTTCTGCATTCTGCTGCCACATCTGCCAGATGTGGCCCTGGTTGCCAGCAAGAGCAGCTGTCCCTCACTGTGCTCATCTGCAATATGAAGACCGGGATGCTGGGAAGGACACAGAAGCTCAGACAGAGGGACAGTGCACGAAGGAGGTAAGCTCGCCATCGTGATCACTGTCCTAGTCCTCGCTCTCCTCATGTGTGACGAGAGGCGAGTTGACCTGACCACGCCTGGCAGTCTGACAACTTCCGTTTATCAGGGAGAGGTAGCGTGGGTTGTGAGTTTGGATGGAACGGGGCCCACACAAGGCCTGGCAATCAATGATGTGGCATTGTACTGGCAGCATCCCTTGCTGCTCAAAGGTGTTTTAGCTGCCAAGACCCTGGCACTCTGCCTACCAGCCCTTTGCTCCAGTTTGGGGGCTCTGACCGCAGTGTTTTTGGTGTAGAGCGTCCTTTGCCCTGCTCACCCGAGACAGGCAGGGCTAGGAGCTGGCGCCAGGCAGCCCGTCTGAGCCACACGGATCCTGCCTGGGGAAATGCCAGAAAAGCTCTCTCTGGCGATCAGCGTTCAAGCTGACCTGGCTCTTGGTGTCGGTGGAGTAGCCAGGCTGGCAGGACACCAGGGCCAGACGGAGCAGGGTTGCGGGGGGAGGATAGGGCTGGGGTTCCATACTGAGTCATGGACAGCTCGTACACCCGTGCACCGGAACCTTAGGTGGGGTGAGACCTGTGCGAGACCCCCTGAAGGCCCTAGCAGCCCCACCAGGCACTCAAAAGCCAGGTGGAACCGAATTATTCCGGAGCCCGGACCCTGCCCAAATCACTCACTCCAAGCATCGTGCTGCCTCCAAGCTTTCAGCTCAGTGGTCCACCATGACTCTCTTCTCCACCCTCAGCTAACTGGAGTGGTCACTGGCTACTGTCCGTGGTTATGCCCAAGGGCAAGGCCCATGCTGGGGTCTTCTATCCAGCATCTCCCAGGGCTTCTGAATGACAAGACGATTTTTATTTTCTGTCTTGATAAAGGGAATGTGACTTCTTTAGAACTAAGAGCCATGACTTTGGCTGACCTATTTATGTATGTGGTCTCATATTCTTTTGGTTGCTCTGCCACCTTTACCACCTCTGTCGCTTGACTCCTTGAAACATTGAGGATTCCATAACCCCGTGGGCTCCTTACACACCCCACTTTCCTCCCTCTCCTGGAAGATCCCAGTCAGGGTCTCTGGGAGCGAATCTATTCTGATGTCCTCGCTTAACAAGAGGACAAGTGGGAGCAAGGGATCCGGGACAGAAAGGCAGCGAGATCAGAGTAAGTGGGAGCAAATCTCAGGCAGGCATCCCGCTGTCCTAGCTGCTCATCCGTCTGGTTCTCTATCACCCCCCGCTGCTCTGGGGGTCACGAACTCTCCTTGCAGGTCCCTTTCTGGATGGAACACGAGCACCACTCTTATTTCCAGCTCCCTCTGTACCACTCCCCATACTGTTTGTGTCCCCCCCCCATGGAGAGGTGGGGCCTCTGTCCCCTGGTGACAGGTAAGGAAATGTGCCCAGTGATGTGAAATGATTTTCTCCAAACCATAAAGTTAGTACGTGTCTGAGATGGGATTAAAACTATAACTTTTAGGGGTATTTCTGACCTCCCCCTGTAATAAAAGTCCTCAAGAAATCTTCCTACGGTCAACCTGGAGACTAATCTCTCCCATGCAGTGGGACAGTGGGACTAAAGCCACTTTGTCCAGATCTTTGGCAGGGCCCTGCTCCTCCGTGCTAATGCCTTGACCCTTACAGCAGAAAATGTGAACCTGCATCGGCTTTTACTCTTGATGATCTCAGCGATATTTGGTCTTCTGCAGATATTGGGGTGAGAGCAAAGGTCCCTAGAAACACAGATGGAAGCCAAAGGGGCCGCCTCCTTGGGAGAGGATTGTGCAGCAGCATGAATATTGATTAAGCTGTAATTGGCCTCCTCTTTTAGGGCCTGGGCGTCTGCAGGCCCAGGCGCCTGGGCTAATTGTTGCAGGCAATTAATAACTTGGATTCCGTTCACCCTGGCACACGCTGCCGCTTCCTCAGAGGAGACTGGCAAGGCTGGGAAAGGAGTGCTAGGCCGGACGCAGAATGCTGGAGGAGGACAGGGGAGGGCTGCCCATCTGTCGAGCTGCCCCCAGGCCCTGTCTACAGCGCCCTCGCCCAGCCTGGCTCGGTCGCCCTTCCTCAAACTCCTCTCCTTTTTGAACTATTTGCCCCTCTACCCTCCTCCTCGGTGAGCTCACACTGGTTTACTGAATGGAACTTCAGGAAGAGGAGGCCGGGGAGGGACATGATGGGCTTTGAAGCTCAGCTCCGGAGCTCGGGAGGCCTGACATCCAGGCCAAGCTCTTCTACTAGCTGCCAGGTGACCTCAAGTCAGAAGCCCACTTATCGTGAACTTGGACAAATGACCTGCTTTTTGTATCCATTGTGTCACAGGAAGCACAAGCAACCCTGAGAACCACTGGCACATGACTGAGCATTCTGCCCTCTGGCTCTCTAAGTTTGTATAATTATTTAATTATGTAGGGAACTGATGATCAAACCGGTACTACAAATGCACCCCGCCTCTACAGAAAAGGTGATTCTAAGTGTATTTGAAACAGTGATCCTTATTACTCCCATGCTGCAGATGTGGAAACCGAGTCCCAGAGAAACAAAGGGACCTCCTCTAGGTCACACAGTCAATAAAAGACACGCATAAAAGCCAACTCCAGTCTCCTCACTCCAGAAATCTTTGCTGCTCACTCCTGCTCACCTGACTCTGCCCCCTGGCTTCCCAGAGAAGGTTAGACTGGAGAGGGGAGTAAGACCTTCAGGGCTGGTATTGTAGCAGAGGGAGGAGGGAACCACTTAGAAATGTAGTCATTCTATTCACCAACGCTGGGACCATGTCTTCATCTACCGTATTTTTAAAGATAAACTCTCCCAACCCTCCCCATAAGCTCAACCCCAGCTGCTTAGCCATCTGGTGGGGAAGAGGGGGTTGATTCACACACGAACCCCCACCAGGAGACAAAAGGGAGTACTAGCCTCAGCTCCTGCCCAGTAGGTGCTAACGATACACAGAAAACGCTGATATTTATTCAAAGCTTAGCATGTAGCATGGCTTACACTAAGTGCTACTGTTTTACAGAGAGATTGTCTCATTTAATGAAATCCTTATAACCACAACTATGAGGTACTTTTACGGTCCCCATTTCATAGATGAGACAACTGGGGCTTGGTGAGGTGAAGCAAAGGCCCAGAGGCTGAGCTCAGAGGCCCTGCTCTCACACAACTGGGGAGAATACAGAAGCAGAAATGGAGGCACAGAAGAAGGGCTGCCAATTATTTGTGAAGCCAGAGGACAAGGGGAGCCGCTTCCTGGTGCCACGAGGCGTGTGGGAGAACTGCCGCGGGGCAGCACTAGAACGGGGAGCTAGAGGGGGTGCGTGGCCGCGCAGTGAGGCATTCAGCTCGCCACTGGAGTCAGTTCTGATGGTCACCTGGAGGTGACAAGGCTCAGGGAAGTGCCTTAGGTGGAACAGAGATGGCTGAGTCCAGCATTCCCGGGCTCTGGAATGAGGTTTTGCAGGCTGAGCCGGCAGTGGGGTGGGGGGGACCCCAGGAGGACTCTGTTTTCCACACCCACGTGGCTACCACAGCCAGCTCCCCTTTATGAGTGGGGGTAGGCTATTTCAAAGGCCTGGTTCCATTTGCATTTGCATTTTTCAGTTTTTTGAGACAAGGTCTCACTGTGCATTTCAGGCTGGTCTCAAGCTCACTTTGTAGTTCAGACTAGTCTCGAATTTGCAATGATCCTCCTGCCTCGGCCTCCCAAATGCTTGGATTACTTCACCATGCTTGCCATTTGCAGTTTTAAAACCCTGCTGCTGGCCTGGGAAAATCCTTCTCAAATTCTTGGATACCAAGCTTCCAACCCCACCTCCACTGGATGGGTCTCTGCACCCTCCCTTCAAAGAAGGCCCCTTACCTAAGGCAGAGCAAGCCCCTCCCCTCTGGTCATTTGGGGTTCCCCGGAAGCCAGGGAAGGCTCTCAGTAGAGTATGGCCAAGGTAGCCACAGCTATGGGCAGCTGGCAGCAGGTTAGGCCCCCCTGGAAGGGGATCAGGGCCCTGATCAAATCCACTAAAAAGACTCCCCCAGGGGAGTGGGGCTGGATCCTCAGGCATGGGCTGATGGCGGTGCGGCACCATGGGGCCACGAACGAGGTATCCTATGGACTCACCAGACTGCAAGGAACAGTGTGAGTGCCTTGGGGAACTCTGAGGAGGTTCCTGGAAGCAGCCTGAAAGCCCACTGAGAAGAATAAGCCATTCACCCAGCAAAGCCAACCCTTTGCTCTCAGCTGGGCTTGGGAACACACTTTGTGTCTCCTCATTGCTCTTTTAATAAATCTCTCCCTTGTTTGCCTTCCTCCCACCCTCCCTCAGGGGGGTGGGAGGACCAGGGATCAGGACCGGAAGTTGGTAGGGCAGTGCTGACTGGTCTTGCTGGATTCCAATGTCATATCTGTACTCTGCTTTGGGGCAGCAACACTACACCCTCCACCTCTTGGCCTCTCTCTGTCTCTGTCTCTCTCTCTCCCTCTCCTTCTTTTCATTTACAGCTCAGAATGGCACCCTTCATGCCAAGCACTGCCCCAGCCCCTGTGTCTTCAAAGCCAGATGAAGCCACGGGGAAGTCTTCTGACAGACTTGGCCAGGGTAGAAATGGCTCCCCTGACAATTGGAGCACATGGAAGTGAGTGCCAGGGCAGGGACAGTTGCTCGGGCCATTTGCTTCTGCATAGATGAGCTCTCGAGGCACCCTGGGTCATAAATACCAATGTGTCTGCCTGCCAGCCAGCCGGTCGACAGCTCCAGGGAACATGCACCAAGGGACAGAGCCGGAGCTGCAGGTGAGCAGCAGAGCCGAAGCTCACAGGCACTCTGAATGGAGTTACAGGTGACCCTGCCTCAGTTTCCCTCTTCTAAAAATAAGGGCTGGGGATTGGGAGAGGGACTAACTTGGTCTGAGCCCCTGTGGGTGAGGCATAGGGCTTGGTGCCGTATTTTACCACTCTCCTGTCTCGTTCTCTTTCCAAAAGCTGGAAGCTTCCTGAAGAGAGAGATGAGGTCTCACCCATCTCTGTTTCCCCATTTGAACATGCTCGGATGCTATGGGATCAATTCCTGGCTCCCCTCACCCAGCAGTGGCTTCCCCAGAACTAACACCTCTCTCTCCTGCAGCCAGGAGCTGACAGCCAGTACCCTCTGAGGTGGGTCCCTTTGGCTCGCCCTGGGTGACGCCGGTGCCAATGCCTCATGAGTCCTGATGGGGAAAAATGGGCCACATCGTGGGCCTTGGCTCCCAGGACACTTCTTCGGGTCCTCCAGCCAGGGGTGTCAGGCAGACCATGTGCAGCTGCTGGAGTGACGCCCGGCCCCAGTGGCTGGCAGGGCTCCGGGCTCTGAAGGCAGAGAGGTGAATGGAAGAGGGAGGAAGGGACGGCGCCAGGAGCCTGGGCTTGGCAGCTCCCTCAGAAGGGCACTCGGGGATGCCCTCGAATGTCCGGGAGGCTGGTGACTTGCCAACGCGGGGCAGATGGGCTGAGAGGAGCAAAGCGGAGGAGGGACGCGGAGCGCAGGCGCCTCGGGGGCGGGGCAGGGGGCACGGCCAGGACAGTTTGCAGAGGTGGGGACTGACCCCCAGGGGTCGCTGCGCCGCGCTCAGCCCCTCCCGCGGGCTCTGGTAGTTGGGCTGTACCACTACGCGGTTCGTACGGGGGAAGCAGCACCCAGATCGGGGCCCGGCGGGGGGCTCCGGAGGCCACAGCGCGCTGCGGACAGCAGGTTCTCGCGGGCCGGTGACGCGAGGCCCGGGGGTGTGGAGACCCGAGGCGCCCGTGCCTGTGGGGCTGCGCTGCTCCAGAGTCTGTCCGGGACACCCCCACGCCCCATGGTAGGAGCCGGGACCCAAACAAAGGCGGGCGGCGAATAAAAGGCGGCGGAGTCGCCGCGCGCTCGGGCTGCGAGCCGAGGATCGGGATCCGCAGGGAGCTGTCCGCGCTGCGCGCGCCGGAGCGGAGCGGGGCTCGCCGGCCTCCCGAGGCTCCGAGGATATCGCTCCTGCGACAAGTCTGCGGAGGGGACAAGTGTGCGCGGCGAGGTGGCCGCGGATCCGGGCCCCTGGCGCTTGCGGCTCAGTGCGGCTCGGCCGGCCGAGGTGAGTGCGACGGCCGCGGGGCGCCATCGGGTCTCGGGCCGGGGGTGCAGCGTGCGCGGAGGAGCAGGGGACGCGTCCCCGCGCGCGGGCCTGCGAGGCCTGGGTGAAGTTCCTGGTTCCTTTGCCAGCCCTTGGGAGCGCGGCGGGGCGCCGAGCCCGGAGCTTGGTCCCCCGGGCCGGGCCCCAGCTCGAACCAACTCCCGGCGGGGACGGAGCAGCCTCCGTGTGCCCGGGCGACTTCAATGCTTCGAAACCGCCAGGCTTCCGACTCCTGGTCCCCTGCTGATCCGGTGGATAAATATGTGCATCCATAAAAGTTGAGCGTCCTTCTGAATCCGTCCCCCGAGGGCTGTGGGCCGAGCTCGAGCGGAGGGGAGGGGACGGGAAAGGTAACTGCTCTTCTCCACCCACCCCTACCTTAGCGCTTTCTCTGCGGGACCTGTCCCGAGTCCTGTGGCCCAAGGGACTTGGCTGCTGGCACAGCCGGGAGCTCCGAGACCCGGGAGGGCGATGGAAGCCGAGCCCAGGAGGGTCCTTGGGCTCTGCGGAGAACGCGAGTGGGGTGCAGGTGGGGTGGGCGGCGGGGGAGACCGGAGCTGGGTGAAGATTCCCAGCGACAGCCTCTCTGCCCTGAGAGCTAACGCTGCCTCTGGGAGAACTTTTCCCAACTCCCCCGGGGAGGCCGGCAGCCAGCTGGGAAGGCGCCTTCTTGGCCGGTTCCCTCGCCACGGCCGCCCTCTGCTCCTCGGCCGGCGCCAGCTTCCCGCGATCCCTTCTGTGGCTCGACCCGGTTCCCTGCGGGTCCGCGCCCCGAGTCAGCACCGCGGACAGCGTACGGGGCCGCCTCCGTACACAGCAGCCCATGTCAGCGCCAGCAGACTCGCGCGCCCACAGATTCACAGTGCACGCGTACTCACATCCATCCACGCGCGCGCACACACACACACGCACCCCATCCCTCCATGCAGTCATAGTCCACTCGCGCAAAATACACAGCCGCCCACAGCCTCCGGGGAGGCGGACCCCAGGTTCTCTCGCACGTGGACACCCGCAGATCTGTCCAGTGTGTGGACCCGGGAAGCACCTCACTCCAGATCCTCATGAGGCTGCTCTCTCTGGGCAATGATGAAACCTCTGACCCCGGACACCATTCTGCAGGGCTCCCCCTGACCCCCATGACTCTCAGAGAATACTCAGGCTGCGCTCAGACACACACACACGCACACACACACCTAAGGGGCAAGCAGCAGGACAGACGCCCAGACAACAGCTCCTCCAAGGCATCTGCCCAAAGGAGGGAGGAGGCTGTGGCTCCAAGCAGCTCTGGGCAGGCGCCCAGCGCGGCCAACAGGCGCCTTGTCTAGTCCTGATGTGAAGCTCAGAGCCCATTTTCCTCGGCTCCCTGCCCGTGTCAACCACTCAGACCCTTCCGAGACATCACTTCCCACTGCGGGCTGCATCCTTTACTTGCGCTGTTTCCCCTGCTCTCCCTCCTCCCCACCTTGTCTTTCCTCCTCCTCCCCTCATTAGGGTCTTCCCAGTTGACTTCCCCAGCTCCCTGCACTTCTGTTCCCAACTTTCCTTAGCCTCCCTCTGACCAACCTCTCACCCTGATGCTGGCGCACAGCTGACCCCAAGGCAGCTGACTCCATTCTCCCCTACTTGCCTCTCTGGCTGCAGACTTGACACCTTTATTCCTGTCTCTGGCAAACTGACCCTTTCCGGTCCCTGACCTCAGTAGCTTTGGGCTCCTTTCCCAGGGACTCTTCCAGGGCTGGATGCTCCAGAGCCCCCACAGCCTCTCCAGGGGATTGCTGCAAGCCCTGACCCCTGGAGATGTGGCCTTGGAAGAATCTGGTGCCCATGCCATGGCTTTGACACTCTCCTGCTATTGCCATAAAGTCCAAAACATGGGTAGAAAGAGGTACAGAACTGGTGGGGAAAGGACCACAGGTTCAGTGCAGCCTTGGGCTGACTACTTTCCTTCCCTGAGCTCCGGGCTTCCCACGTGTGAAGGACAGGCCTGGCTGAGTTGACCTGTGGGATAGGGTCCCTTTTTTGGCCGAAATAATCTGGAACATTGACTCTGTAGTGAGCCTCTTGGTTTGGGTGGGATTGAAAATCATGGGTGTAACTCCGGAGGCCATAGAACCTACCCCTTCCCTTAGAGCACCTGTCACTGCTGAAATCCTCCTGTTCTCTATACTAGGGATATTCAGATGATTTCCTTAATAGGACCAGAAAGGTCAAATAATTTTCCTAGGGTTACACTGCTGAAGTGCAATCTCCGTGGAGGCAGACAATATCTTCTGCGTGAGCCATCGACTCTTCTGGTAGACGCTTGGTGGTGCCTGAGGAATGAGTGGGCGGTGGAGGCTAAAGTCAGATCTCTGGAGCTGTAGGTCCTCGGGATCACAATCTGAGCTCTTCTCTCCTGCAGTTTAGACATGGGGTCCCCCATACCCTGCCATGCCGAGGCACCCAAAGGTTGTGTGAGGTAAGATCCTCCTGAGAGAGAGAGACTCAGTTTCCCCAGAGAAGGGCTGGCAAAGTGAAGCCTTGGAGATCCTGCTGGGGGCAGGGGCTTAGCCATGAACCCCTGGTCCCTAAGGCTCTGCCAAGCACACAGCTCATGGGCCATGGGTTGTTGGCTAGGGTCAGTGCTAGGGGAGAGGATGGTAATTGCCACAGTGTGGTCTGGTGGCTTCTCACAGCCCCGTGAACTGAGGCTGTACAAGTGGCCTCTGCAGATGAGCGAAGTGAGGTGTCAAGAGCAGAAGTGGTTTTCTGAAGGGAAGCCCCAGCCCACTGTGGGTCATAACAATAGACACCCCAAAAACGGTGCTATCATGATGGCAACTGGGGTGGATAGTCATACTATTACTGGTACAGATAATGACATTAGCGTTATTTTAATTGAAAACTCAGTGATTCATGTGTTTGGTTCCCTTCCCCCTTTTTGAAATGGTTCCCTCACTTGAACCCCATTTGTACCCCTGCCCACACCCAAATGTGGAGAAACTGAGGTGCTATCAGGGAGGCAGAGGTGTCCAGTTGGCCATGCTTCTAGGCAAGCAGGAGGGCCTTTGCCCCTGGGCACCTCCTCCCCGCTGCCCATCCCCCTCCCTCCACCAAAGCCTATTTCCAGCCGGAGGAGCCAGGAGAGATGTCAGAGTCTGTCAAAACACCCTTCCGAGCTGGATTCCAAAGTGCCAGGGCCCAGGGAAAATAAATAAAGAGAGCAGTGTGGGCCCGAAATAGAACTGTGCACAGAGCACAGATCTGCATGGTTTCCACAAGCTGCGTCTCACGGGAAGGCAGAGCAGCTCTGCTCCACCTGCTTGACAAAGGCCAGAGGCAGGGACACTGCCAGGACTGGTCCCGTAAGGCAAGGCCACAGAACCTGCCCCAGTAAGCTCACTCCCTGCTGGGCCTCCAGGAGACCAGATGGCTGTAATCCACTGCTGCCCCCAAGGGCAGTGAGCACTGTGTTAGTCCAGCTCTGTAGAGAGGCTGATAGTCCCTGTCCCCACCTCATGATGGAGGGTGGTGAGAGCAGGACCAGCCGAGGGCCTACTGGGTGCTGTGCGCCAGGCATTCACACCTGTCTTCTCGTTTAAGCCTTGCAGACATTTCATGGCATAAGAATTGTCATCCTCACTACCTGTATGGAAAAATAGGGTTCAGAAGAGGGGCGGGACTTGCCTAAGGTCACATAGCAGGAGGAGCCAGGTTCAGAGTCTGACCTGATTGAAGCAGAAGTCCCCACTTTGACAATACCCTGCCTGATTTCTAGCTATTCATTCATTCACTCATTCATTCAGTATTTTTTGTCAGGGAGCCACCATGAGATGGCTGTAGAGAATGCTCATACCTCCGCCAGCAGAGTTGAGGCTGAGGATCAGCACTGTCGCCTGAGTTTGTCTCCCCATGGCCTGGCCTAGGTGTCTAGGCTTCTGAGCCGGGGCTGGGCTGGGTGCCTCACATTGGTGTCTCAGGCTCTGTCCCTAACCCCAGGAGCCTGACCTGTCTCCTGGGACCCACCCCCATAGTGAAGATTGGACTTTGAAAAACAGTTTAACTCTGAAGAGGTTGGAGCTGTGAGATACCTCTGCAGTGGGGGAATTATTCAGAGAGGCCAAGTGAGCTGGCCAGTGTCACACAGCACGTGGGCACTGGAGCCTGGTTCGTGTGACCTTACTGTGCAGCCACACTGGCTTTCTCAAATGTGTCCTGTGTCCAATTGGCACCGGTGAAGAGCCCAACCTGGTGCAGGCGGCAGACCTAAGCTGTCTCTTCCAAGGGTGGAGGAGAAGTGCTGTGGGCTGTCCCTGCTCAGGTCCTTTCCTCCATGTCCCCTCTGGCGTGAACCATAGCCCCCCAGTCACCATGATGATCAGTTACCAGAGCAAACACAGGACATGAGCCACATGCTTGGCATTGATGTCACCCCATGACCTCCCCAAAGAGGCAGGTGTTTTTATTCCTTTGCACAGTGGTTGGGGAGAGGGACTGAGACGAGAGAGGTTTAGTCACCTGCCCAAGGTCACACAGCTAGAAGGCGGCAGGTGGAGACCTTTCCATCAGCTTCAGCCTAAGCTCGAGGAAAAGCAAGGCTTAGAACCAAAGCCACGGTGGGTGGAGGAGCTGCCGGGCAGCCCCGAGCTATTTATATTACACCTCCAGCCTCATGGGTGCCAGAAGCATCTGTGTCTGTGCCAAATCCTGGAAGGAGGGAGCCCAGGGTAGCGTTTTGGGAGCAGCCACCGGAGGACATTGCTGGAGCTCAAGTGTGGGAACGTCTGCCGCAGACCTGGGGAGAGAAGCTACTAGGGAAAGCAACGCGGTGTTTGGCCCTGTGAGCCCACGGTTCTGACAGCTCACCTCCTCCCCTCCTTCCTGGAGAACCAGGCTGGGCTCCTGGCAGTTTGGCAGGTCAGGGTCTTGGTGTGTGCAGCAACAGAGCTCTGGGGGATGAGGAGCTGGTAGGGACAATGGGAAGGGTCTGCTGTGCCATCCAGCTGCCATCCAGGTGCCTCAGAGAGGGCTCCCTTGGGAACCAGGCAGTAACATCCTGGGAAGTGGGTTCCCAGGGCCTTAAACCTTGTCTTCCAGGAAAAGTCATCCCTTGAGGGTCCCATCAAGGTGTGTCAGCCTGTGCAGCCCTGCTGTGTGCCAGGGACTGGGTTGGGGGGAAGTGAAGTGGAGAAGTCTCTGTTGCTGTCCTAGCAGAGTCCCCCTGCTCACACCCCCAGGAGCAGAGGTGACAAAGGATGAGTGATAGCTGCTCTTGGTCCCCGGCTGCAAGTGGAAGTGGGACCCCGCTGATGTTGGGGCAAGAGGACATGATCCAGGGAAGTGGTGACTCCAGGGTGCCCACGGGGGCAGCCCCGATACAATGCGACTTTCTTCCTCTCTTGGTGTGACCAAGGCGGGTACGGTGGGAAGGCTCATCCCCACCCTGCCATCTGCTCAAGGCATCCATCACACACTGGCACCTGGACGGAGCTTCCTTTGCCAAAGCTTGTTAAGGAGGCGAAGTGCCTGCCAGGGGGAAGCCATCTCCGTAGTGAGGGACAAGGTGGTGTCCTGCTGTGCCCCAGAAAAAGCAGCTTAGGCAGAGCTCGGGGTGGAAGGTTGTGCCAAATGGTCCTTCCGGGGTGTCCCCAGCTGTCCTGACCTTTGCGCTGTCCTGGAGCCAATCTTATGTTCTTGCCCCAGGGGTTCTGCAAAGAGTCCCCTCATGAAAATGCTCGTGATAACCCCACCTTTTGAATGTTGGCTCCTCGGCTTAGTCTGAGACACATTATCACACTCCATCCCTCCAATCTGCCTGCCAAGGGGTGGTGTTAGCGCCCCATCATAAGGGTGGGAAAGATAAAGTGCTGACAGACCAAGACCTGGCCAGACAGGATTCAAGCCCACTCAAGCCGGTCACAGGTGTCACCAGCGTAGTGATGGCAGAGGCCCATGTGTCCTAAAGGGTAAGTATCATTGAAACTAAAGCAGCATATGAATTGTTTGATAATCTGTGTAATTTGTACTTGTGGACTTGGGTTCTGTCCTGGGTGACAGGGATTGGCCATTTGCTTCTCAGCTGGCGAGCAACCAGAGATCATTTCTCAGATGTCCAGATGTGGGCAGCATCTGGCAGGCTGGCAGGACTTTTCTGGCTTCTATCCAGATGTTTCCCCTTTTCCTCTCTTGTGGACACAGCTGGGACTTGCATCCCTGTGGGTGGGGCTGCATGTGGGGAATTCCTGGGTGGACAGTACTCCTGCTTTTAAGCATTGCCTGGAGACTTCACAGAGGTAGGATGTTGGTTTGGGTTCCTCTCTGCCGTCCAGACCTAGAAGACATTAGGCTGGAGGTGGAAGTAAATGGGGCTTTGGGAAATTATCAGCCAGCAGAGGAGATGACCCCTACTGGTCTCGCTGAGGATGAACGGGCATTGAGGCTTCCCTGTAAGGCCGCCTGACTTTCCCACCCGGATCTCCCCGAGACTCAGAGCAAACGATTCCGGAGTAACAGAGCCAGGAATCTGTGATGAACAGAGATGCGTTAGCCAAGAGGCATTTGTGGGCATTAAAGAGCCTGTGAATGGATTGGGGGAACAAAGTTGGTGGAACCTGCAGGAGGAAGCATTCCAGACATCACAGTGTGAAGACTAGAATGACTGAATACAGTGACAGTTCTTATTTTATGTAGCAAGCACCCGCGAGTGAATGAAGGAAGGCAGTGGGTGGGTGGGAGGGTGAACGAATTCATGGACAGATGCGTGCGTGTTCGGATAGATGGATGCATGGTGGTTAGCTGGCTGGATGCGTGGCAGTTAGATGGATAGATGTGTGGATGGAGAGATGATGAATTGGTTCACAGGGCTGAGGGACTTCAACAGTCCGGACTTTGATTTGGCGAGGGCTTCTCTCCAAGTACTGACAAAGAAAAGGCCTTGTTCTGGTGCTAACCCCACAATCTTGAAAGAGTGCCCCCCACCCTGGAAGAAGCTGAGGAGCTATTCTGCTCTTTAGTGGAGGCCTGTGGGTATGAAAAGCTTAGGGAGGAGGAGCTTTGGCCCTGGACTAAGGGTCCTGGATGTGTTCCCTTTTGGAGGGATGGTGGGGAAGAGGCAGCTGAGTCCAGGCCTGGGGTGATGGCAGAGGCCACCCCAGCTCAGGTTCAAACTCTGCTCCCTTCCTGGAGCCCACAGTTGCACCAGAGCTACATCTAGACTGTGGCCAGGAGGCCTTGGGGACCGGTGCCAAGTGTCCGTGTGCGTGGACATGCATGCGTGCACACAAACCAGTGGGGATTAGGAGGGCCAACTCTAGGACTGAGCCTTTTCAAACATGTAAGATTCAAATAAACCTAATCTAGTGAGAAGAGTTCTGAGCTTATCAGAAGTCAAGTTCAAATAAATCTTTTACTTCTCCAGCCGCTGTTTTCTTGTTTGCAAATTGGAAATCATTCTAGGAGCAGACCCCCTAAGTCTCTGCAGAGGTGTGATATCACCCAGTCCTCTGGGTCAAAAGGAACAAGGACAGGAGAAGAAATGGCTCTGGCCGCCTGAGGCCGCCTCCACTATCTTGGCACTGAGGTCTGGCGAGGTCTGGTGCTGGCTTTCCTAGTGCAGCAGCGGGTGGGGGTGCCCCACTTTCTCAGAGGGAGAGGGATTTGCCCCAAGGTTCTCCCTGCATGACCAGGGGTGGTTTGAGCAGGGCGAGTGTCAGGTGCCCTTTAATTGTGTAGCTACCAGCTTCTCCTCCAGTGTCTCCCCAGGAGGAAAGGGGCCAAAAGAGGCCTGCAGCCTCCTGGAGCTACAGGCCTGGGCGGAATTGGTGGTGAGGGAGGCATTGCAGTCCCTGAGGTCTCCCCCAGAGCTGGGAAGTGGCAGGTGTCCCCTGGCTGTGTCCCAGGGAAGCTGGTGGCACCCAGCACAGCACTATCAGCTGCTTGTTTGTTTCTGCTATTTGGCAGGTGCCACAGCAGGACCCCACATGCCACCCCCCCCACCAGCACCCAAAAGCTTCTGTGCAGGGTGAAAGATGCCCTCCCAGCTCTCCTTCCTCTGTGGGAGGGTTTAGGGGGCAACTCTTCCTGCCTGCCACCTGGCAGGTAGAGGAACTGCTCACCCAGAGATGCTGAGTGACTTGTTCTAGGTCACGCTGCTGGCTGGTGGCAGGGCAAACTCGCACTCCTTGCCCCCGAGCCACTTCTGCCCCAGCACCCGTCTGCTTCCTTCCTGTCCTTTGCTCCTGAGTTGGGAGCTCACAGAAGGACGGGAGCTGGCAGGAGCCAGAGATTCAAGGCGAATTGTTTTACATATTTGCTAATCGAGTCTCCAAGAGAGAGAAAGGCCCTGAGCTCATCAGCCAGGAAGGAATCCAATTTGGCTTTTATAGCCATGGTTATTGGTCATATATTGTGAGATCTTTTTATTTTTTATTAACCCAGCAGTCTGGGGGCTGGGAGCTGGATCGGCTACTGGGTCTCATGGGTCCTCTATGCTCCACAGCCGCAGTCTGCAGCCCTATGTGTCCATGCCAGAACATGGGACTGGAGGTGGAGAGACAGGGTTGGAGGGGGTGGCCTGGGTGGGTTGGCCAAGGCATGCAGGGAAGGAGAGTTGTCAGGAAGTTTTGTGACCCTTCAGGCTGGGGCATCTGGGAGCCTGCTCGTTCCCAGGTTCTTTATGCATTGCTGGTTTTATTAAGCTTTTATTGTCCTTTTTCCCTGTAATGTGGAGGCTGCTGTGAGAATCCAGGAGCCAGGGCTGATGGGCCTGGGCCTCAAAGCCTGTGTCTGGCAGATGGAGGTGGGAGGTGGGAGGTGGGAGGTGGGAGGGGTGGGGTCAGAGCAGGTGGGCGGGGAGTGTGCTGGAAATACTTTTAGCACCCAGAGCACCTAGGCCAAGAGGATGGACCCTGGCTGTGGCCCAGCCCCACCCCTGCCAGCTGCCTTGTGGAGCTGAGGTTGGATCTGAGAGGACCTGAGTCAGGAACGCACCTGGCACACTGGGTGCACCGTCGGGCTTGGTGAAAGGTAGGCCTTCTGCCCGAGTCCCTGGTACCCTTTGGCTTTCTTTTTCCTTTCCACCAGGAAAAGCTGCTTAGGGTTCTAGGTGGCCTGTTTGCGTCCCCATCCCTGGTCACATAGTCCTTTTCCCAGCCCAGATGCCATCATTTTTCCCGCTCTATGGCTGGAAGGAGAGATGCTGTGAAAAGTGAGCCCTGGCTGGAATCTTAAGAGGCTGAGTCTGTCCCCAAAGCTCCCAGAGGGCACATGAACCCCTGTGCGTGTGTGTGTGGAGGGGTGGTGGTAGATGTCATCTCCTACTGGAGGGAGCTGGGGAGGGTGACCAGGGCCATCTGTACCAAATCACCTAGGGAGGTGGGCCGCACCCCTAAGCGTGATCTGGCCCTGGAATCTGCATTTTAAGAAGTGGTTCTGACTCACCTTAAAGGTCAGGGACCCCTGTGGCAGAGAAACAGAGTCCCTTCCAGCCAGCAGTGGACCTGCTCTTAAGCAGGGGCCAGATTTGGGCTCTTGCTCCCTGAGGAGTTCACGATAATCATACTAGCTGCAAGGCTCCACTAGAATGGGAGGGAGTCACTGTCCCACTTTATAGATGGGGAAACTGAGGCACGTAGGTGCTAGTCGAGTCAGGGTTTGAACCAGGACTGGCCATATTCTACACTGCTTGGCTCACCCTCCCCCAACTCACCCTCCCCAAATCAGGCCCTATAACCTGTTAGTGTCCAGGGGACCAAGTCATCCCCTCATCCTGCTGAGGCCCCTGCAGGCGACACTCTGTCATGCCCACTTCTGCGAGCTCCCCTGGCTGCCTGGGACACTGATGTACTGCCCGCAGCAGAGCTTGTTTGGCTGATATATATTGAGCTGTTGGGTTTCTGATTCAGTGCCTGCAGTTCCCTCAGCAGCTGTCACCCTGGAGAGGCCACCGTCCTTCTTCCTCACCTTCTCTCACCCCGAGGGCTCCAGCTTCGGCAGACTCGCAACACAGCCCCCATCCCCTCCCTTCCCTCCCTGCCCCACCTGGCCTCCTGGGCCTTCTGTGCGGAGAGGAGTGGCCGTGTGCCTCCTCGGGAATGGATGTTGTTTCCTGATGGCAGGGGGCACGGGTGCCTCCCTCAGCTGCAGCCACGAAACCAGCCGTGTCCAGGGCTGGGCAGGAGGAGGAGGGTGGTAGCCGCAGGCCCTTCTTGCTGGGAAGAGGCTGGGACCAGGGCCTCATCCCTTCCTCCATGGGTCTAGAGAGAATTCCTTGGCTTTCTAGCTATTTGCATCTCCATCTGAGATCCTGAGCAGGACCTGGGATTTCTTGAACGAAGGCTTCAGATGGCTCTAACATCCAGTTGCTAGGTTGGGGCTCCCCACTTCACCCCTACTTTCTCTTTGGGATGTTTCATGCCCTACTGTATCAGGTTCTGCCAGGAAACAGAACCATTGACTTATGCAGTGATGGATGCTGAGAAGTCCCAAGATGTGCAGCTGGCAGGTTAGAGACCCAGGAGAGTTTTTAGTTCCAAAGATCTGAGGACCAGGGGCCGATGGTCCATGTTCTAGGCCACAAGCCACAGGCTCAACACCCAAGAAGACCCAGTGCTTCAGCTTGAGTCAAAGGCCAGGAAAGATGAGCATTGCAGCTCCCATGCTCCGTGGAGTTTCTGTGTCTCAGCCTTTCCTCTGCTGTCAGCTCTTCAGAGGACAGGCCAGGGCCCAGCTGCAGGACAAGGGCACATGCTTTACTCAGTCTGCTGATTCAGATGTTTCGTGTCCTTCCAAAGCATCCTTCGGACTCACACAGGATCCCGTTTAATCCAAATACCTAGGCACCCCGTGACATCAGTGAAATTACTCATCACACTCACGCTCCAACCTCCTGTGACTGGTGGCTTCTCACCTTACGTCACGCCCTGGGTCGTCACCTGCCGGAAGCAGAATTGCTGAGACCTGGGTGATTTCATGTCTCATGGGGATGGCACAGACTTGCCAGACAGCAATCAGTTCCTCCATCCTGGGCATTTCAGTTCGGTTCTCCAGCACCTCAAGAGCTGCTGGAAATTCAGAAAGATCCTGGGTGTTGGGATCAGTAGAGGTGAGACTCACACTCTGCTTCCATCATCTTAGCTGTGTGGCCGTGAGGGAGTTGGTTAACCTCTCTGATTTTGACTTTTCTTTCATAAAATGGAGATGCTCAAATGCCAGCCCTGCAAGGCTGCTGTGAGGGTGACAGATGATAGATAAAGCACACTGGCCACATGGGGGGTGCCAGGAATCACACTGTAATTATCCCCAGGGGTGTCGGTTTCTGCACCAAGCTCGCTGAACTTTGGGGATCAAACCCCCACCCAATGTTTTGCAGTGATTCTACCATCTTGCTCTGATGCTTCTCCAGTCTCATGGCCCGAGTAGCTAAGTCTCGGGGAAGAGTTTGGGATTCTGGGTGAGAGACACAGAGCCAGGGTGGGCATCTGGAGCATGGCAGGTCGTCAGGAGATGGAAGACTCAGGACAGGAAGGGCTTCCTCCCTCCCATCGCCACTTCGGATGGCTGGAGTTCCAGGGTGTATCTGGGGGGGCAGAAACCCAGCATCCCCCACCCCTCCAGCGCTTCAGGGGTAAATGGAGTTGATCAACTCAAAATATTTCACTGGAGGCTTCTGTCCAAATCCCTCAACCCAGCAGGAAGAGAATCAGATGAGAGCAGGTGCGTTCAGGGTGGTATGGCCAGAGACTGGGAAGAGAATCAAAGACCCCAAGATGTTCAAGGACCTGAGCTGAACCAGGGAGGTGAAACACCCCAAGTCAGGAAGAAAACCCTGATTAGCTCCTAATTGCTGGTAAATTATATATATGTATACGTATTTTAAGTTGAATCTGCATGTCTAATGTGATTTTTTGATTACATTTTAATAGTCTGGCTGGGATGGCGAATGGAGGAGGAAGGTTCTGGCATCCTTTTCCGAAGGAGGAAACTTGTAAACAGGGCAGCAGAGAGGCTTTGGCCAGGGCCACATCCGGGGCAGCCACTCAGGAAAAGAATGACGTCCCCGGGGACCTGGGTGGTGTCAAATCACCTCCCACCAGAGCCCCATCTGTCCGGATGGGCCAGTCCATGTGTCTTGTGACTTAAAGAAGAATGCTTTCCCCTTAGACTTTAAAAATAGCTTTCCTGTTTTGGCTCTCTGGATCCATATGCCATCTTCCCCCTGGGCCTGGTCAAAGCTCCCCTGAAATCTGATGGTGGAGGAAGATGACAGGTTCCAGCCCGGAGTCCTGGCCCTGCCTCTGCAGTATGACCTTGCATATTCCGACCTCCTCCCCACTGGGTCTCCGAATCCCTGTGTGTGAAATAAACGCATTGGACTAGACAGGCCTCAGCTCCCTTTTGGGTCCAATGGGCCATGATCTGCTTCCGGCTCTTTCAAGACCCTTCTCCCCATGTCAGGGGACCAGGAAGCGCCAGGGTCCTTTGCCCAATGAGCACCTGCCCCTGCTCTGTCTCCTCGTCTTCCCGCTTTCTTGCTTGATTCCCTCCTGCTCCACCCCAAGCCAGCTCTCCGTGGACTTTCTCCGCCGAGGACAGGGTCTTCCTTTTGCACCCATTATAGTAACTCCTCCAAGGGAGAAGGCTGCTAGCAAACCCCTTCCACATGCACACACAGTCTATTTTTAAATAACATTTATTTCTGATTCTCAAAGTCAGGCTGTACCTGATCACTGGAGGAAAATTGGAAACAGACAAGTAGGAAAGAAAATGAAAATCACCCATAGTCCTTCCAAACAGCGATCACCACTACTAACAGGTCTTATTTAAATACACACATACTTTTTTTTCCCCTTCCTGTCACAGCTGTAGATGTAGCTTCAGGTCACCCCAAGGCTGGCTTTGAAGCTGGGTGAAGTTCTTGCTTCCCAGGCCTGCTGTTCCCTTATAGGTCCACTTGGGTTTGTGCACCCTGGGCACCCCCAGTTTAAATGTTGACTGTGTGTTTGTGTGTGTGTATGTGTGTGTGTGTGTGTGTGTGTGTGTGTGTGTGTGTGTGTAAAGAGAGAGCCAGACACAGAGGCAGCATAAAAGAGAAGCAGGAAAGACAGAAGGACAGAGCGACAGATGGAGGGACAGAGACCCAGAGAGGGTCTGAATCTCAGCCCACCCGCATGGAGACCACAGCCCTGCTTGGCTACGCGGCACTGCTGCCCTCCTTCCTTGCCATGGAGCAGCTGGGGCGCCTCACTAAGCTAATCCATTCCCATCACTCGAGAAAGGAAAGTGTATTTATAATCTGTTTGCCTGCCTGCAGGAGCCCGTGGTTGCAGCTGGGGCGCAGTAACAGCCCGTCGTGGGGGGCTGGTGGGTCTCTGAGATGACACCTGCCCTTCTTGGCCCATCCACTAGGAAGAGACGATGCTGGGAGTCTGGGCTTCCTATAGATCAGGGGTGTCTCGGGGTGAAACAGGACCCTAAGAGCGGACCAGGGCTACACAGCAAGTTGCAGGGAGGCGGGCTGGGGGATGTGTCAGTGACCTGAGTGTGCTGTGACTCCCCATGTGGCAGCTTTGCATTTGGGGGGTTTATCTACTAGAGAAAGAAATATAGCACAAGATACACAAACATACAAGATCAGCCTCCAGGGGCCACCGGTGGAGTCCAGTGAGGAAGTGCGCAGAGGGTGTCTGCGCACTGCAGGCTGAAGGGTCAATGCCGGAAGCCAGAGTCTGCTGGAAGCCAGGAGGAGACATCCAAGGTGAAGTGAAGACTGGAGCTGCTCTGAACAAGCAGGTCCACCCTCCCTCATCCCCTTGTGCCATCCAGGCCACGAGCCCGGGGTGTGGAATCCTGGGCTAGTTGAGTTGAGCTTCTCTTACTTGCATTTATGCAATCAATCGGCCATCACAGGGGGTGACTGGGAAGGCATGCAGGAGGGTGACAGGCTGAGAACTCATCAGGACCACCTCAAATGCTCCCAGAGTCCTCCAAACCCAGAGGGAGCCGGCCCCCCTGGTGACTCTGTCCCTTCTGTCCAGGGACAAGTTTTGAGGGAGCCTAACCCAGGATCACTGGACTCCTTTCCTTCATTCAACATCTACCTGCCAAACATCGCCCCCACCCCACTGGTTTGTTTTTTGTTTTCTGGGGATTGGACTTGGCATTCAGTTATATCCACAGCCCTTTTTATTTTAAGACAGTTTCTCCATTAAGTCACTAATTTGCCCAGGCTGGGCTAGAACTTGTGACCCTCCCACCTCAGCCTTCCAGAATGCTGAGATTACAGGTGTGCACCACTGCACCCAGCTCCCAGGAGCTTTTAAGGCCACACCCTGCTCCCTTGGAGCTCTTGTCCTCTGGCTGTGGCTCTCTCACTGGCAGGTGGCATGGCTGTGCTAAGGTGCTGCTCACGGGAGTCACCCCAGGTACTTCTGCAGGGCCTGACACTGCTCACATGGACCAGGGCTCCTCGCAGCTGTCCCAGTCACTGCTGCTATGTGCCTGCCGCAGTGACACGTGCCTGTGTTCATGGAGTCCGCAGCTCAGGAGGGGACTCCAAGGTACCTGGGCCCTGCCTGCCAGGGTGGGACCACCCGCAGGTGGCATCACTTGTGTGCTCATACCCCAGGGTGGCTGACGCTGGCTGTCAGCAGGGTCGCTGCAGGTGGTCTCCGACAGGCTTCCCCACCACTCGGCACAGGGTTCCAAGCATCAGGGTCCCCAGAGAGCCTGGTGGAAACTGTGTCTCTCTTTACTCCCTGTTCTTGAGCTCTCGGGGCACCACACTGGCTGTAGACTCACCCTGCCCACCCAGATCGGGGAGAAATGCACAAAAATCTCAGCAGGAGATAGCATGTGACACGGGAGACACAGGCATAGCATCTTTGGAAAAGTAATCTGCTGTGTGCATCCTTTGGAGTTTACAGCCTTTGGAATCAGAGGAAGTAGATAGAAGCATAAATGCCATCCTTTCTCCTGCACAGACCTGCCAGACACCACACTCAGTCTGTTATCTACACCAGCCTTCCAAGCAACTCTGGTGGGTACTGTTGTCCCCCTTCTGCAGATGGGAAGACTGAGGCTCAGAAAGGTTACACTGCCTGCCTTAAATCACACAGTTTGGGATTTGTATCCAAGTCTGCCTACCTCCGAAACCAGAGCCCTTAATATCCTGCTGCCGTCCCTCCCCACAGGAATTTTACCCCTAGGTGAAATATGATAAGGGAGGTAAGAAGCTTAGGGAGCCGGAGGCGGGGAGGGAGGCTCAGATCTGGGAAGACTTCCTGGTAAAGGTGATGCTAACCAAAGCCTTGGAAGAGGAATTAGATTTGGATACCTTGGAAGGAGGTGGCAGGATCTAGAGAAGTAACAGTGGGGTAAAGCAGCCCTCACACTGCCCAGGGAAGGTTGCTGTGACCTGCACTCCTGACCTGTGATCCCTCAGACACTGACACCTGGATTATACTCCCTACAGGGCAGGCGGAAGTGGGGGCTAGATGGGTGCAGTGGGTCCCTAGAAAACTCGTTAAATTGGCCTTGACCTCTCTGCACCCTTCCCCATCAGCTTCCTCCCTCCGAGGCTAGAAAAGGGGAAGAGGCCCCCACCCCTGGCTTCTCCCCTTGGAGATGGGCTGAGTCTGAGCTGCCTCCTGCGCTAATCTGTACTGAGCCTCCTGTCTCTGTCCCTCCATGGCTGTTCCCTGCCCAGGCTCTCACCAGCAGGCTGGTGGGCTCGCCTTCGCCTTGGGGCATTGTAAGTAGGAAGTTAATTATCTCATTGATAAGAATCTTGCACCTTACAGGAGCAGTTCCTGCCCCTTCCAGGCCTCCTTCTTTCAAGTGCACCCCTCCTCTCTCACCCACCCTGGGAAACCCCCTTTTAGTCACTCTTTTGTTTCCCTCCTTGCATCTGTTTTTGTCCATCCCCAGCTACCCCACTCTCCTCTTTTCATCTGTACCTGTCTTGAATCTCTGCGATGTCTGTCCCTGTTCCCTGCTTCCCCTCTCCCTTTCTTCCTCTCTTCCTCTGGACAGCAGACCCCTCTCTTCTAGGACAGACCGTCTAATTGAAATGGAGCACCCCAGAGCATGTTAATAGGCAAGGCAGCTTTAATTAGCCAGCTCGGGCATAATTAGGTCCCTCCTCTCACCGCCTGGCATCTAACTGGATAATGAGCCTCTCTCTGTCCAAACAGGAGGCAGGCAGGACAAGGGGACAGGCCATGCTGGAGATGCCAGAAGGTGTCCTGCCTTTGGGCCACCCCCCTGGAGTCCTCGGGCTGCCTGGCTCTGCCCTCTCCTGCCAGGCTTCCCCTGCTGCTTGCGCTCAAATCTCAGGAAGGCAGGTGCCCGGCCCCTACCCATGCCCAGAGGTTTGATGTTACTAGAGCTGAATATTAAGTGATCTGAGCCCGACGGGCTGCAGCTGCATCATCCAGAAGAGGAGGGAGCTACGAGGGCTGGAGGCAAGCTGGGACTGGCACCTTGCCCCGGCACAGCCCCCTGCACAAAGGCTGAGCACATTACCATTCCCAAAGAGGAAGAAAGAAACCTGCTTCTGTGGCAGCCAGTACCTAATGTACTGGAGTAAGGCACTTCTGCCTTTGACCCCACTATTGCAGGAGGAGAGAACGGCCACCTCCACACTGCCAGGACCCAAATCGGGGTCTGTTACATCCCAAATACCACACATCCTGTTCCTTCTGCCATATCTACTTCCCGAAGGTACTTTACAGCTGCTCACTAAATAAGAGCAGTTGCCGTGGAATCCCATTTGACAGTGGCCTTGGGTTCTAAAGTAAGAATGCAGCACACATTGGAAAGTCGTCTGTAGGCAAATTCTTCTCAACTATTCCTTTCACAGGAAAAAACGGTTTTGTGTGTGTGTGTGTGTTTGCAATTGGGCTGCAATCCTGCTTCTGTGGCCTTGAAAGCCAATATCTAGTTGGGGGAGGTAATGGGCAAATAACAGGATTTTTCTTTCAGTTTGGTGTACCCATGGTCTAATTCAGTAGCGTTTGGTGCCTGCGTGGTGCCAGCCCAGCACTGTATTAGTGTTTGTTAGAGTGGGCAGTGTTGGCACCAGGGTTGGTCCCTCTCCCTCTCCTGCAGGCTATGGACTCAGAAGATGACCCCTTGCTGCAGGACGTGTGGCTAGAGGAAGAGCAGGAGGAGGAAGAAGCCACGGGGGAGCCCGTTAGGGGGGCCCAGATGTCAGGGCCCTGGCCCGGGCCAGGCGGCCAGTGTTGCTGGCACCGCTGGACTCTTCCATCCCGGCCCCCAGACTCCGGTTTCTGGAGCACCCTGGGCTGGGCCTTCACCAACCCGTGCTGTGCGGGGCTAGTGCTCTTCCTGGCCTGCAGCATCCCCATGGCCCTGTCGGCCTTCATGTTCCTCTACTACCCGCCACTGGACATTGACATCTCTTATAACGCCTTTGAGATCCGCAACCACGAGGCCTCGCAGCGCTTTGACGCCCTGGCTTTGGCGCTCAAATCCCAGTTCGGATCCTGGGGTCGCAACAGGCGAGACTTGGCAGATTTTACCTCTGAGACTCTTCAACGCCTCATCTCAGAGCAACTACAGCAGCTCCACCTCGGAAACCGCTCGCGCCAGGCCTCCAGAGCTCCACACGCTGTCCCCGCGGCCACCTGGGACACCTCTGTGAGCCAAAAGCCAACAGCCAATCAGGGTGGGCGTCTTCGGCGTGAGGCCCCGCCCCTGAAGGATCTAGCAGCCAACCAGAGTAGCCCTTCTCAGGATCCGCCTACTGGCTATAGTGGGCGGTACCAGCCCAGCGTCCCGCCCCCCACGACTGCAGCGGCCAATCAGAGCCGTGCCCGCCGAGGCGCCTCGCGCTGGGACTACTCAAGGGCCTATGTGAGCGCCAACACCCAGACCCACGCGCACTGGCGCATCGAGCTCATCTTCCTCGCACGCGGTGACGCGGAGCGCAATATTTTCACCAGCGAGAGGTTGGTCACGATCCACGAGATCGAGCGCAAGATCATGGACCACCCGGGGTTCCGGGAGTTCTGCTGGAAGCCCCACGAGGTGCTCAAAGACTTGCCCCTCGGCTCCTACTCCTACTGCTCCCCACCCAGCTCGCTCATGACCTACTTCTTCCCCACCGAGAGGGGCGGCAAGATCTACTATGACGGCATGGGCCAGGACCTGGCCGACATCCGGGGTGAGCAGATCTGGGTGGATGAGAGAAAGCGTGGGGTGGGGTTTGGGCACGTGGTCGGTTAGTGGAAGAACCCGGGGATCTGGTAGGAGGACCATAGGAGAGAGACTGGGGTTGAAGGAGGACAGGTTAGTTGCGGGTACATGACAGATGGGACTTGGGGGGGCGGGGTCAGAGAACAGTTCGGGAAGGTGGAACAGGGTTGGGTGACCTTTTAGGGGAAGATGAGGGCAAGGCAGAACCCTAGGAATGGGATACAGAAGGTGGAGTTGCAGAAGCGCAGAGACTGGGACTCAGGTGGGGTTCAAATTGGAATGAAAGTTGAAATGTAGTGGAGCTGGAAAGCTGTAGGTTCTTTAAACTATCCCTCTGCCCCAGCGGGGAGCCTCAGGCAGCCTGAGTGGGAGTTTCCTAGCACCTTGGTTAGGGATGAGGCAGTGGAAAAGGGTGGCACTGAGCTCTCTGGGCCCTCCCGTGCCCCTGCAGGCTCCCTAGAGCTGGCCATGACTCACCCGGAGTTCTACTGGTACGTGGATGAGGGCCTCTCCGCTGACAATCTGAAGAGCTCCCTCCTGCGCAGTGAGATCCTGTTTGGGGCGCCTCTGCCCAGCTACTACTCGGTGGATGACCGCTGGGAGGAGCAACGGGCCAAGTTTCAGAGCTTCGTGGTTACCTACGTGGCCATGCTGGCCAAGCAATCTACTAGGTAGGAAGTGCAGCCCTGCCCCAGGTGCCCGCCCCCATAGGTACCAGAACAGAGCTATTTGTGGTTTAGGTGCCTTTTCTTCAGGATCTCTTTATCTACAGCGTTTTCCCTGGGAAGTCTTGCTTCCCAAACCAAGGCCAGAGCCAGGTAAAGCCATGCTTTCCATCCTGAGAAGCGAAATTCCCCTTTTTTTGACCAGTGCTAATAGTGAACATGACAGCTTTAAGTGAAGTTAGGGTTGTAGATATAGCTCAGAGGCACAGTGCCTGCCTGCCTCCCCCCTCCCAAAATGAGCTTTATTGGAAATTGGTAATTCCCAACTCTTGTCTTGGCGTGCTTGGATATTGATTTTTGTCCTGAGATGGTGCTAGAGATCTTTCTGGAAAAATGACTGGCCAAGGAGAAGGAATTTTCTCTGCCTCTAATGTCCAGGGAGACAGTGGACAAGTCACTTCATTTCCCCTGGCATCAGTGTCCCTGCTTGTGGAATGGGGACCATGAAACCTGATAACCTCGTGATTAGGAAGAGATGAGCTAACAGGTGTGACGGCGACTAGGGCTGAAAGTGCTTTAAGAGGTTGCTTCTGGGAATACAGTCAGGTCATCCCCTCCAGGACAGTCCTGCTGGGTTATAACTCCAGTGTGTCCAGTCCTAGCCCTGACAGGCTGGCCCAGGAGAGATCGTCCTGCCTGAAGTACCCTCATTCCCTGCATTGCCCACCCGTTATACTGAACAACCACCATCATAATCCAAGCTGATTACTGAGCACTTCCTCTAGACTTACTCTACACCATTCACAGCCCTTTGTATATCCCCTATCATTCAATTTCACCCCAACCCAATGAGATGGTTGCTATTATGATGATCTCTGCATGAACACTGAGGTACAGCACAATTAAATTTTCCAAAACTGTCAAGCTTATTAGTGGTGGAATGGAATTCACACACAGGCTTTCTAATCCAGAGCCCTCACCCACTGAGTTTTTCTGCCAGTGGATGCATTAGGAGCCTTCACCCTGCCCTGCTTCTTTGACGATAAATGTCTGTTTATCCGTTAAGATCCAGCTTTGGGTTGTTTTTCCCTGAGGCTGGATTATATGCTCACCCTACCTGAGTTCACTGTCACCCTCCTCTTCTCTCAGAGAGACAAGAAAGAGCACACACAGATGCTGGAGTTAGATGTCTCTGGGGTGAGATCCCAGTTACTCCTTTCTTAGTTGTGGGCATTTCTGTGAGCAGTGTCACTTCTCTGTGCTACAGTTTCATCCTACCATTTGTCATGCTGTATTTTAGCTGTAACTCAAAGAGCAGGCCTTAAATCAGCAACATCAGCATTATCTGCAGGATTGGTAGAAGTACAGGCCCCTTTCCAGGACCGCAGAACCTCCAGGTGATTTGTTTGCAAGTTAAAGTTTGAGACAGGCCTGGTTTAACTATCTGTCCTGATAGAATGTGAGTTTGTTGAGGTCTAGAATTGTTTCTGGCTCATTTCTGTAGGTCTCACCTCAGTACAGCACCAGGTACTCCTTAGTCAGGATTTATCTGGTAATGAATGAGTAGAGGTGCCTCAGGGAAAGACAGCTGAGAGGGGCTGATGGTAGAGAGGTCTTCAAGGTTTTAGATACTGGTGATTATCTCTACCTTAAATGTTCAGCTTTTGATGCAACGTCTCTGCCCTTAGGAAAAAAGCCAGTCTTTCCGTTTTCCTCCTCCTAGAGCTTTATAACAGTAGTGACAGCCAGGCTTATGGATTTGATGTTAATGCTACCTTTTGGAGTAGCATAGTCTTCTTTTATTTCCTATTATTGACGATCCAACAGATGGCAATACATATCTTGACTTAATATAGAATAGTACAAATTATTATTTTTGTACTTCTCTGATAATGCTAGAATCCTAGATCACTTTCTGTGCATTTATTCTTCTTCCTCAGCCTAGTGTATTTTCATTGCATGCATCTTAATCCTATGTGCACCGAAAACCCCACAGGATATTGTGTGATAGTAAAGAGTCTGTATTCATTTGTATTTATTCACATATTTACCTTTCTTGTTGTTCTTCATCACTTTCTACAATTTTACATTTCCCCCTGGGATCATTTTCCTTGTGTCAGAAGAACTCTCTTTAGTATTCTTTTAGTGCAGGGTTGCTGCTGATAAATTCTGTTTTATTTGCCTGGAGAGCTTCTTTATTTTATTTCCACTTTTGAAGTCTGTTTCTGCTGATGCTGAGTCACAAACTGGCAGTCATTTTCTTTTGATATTTTGAAGACGTTGTCTCAGTGTCTTCTGACTTCCATCATTTCTATTGAAAAGTCAGCTGTCAATCTTTTTGTTGCTGGTTTAAATGATTATCTTTTTTTACTCTGGTTTAAGATTTCTCTTTGTCTTTAGGTTCACTAGTCTTGGTATAAGGAGTGTTAGTGTAGTTTTCTTTGTGCTTCTTCTGCTTGAGTCACAGAACATCTTGAGCCTCTAAGCTGATTATAATCACTTTTAGAAACTTCCTATCATTTCAAGTGTTACTTCTGCCTTGTTCTCTGTAACTCTTTTTAGGACTCATCTGTCAATATTCTTTTCTAGGTTCTATCTATTTTTTTCTTTCTAGCTTTTGGGTTAAGTATTCCAGTTCACTAATCCTGTACTTTATTGTGTCTAATCTGTCATTTAATCTCTGTTGAGTTTTTGTTGCTAAAGGCTTTGTTTTTCTGTTGCAAGTTTCCACTCAGTTCTTTGTTCCAGATCTGCATCAGTGCTGAAATTTTTCATATTTTACTTGTTTGGACATAGTGTCTTCTCTATTCTTAAGAAAACCAATTATAGTTGCTTTAAATTTCTTATCAGGTAGCTTCACCATATGGGTAACCTGTGCATTTTTTTTCTGTGGTCTGTTCTCTCACTTGTTTTTTGCTCTCGTGCCTGTGGTAGTTTTTATTACATGTTGAACATTTTGTATAAAAAACAGGATGTTCTTTCCTCCACAGAAAGTTTATCCTTCCCTTGTCCAGGTTGGTAGCTATGTGACTGATCATCTTCACCAATCAATGACTACAGGGAGTCAAGGATGGTTCGTAGACCTAGAAGTTCTCAGTGTACCTGTAGTTTGTTGTAGGTTCTCCAGCATTTTCTCCTGAAAGCCTGGAGTATTTTGCAGAATCCTTTCCCATGACATGTCACAAACTTAGTTTTTATTTCTCAAAGATCCTTACAAAACACCACTGCTTATTTTTTTCTCAAAGCTACTTACAAAACTCCATTGCTTTTTTTTCCCTGAGACTTTCTGCTTAGGTGTTTTTAGCCACATGCCACATGCAACCTTTTCAACAAAAGTGTTGAGGAGAAAAGGGTTGAGGATCCATATTCTCAGATTCAATAAATCATGGATTGAAAATATTAAGGAAAAAATGTATTGTACTAAATATTTGCAGACTTTTCTTGTCATTCCCTAACTAATTCAGCCTAGCAATTATTTGCATAGTGTTTATAAGTTATTAGGCATTGTAAGTGCTCTATGGATGATAGGATGATGTAAAGTATGTGAAAAAATAATAATAGTTTATATGCAGAAACTATACCATTTTATACAAAGGCATTGAGCACCCATGGACTTTGGTATTAGGGCAGGTTCTGGTCCAATGCTCCATCAATAGGAAGGGACAACTGTGGTTCTAGGCACAGATTCTGACCTTCCACGAGCTGACCTTTTCTACTTGAAAGTAAACATTTGGGTTTGTGTATTTTTATAGCTGACAGCTAAGACAAGACTTGGAACCTGGACAACACTATATAAAGCTTCACAAATTAATGCGTAAATGAATAATGATTGATTTAACTCACAGTTTTGTACTCGAATGAAAGAACAATTAAGCTGTTTAATTCACCAAAGTGGGTAATCCAGAGATCTTTTCTACTTGGCTTTTATGTGTCCTGTTCATGCTTTTAACAGCCTTATTGAGGTATAATCAACACATAAACAACTTCAAACTTAACTTTACAATTTTATTAGACTTGATGCATGTATATACCACAACACTGTCAATGCAATTAAGGTAGCGACCATACCCAGCTGGGTGCAGTGGCACACATCTACAATCCCTGCTCCGATTGAGAGGTTGAGGCAGGAAGATCACAAGTGCAAGCCTAGTGTGAGCAACTTAACAAGACTGTATCTCAAAATTTTAAAAACTTAAAAAGGGGACCACTTGCCTACCATATACAAGGCCCTGGGTTCCGTCTGCAGGAATGCACACACACACAAGACCATATCCATCGTCTCCAGTGTTTGCTCATGTCACCCTGTAATAGGCCCATCTTCCCTCCCCACACCCACCCTACGCTGCCACTCGCAGTTTTCTGTCATTGTATGTTGCTTTTCATTTTCTACAGTTTTGTGTACTTGGCATGATGTGACATGTACTCTTTTGATTGACCTCTTTCATCCCACCTAATTAATTTGGTGTGGTGGCATGTGGTAATGGCTTACTTTTATTCTTTTTAAAATTCTGAGTATGTTCCATTATACGGTGATGCCATGTTTTGTTCATCCATTCACCTGTTGGTGGCTGGTTGGGTTGTTTCCAGGTTTAGCTTTTGCGGATAAATCTGCAAAGAGCATTCATATACAAGCCTTTGTGTGGACATGTAATTTCATTTTTCTGAAGTACCTACAAATGAAATACCAGTCGTATGGTAGATACATGTGTAACACTCTAAGAAACTACAAACTCTTTTCCAAGTTGGCTGTTTTAGTTTGTGTTCCCACCGATGGTAGGATATGACAGTTCTGTGTGTGCATCTAATGTGTGGCGTGATTGTGTAACACCTCATAGGTATATATTAGATATTAGATATATAATAGTGTCTTGCTGGTTTCAGGTTGCATTTTCCTAATTACTAGTGATGTTGAACATCTTTTTACATGCTTATTTACATCCATGTATCTTCTTTGGTGAACTGTCTTTGCAGATTTTTAAATTATTTTTATGTATGAGCCAGATTAAACTCAGTTAGACACTCTTTTTTTTTTTTTTTGAGTCAGATTAAATTCAGGACCTTCACACTGAACTACATCCCTAGCCCTCTTTTTGTATTTTTTTGTTTGTTTGTTTGTTTTGAGACAAGGTTTGCTAAGTTGCTAAAATGGCTAGGCTGAATTCAAACTTGTGATCCCCTTGTTTCAGCTTTGAATTCTCTCATGCTGGAATTACAGGCATGTCCCACGTGGCCTGTTTTTAAATTGGGTTTTACAGTTAGCACTATCATTTCAGGTTAATCTTTATATATAGTACAAGATATGGACTGAGGTTTATTATTGTTCTATGAATATTGTAATTATTCCAGTAGCAGTATTGTTGAAAATACTATTCCCTTTCTACTGAATTTCCTTTATACTTTAGATGTACCTTGTCATTATGTGTGGATTTATTTCTGGACTTTCTGTTCTATTGATCTATTACTGTCTGCACTCTACAATAACATGGCCTTGATTAGTATAACTTTATATAAGCTCTTGAAACCAGTGTTAGTCCTCCAACTTTGTTCTTTTTTTGAAGTTGTTTTAGTTATTTTAGGTCCTTAGAATTTTCACATGAATCTTAGAATTAGCTTGGTTCTATTTTAAAAAAAGAACAGAAGTCTGCTGGGATCTTGAGGATGACTGTATATAATCCATAGATCAATTTGAAAAGTGATTTCTTAATAATGAGTCTTGGGACACATGACCATTGTATATCTGACATTCTTGTCAAGTTATCCCTAAACATTTAACATTTTTATATTATTGTAAATGATGATTTTAATTTCAGCTTCAAACTGTTAATGCTTACTATGTAGGAATATAATTTATTTGGTGGTGTACAACCTGGCTATATTTATTTACTAGTTCTAGTGGGTTTCTTGTTTTGCTTTGTTTTTGCTTTTGTAGATTCCTTTGGGCTTTTTTTACATAGAATCATGTCTTTTGCTAATGAAGACAGTTGGCTTCTTGCTTTCTAACTTGGATGCCTCTTATTGCTTTTCTTGTCTGATTGCACAAGCCAGCACCTCCAGTACCATATTGGATGAACTAAGCTTTGATGACTCAAGTCCTTTATGGAATGTCCATTTCATTTGTATTAAAAAAATTTGATAGAAAAGGTTCATATAATGTTCTATTATCTTTTCAATATTTGTAGAAACTAGTAATTTCACCACTGGCATGTGTGTTTTCTCTGTCTTTTTGTTTTGTTTTCTCTTTTTATCATACTCTCATTTTTATCAATCTTCTCAGAACACTACATTTTTATTTAATTTATTTCTTCTGTTGTGTTTCTGTTCCATTGAGTTTTACTCTAATCTTTGGTATTTTCTTTCTTCTGCACTTAATTTTCCCTTGTTCTACTGTCTTAAAACAGAAGCTCACATTGTTGATTTGAAATCTTTCTTATATTTGTTTATTTATTTATTTAGTTGGTTGGTTTTTCTGGTGCTGGGGATTGAACCCAGGGCCTTGAGCACTATGAAAACACTCTATCATGCAGCCACATCCCCAGCTCTCTTCTTTTCTAATATAGATATTTAGTGCTATAAAATTTCCTGTAAGAACAACTGCTTTAACACATCCCCAAAATTTTGTATTTTCATTTTCATTCAGTTAAAAATATTTCCTATTTCTCCTTTTGAGTTCTTTATTGACTGATGTGTTATTTAAAGCATGATGTTAAGTTTCCAGATGTTTGCATGTTTTCCAGATGCCTGTTATCTGTCTCCATCTCTGGCTCTGTCTCTTTCTCTCACACTGTCTCTCTTTCTCATGCTGATGCTAAATTTAATTCTACCATGGTCAGAAAGCATACTGTGTATGATTTAAGTCCTTTTACATTTATGCAGTCTTGTTTTATGGTCCAGTTTAAGACCTGTCTTGTTAAATGTTCCTGGTGCCCTTGAAAAGAGTGTATTATTCTCTCATTTGGTGGAGTGTTCTATTGGTATTAACCAGATCAAATTGATTGTGTTACTCAAGTATTCTAGATTCTTACTGGCTTTGTCTTATTGTTCTAGCAGTTATTACAAAAAGGGTATTGAAATGTTCAATTATAATTCTAGATTTATCTACTTGGTTTTTCTATGTATGGTTTTTGCTTCATGTATGAAAAAGCTCTGTTGTTAGGTGCAAAAATATTCGAACTGTTGTATTCTTTTGATGCATTGACCTATTTATAATTCTGAAGTTACCTTCTTTATCCCTGGTAATATTCTTTGCGCTAAAATTTGTCACTAATCTAATCACTCTTTTTGATAATATTAGCATGATATATCTTTTTTTCTTTGCTTTTAATAAATTTCTATCTTTATATTTAAAGTGAGATTCTCAGACCTGGGGATGTAGTTTAGTAATAGAACACTTGCTTAACATGTGCAAAGCCATCAGTTTAGTCCCCAGCACTGTAAATTAGTTAATTAGCATTTAGTCTTCATTTTTTTAAAGTCTAACAGTCTCTACCTTTTAGTTGATGTGTTTATATTTATTCAAATTGTTTCCATTCCTGGAGCTTCTTGTTCCTTTAAGTAGATTCACATTTTGACATGTTGTCATTGGGCTTCCTTTAACTTACTTGTGTGTGGGCCAGGAGTCAAACTCAGGGCCTTACACATGCCAGGAAGGCGCTGTGCCACTGAGCTCCATCCCCAGCCCAGCATTTTTTGTAATGCAGGTTTCCTAGAGATTTTTTCAACTTTGGTATATCTGAAAGAAAGATTTTGTCTTTGTTTTGAAATACATGTTGGCTAAATCTAGAATTTGGGGATGTTTTCCCAGTACCTAAACTACTGCTCCAGTATTTTCTAACTTGCATTGCTTCCAGTGAGAAATCCACCATTGTCCTTGTCTTTGTTCCTCTGTATGTGATATGTCTCTTTTTCTCAGACTGCTTTTAAGACTTTTCTCTTGGTCCACATTTTTGAACAATGTGATTATGATATGCATCTTTGTACTTTGATCCCTCTCCTCTTTCTGTGTCCTCTCTCCCACCAGCAAAGTCCAGGTCCTCTATGGTGGCACAGACCTCTTTGACTATGAGGTGCGTAGGACCTTCAACAACGACATGCTCTTGGCCTTCATCAGCAGCAGCTGCATTGCCGCCCTTGTCTACATCCTCACCTCCTGCTCAGGTAGGGCCCACTGAGCCCGTGTGGAGCCAGCCCCCTTCTCTCCTTCCAGTGCGCTCGTGTCTAACCAAAGCCTGCATTCGGAAGAATGTCAGAATAGTCTTGAATGCAGCTGGACAGAGCTGGGCACAGGGCAGCAGGGATACAGTCCTAGGAAGCGGGCAATTCTTGAGAGCCACAGCCCTGGACCTTTTATCTTTGGCCCATTTTTCTATTGCTGGACTCTGTTACAGATTTGTTAGCAGCCTGTTTACATCCCAAGTCAGCTGCCCTTGGCCTCCAGCTTACTTTTCACCTCCACTGCCCTCCCTGGGCATACTAGCAGCTCCTTACTGATTTCTGCATGTACTTGGCACACTCTGTTGCTCGAGTGAACAAGATATAGTAATGCTTTCAAGTGGAAACGCCACACAATCATCCATGCAACAAACACTAATTGGACACCAGCCATGCGCCCAGTGCTTAAGGACCAGGATCCAACAGTGAACCTAACAGTTTCTTCCCATGGAACTGCTGGCTGCCTGCGTGACAGACACTACACACATAATGGTCATAGTTCCCTGTTAGTAGTCAGTGTAAGTTCTCAAAGGTGAGGTGCCATGAGCAGTCTCAGAAGTGGCTTAATGTGCCTCTCAGACTTCCTGCCTGGCTCCTCCTTTGGACCTGGGAAGCTGAGAATTGCTCCATGCCTGTGCCAGAGGGTGCCCAGGCTGGCTCAGGGGCAGAGAAGAGGACTATGTTCTACATAAGTCTGCCCCACAGCAGGGCCTGTGCCTCCTCCTTCCCTGCAGTGTTCCTGTCCTTCTTTGGGATTGCCAGCATCGGCCTCAGCTGCCTGGTAGCGCTCTTCCTGTACCATGTGGTCTTTGGCATCCAGTACTTGGGCATTCTCAATGGTGTGGCTGCCTTCGTGATAGTGGGCATTGGTGAGCTACCTCCTGGACGTCAGAGCTCAGAGGGGTTAGCGTGGGAATGGTGGGCAGAAAAAGCCAGAAGGAGGTGAGGGTGATGGGAAGGCCAAGGAGGCATAGACAGGAGAGTGAGATCTGGGAAGGGGTGGGCACTGGTCAGTCGGGTTTGTCCCCATCAAGAGCTGAGCAGCTGGCTCTCCTGGTGTGTGACCTCTCGGGCTCCTGCAGGTGTGGACGACGTCTTCGTGTTCATCAACACGTACCGCCAGGCCGCGCACCTGGAGGACCCCCAGCTGCGCATGATCCATACCATCCAGACGGCAGGCAAGGCCACCTTCTTCACCTCCCTGACCACAGCTGCTGCCTACGCCGCCAATGTCTTCTCCCAGGTGAGAGCCACCCCTGCTCCATGCTGCTCCGCACCACTGTGATGCCCAGTCCCTCTGTCCGCCCTGCTGTGGCCCTACCTGCTGTGCCCCTCAGAGCCCATTTTGTTGCCACTGCCGTCACCAAAGCCTACCAAGAAGGAAATGATAATAGAACGATGACATTATGTAACTGTCCCTTTACAAACCTTGGCATTTGATAGTTTCCAAAATCCCTTCACATCTAAACTTTACTACTCAAGAATATTACAGTACCATCCCAATTTTCTAGTACAAAAACTGGGGCCAGAGAGCTAAAGGACTTCCCAAGGTCACACAGCTGGTAGCAGGCACCTGGCCCACCTCCTGACCGGTAGATAGGCACCTGGCCCGCCTCCTGACCAGTAGCAGGCACCTGGCCCACCTCCTGACCGGTAGCAGGCACCTGGCCCGCCTCCTGACCCTGGCCCTTTGGTCCGCTTTTTCCAGCTCCTCTCACTAACGTTGGGCTCTGGCTGTGCTCCAAAAAAGGGCTGAGTTTGGGCTGGGTCCTTGGCACTAAAAACGTGTGAAACACAGTGGGTCAGCTCATGTCTCTGAGATGTTTATGACCCGAGCCCAGCAGCCCAGCTAGAAGCCACTGGGTGCTGAGATGATCCAGGCCTGTCCTGGAGAGCCTCACCCAGCAAGCCGGCAGAGCAGGTTCAGGTCCTGCCGTGTGACTTTAGGCCCCCACCACCTCACTTTGCTCAGATGTGGATTTTTCTGCCAATCATGGTGCAGGTATTTCACAAGTGCACGCTTGTCTGCTCATTGGTCCCATGTTCTTCCCACTGGCACATCCCTGGGGAGGTCCGTGTGATCCCTGGGCTCCTCGATTCTGTCATACGGTGTCATCCTCTTCCCTTTCCCTTGAAAACACACCCTCTGCTCAGCCTGGTCCAGCAGGATGCATCTTCTCTATCCCCATTCACTTCAAGTGATGGCCATGAGCCCATCTCTGGGCCAGGGTGAGGAATGTGCATGCTCCCTGCAGTGCTGCAGCTTCTGGTGCTGCCCTGGGCCCGCGCTGGCGTCCGCGGCCCCAGCCTCCCCGTCCTGCTCAGTCTGGAGCAGCCTGGGGTTCCTGAGTGTCCCCTGCCACAGAGGGGCCCGGGCCTGAGCAGCCCCTCCCCCTTCCTGCCTCCAGATCCCAGCTGTGCACGACTTCGGCCTCTTCATGGCGCTCATTGTGTCCTGCTGCTGGCTGGCCGTGCTCTTCACCATGCCTGCTGCGCTGGGCCTCTGGAGCCTCTACCTGGCGCCGCTGGAGGGCTCCTGCCGGGCTAGGTGAGCCGGGCCGCTGCTGCTCAGGAAAGCGGGCAGCTTGCTCAAGGTCGCCCACTGGGTAGGCAGCAGGGCTGGGGCCTGACCCAGGAACACCTGGCACTGGCTGTCGTGCTCTCGGCCCCCAGCAGCACTCTTGGCTTCGTCAAGGCCCCTCTCCCTGGGCAGCCTTCGGACACAGCGGGCCATGTGCGGGGACGGGGGAGCAAGGGCCTGCCTGGAGCTCAGACTTGGGCCTATGACAGGCTCCTTCAGGACCACCACGTGTAGTGGCGCAGGCTGGGCACCATGTGAGGCCGTCCTGGCCAGGCTCTGCTGCCCGCACTGTTCAGAACAGTCTCATGATGCAAAAGCAGAGTGTTGTGGGAGAAGGGCGCCTTTTCCTCCTCTCCAGGTGGGCCCACCTTGCCAGTAGTCCTAGGGCGTGGTGGCCTCTGGGTTCCCTTTTCTGTGAAGAGGGTTTCATCACTATGGGCATTAGTCTTGTCCTCAGCCCCCGAGTGACTCCTCAATCCCAGGGCTCACTCTTGTCCCCTCCTCTCTCTGTAGCTGCCACCAGAAGTGTGGCTGCAAGAGCTCCTTGCACTTCCCGGGGGATGTATTTGCCACCCCTGAGCGGGCTGGGGACAGCCCTGCCCAGGGCCCCATGCCCTACCTGGATGATGACATTCCCCTGCTACATGTGGATGAAGAGCCAGGTGAGAGCCGGCGCTGGCCTCCAGCACCCCTGCATGGGGCCTCCTCAGACAGGGTGCAGACCAGACTGGCTTGTCACCACCTCTGACCAGCTGCTGCTCTACCCCTGTAGTGTCACTGGAGCTGGGAGATGTGTCCCTCATGTCTGTGCCCGCCCCAGGCCTGCAGCCAGCCCCCAACACAGGCAGCCGGGGCCAGCTTCTCGGACAGCTGCAGGAATTGCTGCACCACTGGGTCCTGTGGTCAGCAGTCAAGAGCCGCTGGGTCATTGTGGGTGAGTGCAGGTCCCTGTCCTGCCCTCTCCAGACAGCTCCACCCCTCCTGCAGCCCCACCCCCTTTTTAAAGCTCCACCCCCAGGACAGGGAGGAGAAGTGATCTGAGAGCCCTGGGCCAGGGCCTCACTCTAAGCCTCACCTTCTTCCTGTGGAGACGGAGCTGGAGCTGGCCCTGACCGCCCAGGCCATCGCTTAGTGAGCATGTGCTGTATACCCGTCCTGCTGCTGGACAGCAGAGCAGAGCCAGAGTGCTGGGCTCTGGAGACTGGTTTGGGGGACTGGAATCCCATTCTGCCCTGGGCTGTCTGTGACCCTGTCTAAGCCAGCCTGGCGCTGGGCTTCCTGTTCTGTAGCGGAGGACAGAGAACAGCACTGCGGGGCTGACACTGTAGCTCAGAGGTTGTGTTCAGCTAGCACGCAGGACACTTGGTTTCTGTGGTCTCCGCACGGCAGTGAAGGAGCGCTGTGGCCGCCTCTGTGGAGGTCCCAGCCCAGTGCGCGACATGTGGACTGTGCCCAGTAAGAGTTTGGTGCCATTGTCATCTACAGTGGTGTTAGAGCTGGGTCTCCAGAGCTGCTGCTGTGTGCCCAAGACACTGACTGGTCCCAGTCCAGGAAGCAGGGCGCAGGGCACTGGGAACAAAATACAGCCCTTGAGGACCCAGTCACCACCCCGATAGTGCCCTCAGCCAGGGCCGAGCCTTTTAACACACATGCTTCCGGGGCCACTTAGGATCATGCCGTAGCTGTCAGCTTGTAGCTTATGGTCAGACTCCCTGGGCATCTCTGCTCCTGGATGGAGCAGGCTGGGCTGTGTGGACCCTCCCTGGTCCCCAGCGCAGCGTCATTCTCCACAGGGCTCTTCGTGTCCACCCTCATCCTGTCCCTGGTGTTCGCCAGCCGGCTCCGCCCCGCCAGCCGGGCGCCACTGCTCTTCCGGCCTGATACGAATATCCAGGTGCTGCTGGACCTCAAGTACAACCTGAGCGCGGAGGGCATCTCCTGCATCACCTGTTCAGGTGAGGGTGCAGCGGCCAGGGCTCCCGACCACTGTGTGACCGTGGGCCACCGTGTCCCCATATTCCATTAATCAAATACCCCCTGGGCTCCTGCTGCACACTGGCTCTGGAAGAACAGGAAGGTCAGGGCCAGGAGGGGAGAGGAGAAGAGTTGGCCAGACTTGGGGGGTGGGAGTAGGGAGGGCCTGGGCAGCGGACGGAGCCTGGGCAGAGGAAGCGAGGCCACATCTCAGTGGGCACAGCCACAGCCAACCCGGCCAGGTGGGCTAGCGCGAGGGGTCTGGACTTCATTCTAGTTGTCCCCGAGTTTGTGGAGTGGGGGGTCGAACCAAGAAGGGCTGCAGTCAGGTCCCCCGGAGTCTGTGTGGCGCTCAGTTGGAGAGGCAGGGTGGACGCTGGCTGGGAGGCCAAACAGGAGGGGGCATCGTGGGACAGGGCCAGCAAGGCCACAGTGTGGTGGTGTCCAGAGGTGAGAGGTTTTCCGGGTGACTTGATTTGCACAGGGCGTGACAGGCAGGAATGGGGATGGCAAGGAGGGGAGGTACAGAGGGTCCTGGCTGCTGAGGGGTCTGGACCAGGCTCTTGCCTTGCAGAGGGCCCCCGGTGTCGCAGTGCTGTGCCGGCAGAGGGGAGGCTCCCCCAAGGCTCCCATCTGTGGGTGAGGAGCTCGCAGCACAGCATCCTTTTGTGGGGTTAGCGGAGTATGTGGTGACCCAGTGCAGCTCAGAGAAATCCCCCCAGTCCCTCAGAATTGGAGGCAGCCAGGCCCCATGCCAGCCCCAGGGCCCCCTGCCTGGGCACAGCACCGCTCTGTGTTCACTGCTCCCTCAGGCCACCCGCCTGTCCTGGGGCCTGGCTCCCAGGTCCCAGGGGACTGAGCCCGAGCTGCCTCAGAGCTCCCAGATAGCACCTGGAGGAGGCCTGGCCCCCATTGGCCCCCCTCCTCCGTGTGGCCACCAGAAGGGCTTCAGTTTGGACAGGGCAGCCTTGGCCTTCGCTTCCGCCCTAGACAGGTCAGTCACCACCCTCACCCGGTGCTTCAAGGGGTCGACAGTGATGGTCTCCCAGATTGCGCTGAGTGCCAGCTTTGAACATGGAAAGGGGTCTCTCGTTTGAGACACACAAAAGCCGAGTCCTTGCACCTGAGCTTGAGCAGGCCAACCCCCACCAGCTCTGCAGCTGACGCCCCACTTCAGCCTGGGGTGGGGCTGAGCTGTTTTCCCAACTCAGGGCCACGTGCAGGAGGGGCGACTTCCTGTTCCGTTCTTCGCGCTGTGGGTGGGAGGTTCAGCCTTGTTTGGCCTGACAGGGAGAGAGAGACTCAGAGGACACAGGTGGGGTGCAGGCCTCCAGGTCACCTTCAAGATGGCCCTGGCCCAGAGGACAGAATCTGCCCTCCCATGTCTTTGTCAGTTCAGCCAAGACCCTTTCAGCCCCCTGACACCCACCCATCCAGGCCCGACCCCTACCCCTGGCCCCGAGCCCGGCCAGGGAAGCCTGCTGTCCCTGATGGGGTGGGGGACAGGTCTGTTCCAGGAGAAGCCTCACAGCCTGCAGAGCAACATCCGGACATCACTGGAGAAAAAGAAGCGAGGCTCCGGGGCTCCCTGGGCCAGCCGACCTGAGGCCACCCCCCAGGGTAAGTGCTGGGGACCGGGTATGGGGACCTTCGGGGCATGGGAGGGTGTGACATTCATCTTGATTCTCCTGCAGGCTCGAGCACCTGTGTTCTGGGACCACTGGGGCTGGACATGTGGGGGACTTGGGGCCCCATCCCAGCAGTTCCCCTAGGCCTGAACACTGGGCTTCCCCTACCTGGCTCAGCCCGGCCCGGGGTACCCCAGGAACCTGCCACCCGAGTGTCTGGAGGCCCTGGAGGCTGGCTGAGCCCTGCAGGGGTCGCCATCAGGGGAGATGGCAGGGAGATGCTGCAGGATGGACCACCTGCGGGCAGTTACGGTGCATCCCTGTCACCCTATGGCACTGTCACCATGTCTGCCCTGCCCTCCTGTGGTCATTACCGCCAGTCCAAGGCCAGAGCTCCACTCATCAGTCCGCAGAGCTGACGCAGGGCTGCTCCCGGGCACAGAGGCTGTCCAGGTGACTGTCCACTCCTCTCCATCCTCGTTTGTCCCCAGACATGATGGGCACTGTGTACATCTCCAAGGTGAAGAATAAAGGCCACCCAGCTGTCTACAGGCTGTCCCTCAATGCCAGCACGCCCACCCCATGGCAGGCCGTGTCCCCTGGAGACGGAGAGGTGCCCTCCTTCCAGGTGAGCTTGGGCTGTCATGAAGTGAGCCATTATCGTCGCCGCCACTGACGAGGGGACCTCAGTGTCACATTGGTGGGCACGGGCCACATTTCAGGGGGAGCCAGGCTCCTTAAGCAGCAGTCATCGGCCTTTTTGGCTCCAGGAACTGGTTTAGCAGAAGACACTTTCCATGGACCTGGGAGGGGAGGATGATTTCCGGATGGTTCAAGCGCGTCATATTCAGTGCGCACTTTATTTCTGTTGTTGTGACATTAGATTCTCACGGGGAGGCACGACCTGTGTCCCTCGCACATGCATCACTGTAGGGTCTATGCTCCAATGAGAATCTAACGCCCACCTGTCTGCGAGGAGGCTGCGTGCAGGCCATGAAGCGAGCCAGGGGATGGGGCCAGGCTGTCTACCTGTCCTGAAGGATGGGGCTGCTACCAGCAGATGGGGACAGGCCCAGCCCCTTGTCATCCAGGCCTATCACAGCCACCTGCAGTGGCAGCAGCCAGGAGCTCCAGATCAGCCTGGTCTGGGTTCGAGTCCTGGCTCTGCCTTGCACACTCTCTCTGTCTCTGGGCAGATTACCTCATCTCTCTGAGCCTCAGTTTCCGCTTCTGGGGAATGGGGATATAAACAGCACCAGCTGGCCTTGTTGGAGGGCTGAGGCCAGGCCTGCAGGGTGCACTTGGGGACACGGCAGATGTCCAGCGGGTGGAGGCCATCAGCGTGACTTCGTGTTCTCGGCAGCAGCTGCGGCACCCTCAGGAGCCTCCCCAAGACAGCCCAGATCCCCCTTTCCCTTCACAGGGACCCTGTGTTCCTTGAACATATCACACCCTGGGTGACAGCCACACACATCCCCTGCCGGTTCAAGGTCCATGTTTCCCTCGCTGTTCCAAGCTGCCCTTCGCTGCATGACTGCTGCCTGAGAGTCTCCTACGGTCCCGTGGGTGGCTGCCTCCTGAGTCCTCACCCACGCTGTGGCATAGATGTCACCTCCCCTACTGCCCTGTCATGCCTGGCCCCCTCCTTGGTGCCCTCCTCTTCCCTGCCTTTAGTCTTCTGATTGTTTCAATTGTCAAAACCCAGCCCTGGCCAGAATCAGGTCAGGTCTCTGCCCATCCTAAATGCCAGAGGAGAGGGACCCGCCCATGCCACTCACCTCTGTGTCCTTAGAGCCTGGCCCCTCGCCTGGCACAGAGTCGATGCCTAGCGAGCATTTGGTGAAGGAAGAAATGAGGCTCAGAAGGAGGAAAGGATTTGCCCGGTTTGCAGACTCAAACCCAGGCACCCTGAGCCTCTGCCCAGAGCACTGACCCCACTCTGGGCTGGGGCAGGCAGGGGACGAGTGAGGAGGGAGGGGACTGACCCGAGGCCTGGCCGGGCCAAGGCCGCCTCCCCGAGTCACGTGTCTTGTCTCTGTCGATCCACTGCTTAGGTGTATAGAGCGCCTTTTGGTGACTTCACCAAGAAGCTGACCGCTTGTATGTCTACAGTAGGGCTGCTCCAGGCCGCGAGCCCCGCCCGCAAGTGGATGCTGACGACCTTGGCCTGTGACGCCAAGCGGGGCTGGAAGTTTGACTTCAGCTTTTACGTGGCCGCCAAGGAGCAGCAGCACACCCGGTAACAGCCTTGCAGATGTGCCGCTGAGCTCTCTCCCCTCTCTGTCTCTCTGTCTCTGTCTCTCTCTGTCTCTGTCTCTCTGTCTCTCCCTCTGTCTCTTTCTGTCTCTGTCTCCATCTCTGTCTCTTTCTGTCTCTGTCTCTCTATCTCTCCATCTCTCTCCATCTCTCTGTCTCTCTGTCTCTCTCCCTCTGTCTTTGTCTCTCTCCGTCTCTCTGTCTGTCTCTGTCTCTCTCTCTCCCTCTCTCTCTGTTTCACATGGCACATGCTACCAGGCACTTTCAGGAAACTGCTTTCCATCTGCACATACTTGTTCCAATGTCTCTGTGCTCAGGGCTGGAGCTGGGGACAATGGCAAAGGCGACAAGCCTGTAATTTGTCCACCCACTCTGCTGCTGTTCCCCGACGGCTCCACAAGGGCGGTGGTGGCTGTGTCACTATGTAGCCAGGGTTCCACCCCCGGACCTTTGCATTTGCAGTCCCCTCTACCCAGAATGCTCTTCCAGCTCCCGTGTGGTTGACCTCTCGACATTCAGGTGTCACCCAAACCTCACCTCCTGGGAGAGGCCGCCCTGAGTGAGCTCCCTCGTCCAGAATCACCAGCCTGGTCCCTCCACCCATCACCACTGCTCCCCCTGGCTCTCTCCCATCTGTGACTTGTCTGTCCCCAGAAGCAGTCCCCATCCTGCAGGGCACGTTGGCAGGCTTGCCCTTATGTGTCCCCAGAGCTTGTCGGGCGTCGTGGCTGGCTGCCCAGTGAGGAAGTGAGACCTTCCAGCGCTTCCTCCTAGGGTGGACCCCGCTCTACCTATGTATTTAATGTGGAAAGTGTCCCTGTCCTCTGGGCTGTAGTAGATTCAGGGGCTGTGTCTGTCACAGCCACCTGCTATGTACTCAGTCCCTGCCAAGAGCCTGGCCTGCACCCGGTGCCCGGTAGCCGAAGGGCCAGAGGCCGCATTCTCTGCTTCCTGGGTCTCCAGGGCCCTGGGCATCCCATCATGCATTCTGTTCCCCAGGCGTACTGTGGCCCAGTGGTCTTTTTCACTGGTTCCATGTGGGGCAGGGGGACAGGGATGAGCCGCACACCTGCTGCTGCCGTTGGGCACCCCCGGGAGATGGGCAGCTAACAAGGGAACAGCAGTATGAGCAACACCCTCCCTCCGCACGGTGACACACGGGGCCCAGGGCATCTGATGGGACTGGTGCCAGGCCATCAGGGTCCCACACAAGGCTGAACATGTGGGGTAGAGGGTGCAGCTTGCAGTCAGGGTGGCTGAGATGGCTTGGACTGTGTCCCTTCCAGGGCTGGGCTGGCTCTGCACACGCAGTGGCCGGGGGCCGAAGCGGCCTGGATGAGCGTGAAACTTTCTAGAAAGAGCTCTGAGCTCCATCAGGTCAGCGGCCTTTTAGGCTGCTTGCCATGGAGTCCTTTATCAGACAGCTTCTAACTGAGGTCAGGCTGGGACCTGCACCCTTGTGCCACCCCACCCCCAGCCCCCAACGGGGGACGGTCTGAGCCCCTGGGCAGGAAAGGGGCCTACAGACCCCTGGCCCACTTGCAGCCTCAGCCCGGCTCCCTTGCCTCCCCACAGGAAGCTGTACTTTGCCCAGTCCCACAAGCCCCCCTTCCACGGGCGTGTGTGCATGGCGCCCCCCGGCTGCCTGCTCAGCTCCAGCCCCGACGGGCCTACCAAAGGCTCCTTCTACGTGCCCAGCGAGAAAGGTACCCAGGGGCGGCTCCGGTAGGGCTGGGGACTGGGGGACCCGGGCCTGCCCTCCTTACAGCCCTGACTCCCGCTGCAGTGCCCAGAGCCCACTCCTCAGCCACATTCGGCTTCAACCCCTGCGTGAACACGGGCTGCGGGAAGCCGGCGGTGCGGCCCCTGGTGGACACCGGGGCCATGGTCTTCGTGGTCTTTGGCATTCTTGGCATCAACCGTACCCGCCAAGTGGACAACCACGTCATCGGAGAGCCGGTATGCGGGCCCCCAGCCCAGCCCCTCCCAGCCCATGGCAGACAGATGCTGGGGAGCTCTGGTCTGAGCCCCAGTTCAAGCCCCACTCCTGTGGACCAGCCAGGCAGGGCTGACTCAGAGTCACCTGGGAGCGCTGGGCCGCTGAGGGGCAGGGACAGAGATTCGGGTAACACTCAAAGAACCCCGACCTTGTCCTGCGCCTGGAGGGTGGGCAGCCTCGCCTGGCCCTCCCTCTGTGCTTCCCTCCCCACAGTGTCCCCTTCGCTCCGGGACTGAGCTGGGGGCAGAAGCTCCATGGGTTAAGCCAGGACCAGCGACTAGTGCTGAGGCTTTGTGGTACAAGAGCCCAGTGGACATGCCGGCCACAGTGGAGCCAGGGACACAGGATGACCACTGTGGCCTTGATCAAAGGCAGGAGGGCGTCCGTTCAGTCCTGCCCTAGTCTGCCCATGTTGAGAGCAGGGACCCTGCCCCGAGGTGAGGAGGGCAGGTGCTACTGGCCAGGGAGGCTGTAGCTGCCCAAAGGGGTCTAGGTGGGCAGTGATGGGGAAAAGGTGTTATGCAGCAGGACAGAGGAGATGGACAGGTCCAGTAGGTGGCCGTGCTGAGGGTTACTGTGTGACACTGACAGAGGTAGCTGGGAGTTGGGTGGTGGAGGTGGAGCCCTGGACCAGACCCCGTCTCACTGAGGAGCCCGGCCCATCTGTGTCTCCTTCGGAAAGGGCAGTGTCATCTACGATAGCAGCTTTGACCTCTTCAAGGAAATCGGGCACCTGTGTCACCTCTGCAAGGCCATCGCAGGCAACCTGGAGCTGGTGAAGCCGGGCGGGGCCCAGTGCCTGCCCTCAGGTGTGTGGGTGGGGACCGGGAACCTGGAGCCAGGGCTCATGGCCCTGCGTGGTGGGGTCAGCCTGCAGGGAAGGTTCGGAAGTTGGGCCTGGGGCTGAGGTCCCTCTGGGCTGTCCCTGAGAGGACCCCAGATGTCACCGTCCACCCATGGCAGATGTGATGGGCCACCCCGCCCGCTTCTCACCAGCACCCCTGTCTCCATCCCCCAAGGCTACAGTATCTCCACCTTCCTGCGGATGCTGCACCCAGAGTGCAAGGAGCTGCCTGAGCCCAACCTGCTGCCCGGGCAGCTGTCCCACGGGGCAGTGGGCGTCAAGGAGGGCCGCGTGCAGTGGATCTCCATGGCCTTCGAGTCGGTGAGCCCGAGAGCCCCGCCGGTACCACACGCAGTGCCTGTCTTGAGCTGGTGCACCCCAGACTCGAGAAGGGTACTGAGGGCTTTGCCCGAGGTCACAGAGTTAGTGGGTGTCAGCACCAAGTGACGGACAGACCTGCCCTGGGCTGCAGAGCTCCTTCCTGCCCCAGGCCGCTGGCCCGTGCCCCTGTCCCCACTGACCAGGTTTGTGTCATTGTGCAGCCACCAAGCTGGAGGCTGCTGGGAGCCTGGGGCAGTGCCCCCTGCCACTGTGAGGTCAAGGTCAAGGCCACAGATGTGATGGGCCTCACCGGTGGCCACAGAAGACTTAAAGTCAGAGCAGCCACCTACATGTCCCGCCACCTCCTTTGTCACCTCTGGACACTCGAGTGGGCCTCTGCCCACAGAGGGGCAGGCACACACTCCCGCGCACTCACACACACGTGTCCACTTAGATCCGGGCCCTGCACTTCACTCTGAGGCTTGGTAAGGGTCCAGCCCAGGCCTCCCCTGAACCGGAGGAGCTCAGTGTCCTCACACAAGTCACCTGTCACCCTGACCCCAAGCTCCTCATCTGCAGAACACGCCTGAAGCCCCCTCCCCACAACCATAGGAAATAACAGGGAATGATCAAGGGGTAAGGAAACTAATGATCAGGTGACGAGCAACAGGCAGTGACACCTCCAGCCCTCAGCCCCGCTCCCTTCCTTAGCAGGGGAACCTCTGGGCACTGGACAGAAGCACCCCAAGACCTTCGCACCTCTCTTGAGCCCCGTGCTAATGCAGAGGCCAGGACAGAGCTCCAGACTGCCTCTTCTGTGTAGTTGTTGGTTCATTTACCGCAGCGAAACATGGATTATCAGACCGGCCAGCTTAGCCAGTTTTTAACACACAGTTCAGTGGCACAAAGAACTCTCTTGTGACCATCATGGCCATCGTCCTTAGGGCTTTTCCTCTTCCCTAGCTGAAACTGTCCCTTCTCCCAGCCCCAGCACCCAGTTCCATGTTCTCTGTATTTACTTTAAATATTTCACATGGCTGAGACCGCATAGGCTTGTCCTGTCCATCAGCATCAGGTCCCCAGGCTCACACTGGGGTTGCTGGGGCAGGAGTTCCCTGTCTCCAGCTTGAGAGAGAAGGTCTCTGCTCAGGGCACCCGGGATGGGGCATCCACCTCCACACTGACCCCGGCAGTGCTCACTGATGCACGCGGACACACGGACACACGGACATGTGCATGGGAGGCTGGTTCGTGTTCAGCCAGGGCAGAGCTCTCTGCTGCCGTGTGGGTGGGGAGCACAGGGACTTCTGGGAGCTGAAGTGGGACATCCACCCTGCCACCGTGAGACTCAGGTGCCGAGTCAAAGGCCAGAGCGGCTCTCTGGGCCTTGGATCATTGCTCAGTCCCGTAATCCACGGGCTCTGTAGGGACCCAGCATGGGGAGGGCGGGCAGGCCACAGCCCCGCCTTTTCACCAGCCCTGTCCCTGCAGACCACGTACAAGGGCAAGTCCTCCTTCCAGACCTACTCGGACTACCTGCGCTGGGAGAGCTTCCTCCGGCAGCAGCTGCAGGCCCTCCCGGAGGGCTCGGCCCTGCACCGCGGCTTCCAGACCTGTGAGCACTGGAAACAGATCTTCATGGAGATCATAGGTGAGCATGGGAAGGGCGGGCAGGGACGGGCAGGGGTGGCCTCCTGGAGCCATGCTCTTGTCACTAGTTCTGGCCAAGGGCCCTGAGAAGATGTCACATAGCAGCTGGTGTCTAATCAGAGGCCAGGGCTGGGTCCTCCCTGCTTAGAGGCCTCTGGCCACATTGTCTGGTCTTGAATTTGGCCACCTACAGGGTAGCAGTCATGCCCTGTTGTAACAGGCCCTTTCGAGCTGCCAGGCCCCGTGTTAGCTCTTGAACTTCAAGTGAGCCCCTTTGGTGGGAGAGGGCTGGTCCTGTCACATGGCCTAGAGTAGCACAGCTGCCCATCTGTGAACCCCCGCCACCTTGAGACCAGGGGTCTGGGGCTGCAGGCTCCTCGCCCTGCAGCCCCTAAGGGCGCGCTCTCCCCTCCCAGGAGTGCAGAGCGCCCTGTATGGCCTGGTCCTCTCCCTGCTCATCTGTGTGGCCGCGGTGGCCGTGTTCACCACCCACATCCTGCTCCTGCTGCCCGTGCTCCTGAGCATCCTGGGTAGGTGGGTGAGGGGGTGACGGGCTGGACCAGGGGAGCAGGAACAGGCAGGGTCTCTGCTGGCCTCGGGTCAGCCAGTTGCCTTCACAACCCCCACCCCTGACCCAGGCAAGCAGACCCTCTGGGGCCATCAGCTTCTGGACCTGTACCTCTAGAGGAAGCAGGTGTCCCTCTGGAGCAGCATTCAGCTCAGTACTGTAATTGTCCCCCTTCCTCAAGCCCAGGCTCTTGTCCTTCCTGTCACCCAAAGTGGAGGCTTAGCTGTAGACATGCCCACTCCCCAGGGGCCCTCCAGCGTCACGTGGCAGGGCCGGTCCCAGCCGCCACCCCACCACCCCCGCAGGCATCGTCTGCCTGGTGGTGACCATCATGTACTGGAGCGGCTGGGAGCTGGGCGCCGTGGAAGCCATCTCCCTGTCCATCCTGGTCGGCTCCTCCGTGGATTACTGCGTGCACCTGGTGGAGGGCTACCTGCTGGCTGGAGAGAACCTGCCCCCCCACCAGGCCGAGGTGAGCACCCTCCTGCTCCCCAGGACAGCCGTGTTCTAGGACTGGGGGCTCCTGGTGCTGGCCTCCACGGCTCTGAGACCCACATACTGCCGGCACAGCCGGAGGGCACTGTGGGGCCTACGGCAGGTCTGGGTCCCCAGCCTCAGTCTCCCCAGCAGCAGTGGAGGACTTGGGTTGGACACACAATGAACAGAGGCCCTTCCTGCCATTCCAGCTGGGCCCCGAGGCTACAGACTCCCTGCCAGCTCTCTCTCTGGCTCATGGACTCAGAGCCAGAACCAGCTACAGGCCTGGTGAAGTTGTTCATGCGTTTGCTTTTTTCTTAGGTTGAGACTGAATTGGTATCAAGACATTCATAAACATGTAAAAATGAAGCCAGTTATATATTAGTTACTCTTGGCCAAAAGAACAAAACTGAGGGGCTGGGGATTTAGCTCAGCGGTGTAAGAGCCTGCCTGGCAAAGCACAAGGTCATGAGTTCGATCCCCAGTACCAAAAAAAAAAAAAGGAATAAAATTGAGCCCAGTGTGGTATCACACACCTGTATTCCCCCTACCAGGAGTCTGAGGCAGGAGGATCACAAATTCAAGGCTACCTTGGGCAACTTAGAGAGACCCTGTCTCAAAATACATGAAGGGCTGAGGGTGTAGCTCAGTGGCAGAATGCTTGCCTAGCATGCAGGAGGCCTGGGGTTCCATACCCGGCACCACCAAAAAGACAACAAAAGGTTCAAATCAGGACTCCCCATTTCTGCAGACCCCCCAACAACTGTCAGCGTTCACTGCACCGTGTCGTCATTCACTTAGAGGGCAGGAATCGGGGCCTAGGGACAGGCCTGGCCTTGGGCGGGAGGGTCCCCAGCAGGCTGGAGACTCAGCTGTCACTCTGCTACCGCAGGACCCCCGTGCACAGCGCCAGTGGCGGACGCTGGAGGCCGTGCGGCATGTGGGCGTGGCCATCGTGTCCAGCGCCCTCACCACGGTCATCGCCACAGTGCCGCTCTTCTTCTGCGTCATCGCCCCGTTCGCCAAGTTCGGCAAGATCGTGGCGCTCAACACTGGCGTGTCCATCCTCTACACGCTCACGGTCAGCACGGCCCTGCTGGGAGTCATGGCCCCCGGCTCCTTCACCCGCAGCAGCACGTCCTTCCTCAAGGCCCTGGGCGCCGTGCTGCTGGCGGGGGCCCTGGGGCTGGGGGCCTGCCTCGTGCTCCTGCACAGCGGCTACAAGATCCCCCTGCCCAGCGGGGGCGGGGCGGCCCTATAGCCCCGCTGGGTCCTGACTTAGGCACCTCGGCCTGAAGGGTGGGGCCTCGCCCACCCCAGAGACCCTCAAGTCCCAGCCTGGCCACCCCAGAGGACACACCATGTGGCCTACATCACGGGCTTTGCAGCCAGAGCCGAGCTGGGGCTGATGGCAGCTGCCACCATGCCCGGCCGGGCCACAGGCGGCCTCTCTGGGCTCTGTCCACAGTGCCTGGGTCCAGCCCTCCTCCCGTGCCCAGTCACCAGAGGGGCAGGTGATTGCCTTGGGGGCTCTCCCCTCACATGTTCAGTGCTCACAGCCTTCTGGAGTAGGAGTTTCGAGTGACCCATTCTATAGATGTGGAAACTGAGGCACCAGGCGGGCACAGTGACGGTCCTGGGGCTGGATTAGCACAAGCCTGGATTTCACTGGGGCCTCTGCAGAAGAGCACAGTAGGTTCAAGGGTGGGGACCTCACATGTCTGCTCCTTGTCCCCTCCCCTTATCTTTGGCCAATGCTGTGTGACACCTGCAGGCCATTTGTTGCAGGCCGGTGAGGGCAGAGGCCCCGGCCTGGGGTTGTGCATGTCCCAGTCCTGGCCCCAGCCTGGGGCTGCCTTGAGGCCCTCCTGGGGTGCAGGGATCAGCATGACCTTCCCCACAGGCCCAAGCCCCATGTCCCCCGACATGACTCCAAGGTGATTTGGGGGGGCGGCCCTGGTGGGGAGAGCTGGCAGGGCCTGGCCCCTGCCCACAGCAGATGGTTCCTATTAAAGTGAGATGAAACCACAGACCGCCGCTATTAACACGAGTATTTGAAGCACCGCTGGCTCCATCCCATTCACACTGAAAGAGCTGAGTACTCGCCAGAGCCTGTTACACAGCTGGCCCTGGCCCTGGCCCTGGACACACACAGAGGGGGAGTGTGTCCCGGCCTCCTGGGAACAAGGTCACGGGTGTCCCGGCGACCCCTGCCCTGGGAGGTGGGCCTGGCTGGCTCCTTGGGTGGGCTGTTCATGAGCCTCCTGAATGCCTGGCTCTGTCGTTCTTGGGGGTACCTGATGCCCTCTGAACATTTTGGCACTGGACACACTGAGCTGGGCCTAATTCCTGAGGGTGAGAAAAAAACCTAGGGTGGTCTCCAGGACAAATGTGCACCATGTCCCCACCTTCTGCCCACCTGGTGGGGAGCAGTGTTTGGTGTTTGTTGAAGGAATATCAGACCTATGGAACCACCCTCCATGGCAAGAAAATCAAACAAGCCCTTAGTGGTACTGACTGGCACCCAGCACTGCGCTGGGCACTCTTCTCTGGGTTGGTTTGGTTCTGTGGCTGCCAGAATAAAGCAGCAGCTGTTGGCTCACAGCAGAAGTGAGTCCCTCTCCCAGTTCGGAGGCTGCACCTCCAAAATGAAGGTGTCAGCAGGGCTGGTTCCTTCTGGAGGTTCCAGGCCTCTCCAGCTTCTGCTGGTGCCACCAGCAGCTCGCAGAGATGGCGCTGCAGACTCTGCTCTCATCCTTGCATCCGTCCTTTCTGTTTCTGTTCACAGCTTCTTCCTTTGTTCTGAGAGGGACCTCAGTCACACTGGGTCAGGTCCCACCCTAGTTCATTTTAGCCTGATCAGCGGCAAAGACCCTGTTTCTGAACAACTGGCATCCAGCAGTGCCAGGGTCAGGACTTTGATGTTTCCTTTGGGGGTGGGGGCGCACTTCACATGCAGCAGATTCACTGGGCACCAGCCGGGGGCTCACCCCAGGGAGCCGCAGTCACACCCATCCCACACATGGGGAGCCAAGGCTCTCAGGTGCTGACTTGCCTGGATGTGCAGCTCGGGACTTGGGGAGCCATGCTTAGTCCCTGGTGTACAGAGCTCCTCACTACAGTCATCACAAAGGCTGGGCCAGGGACGTAGCTCAGCAGCACAGCGCCTGCCTGGCAAGCGCAAGGTCATGAGTTTGATTCCTGATACCAAAAAAAAAAAAAAAAAATCATCACAAAGGCTGATGTTGGGTACAGGGAGGCCTAAGGCTGGTGGTGAGATGGAGAAGCCCGTTCTTCAAATGCCAAAGAAAGCTCCTTGTGTTTGCGAAAGGCTGCACGCTATTTTCTTTCCTTGCCCAGAACACGTGGCAGAGAGGAAGGGACCCGGGGCAGTACACGCTCGCAGCCCTGAGCCAGGGCCAGGCAGCCCTAGTGTGGGGGCCACATCTGCAGGGCCCGACCTCTCCCTGCAGAAGGCGGAGCTCAGGGGAGGAGGCACGGGGAGCTGGGAGGGGGCTGCACATTGACAGGACACCCAGAAAGAGCTGGGAGAAAGGGCTCTTGTCTCAAGCCTTTGTCCCGAGACCCTCCCAATAACTAGCTCTGATGGGGAAGTGGGGCCATTTGCATATCATTTGCATGCAGCCTGCATGAAGGGGCCCCATAAAGAGCCCTCTCCTGGCCCATTTACTTTTAAGGGACAGCTCTTCCTCCTTCCCCGTGCCATGGTGGGGTGGGGGGTTAGGCAGGCAGGAGTGGAGGATCCCACACCACCTGCCACTGCCACCTCCTCCAAGGTGGCTAGGGCTCCCCAGCAGCTGCTGGGCCCTCAGGACCCCTGAACGTTGGGCTCCCTTTGGGACCCAACAAGGGGACACTTTGCCCAACTTCCCATCTGCATCTCTTCACCCAGACTTGTTCTTGTCCCTGAGGTCCTGAGCTGGGGGCAGCTCTGTCCCACTCACCACTGGCAGTCATCTGCCTCCCAGAGCAGGATGAGCCGAGCCTGGGGGAAAAACCCAAGTGACAATTTGGGCACTCCAGGGAACTCTGGCCACACAGCTGGCTGCCTCCTCACCTCCAGAGAGGTCACCCATCATCTGGTTAGTGACTGCTGATGCCACAGGGTCCCAGAGGCACCAACTCCCACGCAGAGCACCTTGACCTTCGATGCTGCTTCGGCTGCTGCTGCGGTCTTAATGAGCTTTGCTGAGCTTAATGAGATAACTCTGTGCTCTGTGCTCCCTGGGGCGCAGCAGCCAGCCGGGAGCCTGTGCAGAGGCAGTGCCAAGGTGGCATGGCCCTGCATGGAGGAGGCGCCAAGAGTGCGAGGGAAGCCGAGGCAGTGGACCCGCTGCCTGCCACCCGGAGTCCAGGAGATGTCTGTTTTTCGGGGTGCCTGTTTTTCGGGATGCCTGTCTCACCGGGCCCTGTCCGTCACTCTTGGGGACCCTCAGCCTGCCTGGAGGGGAGCGCCCTGTGCTGCTGCTAAGGCTGAAGCCACTGAGCAGAGCTGTGTCCCTGTCCCCCTCCACCCTCCCCCTCCCCCTCCTCCTCCTCCTCCTCCTCCTCAGTTGCCATGAGCCTTGGGAAAGGACAGGGCTATGCCCACCCCAAGCCTGAGGAGGCGGAGATTTATCCTGAGGATATTGGAGGGACAGTAAAAGGATTTTAAAGGCAGAAGAACCTTTCCTACCTATCTGATTGGTAAGAAGCTGGGTTTGCTGGGGAGGCGCAGGGAAATAGCTTCTCTCAGGCGTTGCCCGTGGGACCATAAACTGGTTCAGCCGTAGACGGGGATTTGGTGGCAGGTATCAAAGTGAGCATCGCACAGCCCTTTGGATTCAGCAATCCGGCTTCTGAGAACTCAGCCTGCAGATAAACTCACTGTGACCAAGTGCAGAAACTACTTACCGAAGACTCGTGGTGTAGCAGCCCCCAAACGTCCCTCGACTCAGGGACCCATAAGGTGACAGCCCACTCAGACAATGAGATATTCCGCAGCTGTAAACGACTAATGAGAGAGTCTTCCTTGTGCCAAGATGGAAAAATTGCCAAGGTGCATTAACTGGGGGAGAAGAGTTTGGAAAGCCCTGTAGAATACACTCAGTGATGCGTTTAGGAAAAAAATGCAGGTGAAAGAATCTATATTCATTTTTGCTTGTATATCCATAAAGTCATTCTGAAGAATATACAAGGAAAATGAGAAGCGCGCTGCATGCGCGAGTGTATGTGTGTGTGCACGTGCTCAAGCGTGTCCGCAGGTCTGCAGGGGCGGGGCGGGGAGCCTGTGCAGTGGCAGAGTGCAGCCGAGGAAGGCTTTTGTCCTAACTGCAGGGTTGTCTGTCTGGAGCAGCAGTGGTGAACCACTTAGGACTTTCCATGACACAAGCAGCACACTGCACCACAAGAGCTGTAGGTTCACCACCACAGGAGTGGATGCTGTCAGAAGCAGGGGGGAAAGGTGGCTGTCATCTGCTCCTTGGAAAGCTCACTCTGGAGAGGGGGGAGGGAAGCAAGGGGAGCAGGGGGTGGAGGAGGAGAGAAGGGCTGCACCCCACCCCGGGAGGCATCAACAAACATCAGCTCCAAGCACTCAGCACCAAAGCTGCTGGGAGCAGCACTTCTCTGCATACTGATTCTAAGCAGCGACTCTTAGATCCAGGGCCCTTAGAGCAACAGAATGGCTTTGCCCAGTGCCAAAGTTGGACCCTCGGGTAGGTGAGCAGGCAGTGGGGTGCTTAGAACAGGCAACCCGGGGAGCAGGAGGCTGGAGCTGGCTCCGTAGCACCCCTGCTGTGATGGCACAGACCGAGTTCCCCCCACCAAGTGCTTGGGCAAGTCACAGATCTACCTTTACCCATGTGCCCATCCATTAAGTAGAATAACACCGTCCGTGCATGGTGATTGCATTTTAATGAGATGACACTTGTCCATGCCTTGACCACAGCGATCTCTGCTCTGCCACCATTGCTGTCCTCGTCACTGTTTTCAAACAAGTTTCTCCCAATCTAGGATGGCGTGTGTGCACCTGGAGTCACAACGCTCTTGGCTAAACAGAGACGGTGTCCTTTTCCGGTGAGGCGCAATGCTTTCTTGTCCTTTCCATGGTGGACCTGGACAGGGAAACCTTGTCGCTTCCTGGGATTTGGCAGTTGGGAAGCAAGCAAAGGCTTGCAAGGGGCCACATCAAAACTGCTCCTCTGTTTCTGTCACTCCAGGGGAAGGATGCACCCCCAAGGACCTCCTAGTTTCAGAAGGTCAAGAGACCCATGGAACTGCCTTCGCTTCTGGAATCATACTAGCATAGATCAGCCAACCCCCAACTGACAAGAATTGATTGTATGAAGCTACTGCTCCTGTGCATGCTTGTCATGCAGCAGAGCTGAATGACACACTGCCTGTCACCTCCAGCATATGAGACGCAGCTTCACAGTGCCTTCAGAGACCTGCAAGGTCTTACTGACTACGCCCCCATTTTCTTTGATCATGCCATATTAATTTTTTTCATATTGGGACTCGAACTATGGACCTTGCACTTGTGCCACTGAGCTATATCCCAGGCCCCCTATGCCCCCATTTTCACCTCATGCCTCAGCATCCATTTTGCACCTCGGGGCTCCACTGAACCCAATTCTCAGCGGCTTCATGTGGCTTCTCCCCCTGCCTCCTGTGTTCCTGGGCCTACTACATTGGGTAGCTCCTCCTCATCCTTTGGGACTCAGCTTCCTTACTTCCTTCCTTTGTGAGTGCCCCAAGTCTGCCCACCTGTGAAATGGGAAGAACCTAGGCTGGGTGTGGTGATGCATGCCTGTAATCCCAGCATTTGGGAGGCTGAGGCAGGAGGATTGCCTTGAGTTTGAGGCCAGCCTGGGCTACATAGTGAGTTGAAGGCCAGTTTGACTCTATGGGGAGAACCTGTCTCAAAAAGACAAAGAAAGAGAAGGGATTGATCTCATCAGCACTGAGGCAGAGGGGCACCCCGGCTGCAGGGGGATGTGTTATGATGGGGCCTTTGACCCTCTGCCCTCCCCCCCGGCTTCCCATCCATCTTCCCTGCCTGCGAGTGTTTTTGCAGAACGTGACACCTGTCCTGTCCCCGGGCAGAGTTGCCATTGCAGCTATGCAAGCTTGTCCATGCCACCTAATTCCTCCCAGCCCCCATTTATCCCTTGTTTCCCCTGCTTAACAAACCACTTCAAGTTCTAGTCTCTTAAAACAATTCTGTGCTCATCTCATAATTCTGTTGGGTCCCAAAATTAAGCTGGGCTCATCCGGCTCATTTTTCTGATTCTGGCAGAACTCCCTCATATAAGCTGCAGCCGGCTGTAGGTTAGCTGCTGCCTCTGCTTTGGGGGGGCCTTGGCTGTCAGCCTGGGGAGCTGGGGTCACAGGGCCTTGTATCATGCACCTTGCATGAGCTAGCTCAGGCTTGTTCACAATTTGAGATTCTTAGAGAATGTGTGACAGCTCATATGGCCCCTGCTATGGGGTGAATTGTGGCCCCAAAAAAGGATATGTTGAAGTTCTAACCTTTGAGGTCTCAGAATGTGACCTTACTTAGAAATATGATTTTTACAGATTTGATCAAGTTAAGATGAGGTCACTATAGTGGGCTCTAGTCCAGTGTGACTGGTGTTATGAGCTGACCTGCCTCTCCACATGTTGGTCACTTTCTTATCATTGGGGTAAAAAATACAGTACCTGTCACCCACAACTTAAAGGAAGAGAGGCTTATTTGGCTCATGGTTACGGTGGGTTCAGTCAAGGTGATGGCTTTAGGGCAGAAACAGCATGATGGGAGGGGTTGGTGGAGGAAGCTGTTCAACCCGAGGTAGCCAGGAACCAGAAAAAAAGGTGACAGGGACAAGATACACCCTCTCAGTTCACACACACCTCTTGTGACCAGATCTTGGCTCCTGACAGTGTGTTCAGTTACTAACTCATCAGTGGGTGAATCCGTTGAGTCTAGCACTCCCATGGTCCAACCCTTCCAAAATCCCCACCTCTGAGCACATGAGACTTCAGGGAGACATTTCAGTTATAAACATAATACACACTCCCACCCCAAAATTCCTGTGTCAAAGGTCTAACTCCTGGTACCTCAGATTTGTGACTGTTTGGGGAAAGAGGGCCTTGAAAGAGATGATGAAGTTAATTGAGTCCATCAGGGTGGCCCTGAGCCAATCCAAATGCCGCCCTTCTGAGAAGACATCAGGACACATGAGATGTTGAGGGCACATAAGCACAGAGGGACCGTGTGAGGACACAGGAGGAAACAGCCGCGTGCCAGCCCAGAAGACAAACCAACTCTGGAAGCACCTTGATCTTGGACTTCCATTTCCAGAACTGTGGGAAAATAAATCTCAGTCTCTGGTTATGGCTTTTTGTCACTGCAGCCCAAGGGAACCAAGACTCCAGGCCTAGCATCAGAACTGGCACACCATCACCTCTGTCACATTGTGGTGTCACTGTGGGCCACCGGTCAGCCCAGGTTCCAGTAGTCGGGGGTAGCCCCTACGTCCTAACAGGAGGAACCCCAGAATCATGCTGCAAAGTGCTGGGGCCACAGGGAGAGGATTATGGTGGCCACTGTTTTCAAACAATCAGCCACTTGTGAAACTTCACCTGTTGAATGGGGCTGAGGATTTCTCTCATTCAGTATTTCAGCGAGGACTTTAGGAAGCCCTGGGCACAGAGCAGGGCACAGAGGGCTCCATAAAAGCAGGTGATGACCTGCCTGGGTGGATGTTTTTGAGGGCAGGTTTCTCTAGCACAGTGCCAGGCTTGGGACAGACGTTCTGGAAGAGTCTAACCAATTCTGATTGGTTGGATACAGAGATCCCTTCCTGCCCAAAAGGACCCACCCAGTGCCACCTCACATCTGAAGGTGAAGGTCTCCCAGCCACAGGGAGAAAGCTGTCATTGCAGGCAGTAGCCGGTTCCCTGGACACCTGCTGTGGAGAACATATGAGCCCTGGCCACTAAGGCTCACTCTGAGAAGCTTCTTCCCCCGCCATGCTCCTGTGTCATAGCCCACAGGGGTGGTGACCCACAGAGAAGAGGGCACAGCCACCTCCCTGCCCTGAGTCAGGGAGGCAGCTCAGAAGGAGGTCAGCTCTTCAGGGGCTCCCTGCTCTGCCCCCTCCTGCTCCTCAAACTGTCACCAAGCCAGGGGTGGGTCAGGGCTGCGAGCTCTTCCCAGCATCCCTCCCCAGCCCTCACTGTCTCCGAGTCAGAAGATCTGAAGTCTGCAAACTCGGACCGCAGGAAGGAAGATGGAGATTCCTTTCAGAAGAGCAATGGTGACAGGGAGAGGGAAGGACACCCACATTCACATCGGCCCAACCAAAAGTGCAATTTGTAAAATGAAAATCTGGTGTGACATTCCACTAAATTAACAATTTATAGATAATTCTCAATGCTCATACCATTAAGCAAATGTGCTTTAAATTGATTTCAAATTAGTGAGGTAATGATTTCCCCCAGGACCTGTCAGGGTTCCCCCCCCGCGCAGTGTTTCTGTAAGAGGGAGGTGTGTGATAACGGCCTCTTTATTCCATAATTGAAACCATAATTGAACTCGAGGTCATCTCCAAGGGCCCTATTGATCTGCATAGGAGGGAAAGTGCTGACAGCGACCATCCTCAGCCGAGAGGTGGGCTGGCCGGAGAGACTCCTACAGCTGAGCAGATTTGGAGATCGTTTCCTGTGTGACCTGCAGGTAGCCTTGACAGCTGGCAGGGGGACAGACTCATCTTGATCAGGCAGTGCTTCCAGCCCGTGCTCTCTGGGCCTCCTAATATTCCCAGAGTCCTGGGTGCACACTGCCACCTTTTCACGTTCCACCATGCCTAAGTGGCCTCCCCTGTCCAGGCCAAGGGAATCCATGCCAAGGCCCCCTTCAATGTCACTTGCCCTCCCCCTCCTCCTACGCTCTGGTCCTTTATCTGTCAGCCCAGCCAAGAGCTCCCTTGACCGCAACTCAGAGAGGCAGAGTGGAAGGTCAGGGTCCCACTGTCACAGTCTTTTGGAAGATGGTTGGTTCATGAGGGCTCTAACTTCACCAAGTGCATTAACCCACTGATGATCCCACAGTCTGATGGCATTATTGAGAGGGGATGGATATTGATGGGGCCTAGTTGCAGAGAACAGATTGTGGATCAGCACTTTAGGGTCTGTCTGTGGTTCTCAGCTCTTCATCTCTGACTCCTTCCACCTCTCTGCTTCCTCTGCCATGAGGTGAGCAGCCTTCCTCTGCCCGTTTGGGTGGTGTTTCTGCCTCAGCAGAAAGTAACCTAACAAAGTGACCATGAACTGAAACCTGTGAAACTGTAAGCCAAAACAACCCTTCCCTCCTTTGAAATTCTTTCTTTCAAGTATTTCTTGACAGTAATGCAAAGCTGGTGACCACAGACCATAAATTGTTACAACCACATTGAAAAGTTATTTATACAGTATGATCCTGCAATTCCACTCCTTGGTATGCATGCAGAAATAAACGAGTTTTATTCATCCAAAGACGCTTAAGATGTTCACAGGTTTATTCAAAGGAGCTTCAACTTGGAAGCATCCCCAGTGTCCCTCAGCAGAATGGATAAATAAATCATGGCTTATTCACATAAAAGAGTATTATGCGGTAAGTAATTAAAAAGAATGACATTCTGGCGTGCAACAACATGGGTTGATTTGAAGACAGTGAATGAAAGACATCAATTTCAAAAAAAGAAGTCAATGTCAGAATGAGGCATACCAAATAAGCTCAATTACACGAAATTCAAGAACAAGAAAAACTGCTTTATGACGATAGATATCAGAAAAGTGGCTTTCCGTGGGGTCAGCACAGGAGAGCAGGCCCTGCTGAAAATGTAGTGTTTTATCTGAATGGTGCACACACACACACACACACACACACACACACACACACACACAAGCATACATATGCACATTTTAAAGCTGTATATTTAAAATCAACTTGCTTTATATTATACTTCCAAATGTTTAACAAATATCTTTAAATGGTCGTTCTGTCACTCCAAAGTTTAAAACATCACTTGCCACAAGATTCACAGAGTACATTCCTTCTTTTCCACCTGGACGCCAAAGGGCAGTTTCCATCATGCACACAGGGGCATATCAGGCACGCTTCCTAGGGCACGTGGGCCACCATGCGCCCTGCAGGTTAAGGTTGGACGGGCAGGCGTCGTGGTAAGTGGAGTCTGTGAACGGAAAGCCGTGACACTCCCGCCCCTTATTGTGGCATTGTCGGGGCGGCCTGCAACAGCCGGTGCTGAGCTCGGACCCCAGCCATCAGCATTCCTCTGGCCTTGCCACTCTCCCCGGAGCAGACTAGGAGGCGGCAGCACCTCCTGGAGGAATTTCAAGCGATGCCAAATGACAGCAGCATTTTATTCTATCACTGCAGTGTGACACAGCAGCAATGGGGCACGGTGACCACACAGCTCCGGCTACGGAGGCGGAATGAGTGCGGTCTCAGCACGCTGGACAGAGGAGGCCTCCTGGAGCCCGAGAGCCCAGGAGGGGCCCTGGTTTCAGCACCACGGACAGCAGGCCGCACCCCGCTCCGTGCACAGAGACCAGGTGGTGTTCGGCAGACAGTCTTCCCATGGTTAGCAATTTACACACAATGCCACTTGTTCCCAGCTTTATGCAACAAATTAAACTCCGAAAACATTAAAAATGTATGTGTGATGAAAATATTGGTTTGGAAAACATCCCACATTTACAACCCGTTGCTATATCACCTTCAACCCAGGTTCTTCCTGAGGGACCTTCAGGGAAAGAGCCCAGGTTCACGGGGCTTTTTCCTCCCTCGTTGTAATGGCCCCTGGAGTACATGGAAAAAGAACAGAACCCCTGAGACCCACCTTATTTTCCAAAAACTAGACTCAAGAATACTTTCTTACATCATGGCCAAAAGCGGCTATTTTTAATTTTTTTAATTTAAAATATGCATCAGCATTCATTCAACTTTATCAGGTGCTGGACATACAGTAATGAATCAGATGAATCCCTTCCCTCATGGAATTGCCTTCTGGAGGAGAAGAAGAAGAAGAAGAAGAAGAAGCAAAAGCAGTCCCTAGGGAAAACAAACAAAACGCCTAGGATCATTTGGGTTTATCCTTAGTGCTATGAAGAAAATAAGCAGGCTAATGAGCTGCCCAGTAAATGAGTAGTGGCCTGGGGTGGCCTTTCAGAGGAGGTGATGATCTTGAGAACTGACCCATGAGAAGAAGCCAGACTTTTGAAGATCAAGCGGAAATGCATTCTAGGGAAAGATCACAGGGCTGCTGAGGTGGGAATCCATAGTATGTCCCAGAGGTGGCGAGGAGATCAGCATGGGTGGAACAGAGCAGGTGAGAGGAGACACTGAGGAAACACGGGTGGGAAGAGGGAGGCGGCCTGCTCACGCTGGACCCTATAGGACCTGATTTATGTTTATGACAACCTACACTGTAAGCTGCTATTAGGGTTAATTTTATGGGTCTACATGTAAAACTGATCACAAGGTTCCCAGGTATTGGCCAGACATTATTCTGCACGTGTCCTGGCTGAGGTTTGCATTCGAATTATAGCCAGAGTACAGCGGATTACCTTCCCTCAGGTGGGCTGGCTCTGTCCAACCTGCTGAAGGCCTGAACAGCAGAGAGGAGAAAGCACCTCCTGCCCACTGCTTTCTTCTGGAACCTCAGTTATTCCTTGCTATGGGGCTCAAACTGAAATGTTAGCTCTTGGGGGTCTCAGGCCTACTGGCCTTCTGGGCAGACTTTGCCATTGGCTCTCCTGGTCCTAAGGCCTTTGGCTGGAACTGGAGCTACACCATCAGCTCTCCTGGGGGCCTCTAGCATGTCACCTGCAGCCTGTGGGACCTTTTAGCCCCCATCATGGGAGTTAATTTCTTATTATCACACCGGGTTCTTTCTAATATATAAACTTCCGGTTCTCTGGAGAAATGTCATGTGAAGAGTAGACTTGAGTGGTGGGAGGGAGGCCTGGAGGCCAAACGGGGCTGTCTCAGTGACCCTCTGTGCAATGTGGGGAGCGCTGGCTGACACCCTCCCTGCCTCCCACCAGGTGCGATTTTATCTCCAAGGTTATTAAAGTTGCGCTTCTCTGAGTCACCCGGCTCCCTCCTCCAGACCGGTGCCCTGCATCCACAGGACGCCAGAGGACACGCTGAGGGGCACCTCTAGCAGCTCACTTACTTCCGGCGGGAAGAATGAGGGAATGGTGGCTTCGGAGGCACGTGGCTCATCCAGAAATAGAATCGATTGCCTTCCGTTACGCCGCTCTTCTCGGCTCTTTTAATTCACGGCCTGGCGCACTGGGAGGAGAGATATCCAGGGCAATTACTCCACTCCTCGGGGCTCTTCATCTGGGAAATGAACCTCGCCACAGCCAGGAGGAGGTATGAGCTCAGACTATGCACCATCAGTGATTCAGGGAACAAAGGAGGCGACGCGGAAGATATTTAAAGCTTTATCCCAGCACTTCCGGGACCAGCCTCGGAACCCAGGGAGACCGCAGACGCAGGAGGCACCCCGCATGCCACCCCACCGAAGCCCCCGTCACTGGCACCTGAGAGCTTAGCCCGGCTGACTGCCAGGAAGGAAGGAAACCGAATAACGAGGGGAAGCAAAACCAGTTGGCTCAGCACAGCAGCCCCAGTACCCGGTTCCATCCGACCAAGTCACGCAGGGATGTCAGGCAAATTCTTTCCTCTTTCTTATTCTTCTCACTGGTAGAAAAAAGGAGGTTGTTTGTGCTCCAAGATCCTCCAGCTCCAGCAGCCTGTGAGTCTGCGAGTGGCCCTGGATGACTTCTCTTTGTACCCCCAAGTATCTCTTCTGGTCCTCCTAACTCCACCCCCCCCAGGATAGAAGTCTGGTATTGCTGTGCCCATTTTGCAGGATGTAGCACTGAGACCTCTAGCTGTGAGATACTATTCACAAATTTGCAAACTGCTTGAACTAGAGGAGGTTTAGCATCCCGGGGAGGGGGGGCTGGCAAGGCCCTGCTACCTCATGCTCCAGACATATCCTGTCCCTGTTCCCAAGCTCCCAGGTCCCCATTGGGCCCCAGCTCTTCTGCAGACCCTGGACATCTCAGGAGGTGTGTGGGCCTTTGGAGATGCCTGGGCTCCATCCTGCCTCTTTCAAAGCTTTGCTATTTCAGTTTCAGGGCCGCTGTCAAAGCCCATCATGCTGGCCCTACGACGGGGTTTGTAATTGGAATCTGTCAGCTCATTAGCATGGGGAGGGGAGGAGGGCACCGCGTGCTGTTTGCTGCCATCCGATTTCCAAGGTGTTCCCTCCACAGCAACTGGGCCTTGGAGGAATCTACACCCTGCCTGTGTGCGCCTGTTTGTTATGGAAATTACATCCACCCGTACATATAAATCTACGAGACAGCCTCTTGTCACTCCCAGTAGTTCCACAGGCTGCGCCAGGAGAAGCCAGAGCAGAGCGGAGGCTTGTTGGAGACGCTGAGACTTTCATCTTTGCACTAAGATCAGAAGGATCTCGGAGACCCGCAGAGCACGTGAGACCATTTCCAGCCCCCAGTGCCTCGCACGCGCATCACCCGCCTCGTCCTCACAGTCACCAGATCGCCACAGTTTACTGGAGCCCAGATGCCATGGGGGATTCAAGCCACGTGCTCCTCACTGGAGAGAAAAGCTGCTGCCCTGCTTCTAGGTCATCTCCATGGTTCTCTGGGGCAAAACTCATGGTGGGGAGAGAGGAAGGGGTGGGGGTGACATATGCCTGGCGGGGGGATGCCCCAAAATGTTTTTGCAGTCTCTCCCCTGGCTGTGGAGGGAGGAGGAAGTCTCTCTTCTGAAGAATGAGCACAGGGGCTCCACACCTTGGTCTCCGTGGTGAGCGGTGCCCCCGAGTTGGGCCCTGTCCATGGCCTGGACCTTAGCACCCCTCTTGCCCCCCAGATCCACAGCAGTGCTCAGAGCTGCCACTGGGCTCTTTTTCCCCACGCCCTGTCCCCCTACTTCCCACAGGCTCCCTGACCATGACCTGGGGACACTTGATTCGGAGTCTCCTCTCTGTGCTCCCTGCCTCCTCCCAGCCTCTCCAGACCTGCCCTCCTCTCTTCTAAATCCTTCAATTCTGCAGCCCCCATCTGCGCCCCATTTCCTCCCCTTCCCAGAGCCAGCAACCCACACTGAGAGAGAAAGCCCCCTTCCCAGGAGCAAGGCACGGCCTTGACACAGGCAGCTCTGCCAGCTGATAGAACAGGGTCTCGAATCCCCTCACTCCGGGAGGCTGAGGCAGGAGGTAGCAAGTTCCAGCCTGAGCAATTCAGTGACTTAGTGAGACCCTGTCTCAAAATCAAAAGTTTTAAAAAGGGCTGGAGATGTAGCTCAGTGCAAAGGCCCTGGGTTCAATCCCCACTACCACAAATAGATAAATAAACAAACAAACAAATAAAGCAGCGCTGCCAGGCCCCTGGGCTCTCCACCTCCAGCTGCGTGTCCTCTGGTGTTTCTGGCAGCCTCCCTGTCCATACAGGAGAGATGACAACAGCACACATCCTGCAGGTGGCCGGAAGGATTACAGGGGTCACCAGGTGAGGGGCCCTGCGCCTGGCTCGTGTTTGTGTGTTTGTGTCGGTGAGACCAGGGCTCTATGGCACCTTGTGGAAGTAAGAATCGCAGTAGAGCCCTGGCTTGGGTTTCAGGCACCCCCTGCTTGTCACCGCCCTTCCGAGGATTTACACCTTTCAGAAAGCAGGAACATCACTGATGCGTTATTACCGGAGGGGTGAGTTATTAGGCCAGACGGTCAATCAGCAATCATCAGAGCTAAGTCTCTGACTCTCTGCAGGGAGGCACTTTCCCAAGAAACACCTTTTGCAAGGGTGGATTTTTGATGCTGAGGAGAATCCGCTTTCCAATAGCTGCAGGGAGAGTGGAGCCTTTTTCTTTTTTTACATTCTATCTTGCTGAAATCTCTCTTACCAGCAGTTCTAACGGCCCACAGTGTCAAGACCAGATATTGGAATCCTATTAGCGCTAAGGGGAAAATGGCCCAGGGAGGTCAGATCTCTCACTCTGAAAGAGGAAAAGACAGATGCCTTTACTCAGTGAAATGCCAGCTGTTTAGTAATTTTCATTTGTGCAGAGCACAGCACAACGTTTGGTATCTATTGGTATCATTTTTGCAGCGCCTCACACCAGAGACCACATGGCCAGCATCACCACAACTGGGGGCACACGGTTCGGCTTCTGGGTCGTGATCAGAAATCAAAGTCTTCAGCTGCGTATCTCATTTGGGGTGGGGGTTCTGGGGGCTGAACCAGGGCCTTTGCACCGAATTGCCTCCTTGCCTCGTTTTTTAAAATCCAGAGAGAGGGTCTTGCCAAATTACTAAATTGCCCTGGCCAGGCTTAAACTGGCAACCCTCCTGCCTCAGCCTTCCAGAGTGCTAGGGTTACGGGCATGCCTCACCTCACCCCCAAATAACTCAACACTTGTGAAGGGAACAAAGGATCAGAGAAGCTTCTGGTTTCCCTGACTCACCTTCCCTTTGATTTCATCCTAGCAACAGGGACTTGATCCAGCTTCACAGACACGGCTCGGTAAACGCCGGTGGAGGAGGAGATCGGCCCTCACTAAGGGAGCCCAGAGCGCAGCCCGAGCCGTGCAGGAGACAGTGGAGCACGGAAGTCACTCCTGTGTCCAGGTGCCCACCGCTGTGCTGGGAACTGTCACTGTCCTTGGGAGGGTAAAAGGACACCTGGGACATTGCACCCCAGAATAGCTGAACCTCTTCTCCAGGTTCCCCAGCAAACCTGCACCCCAGGACCTCACAAAGGGAGTGACCAGAGGGGACAGAGAGTTGGGAGTCACTGAAAACAGCCAGGACCCAGTCAGACGAGTTGCAGGGCTGTGACCAGCACTGCCCACGCCGAGCGACCGATTTAGCAGCCCTGAGGAAACCTGATCTATATTTCATTCTGCCTTTCAGCTCCTGACACCGCCAGCGCCTCTTCCCTGGCCCATTTCACACCTCCCTGCCTCGGAGAAGGTCCCCAAATGAAGCAGACCTGAGCCCTGAGCTGCCAGCCCCTCTGCAGGAGGGCACCCCATGCCTTCACGCCCCACCCTCCACCCTCCACCCACACCCCCAGAGACCCAGAGCTTGGTCATCAAATCTGCACAGAGGGTGCGCTGCCCCCACCCCCACAGGTAGATGGGACGAGATCCCAAGCAGGAAGAGGACTCAGGAGACAGCTGCAGGGCTTGACTGACCTAGTGGCAGTTGGGAACAGGGGACGCGGGGTGAATGCACACAGGACAGGCATGGGGACCCTTGCTCCCCCTCAGCTCCCCCTCAGCTCCTCCTGTCTCTGGGCTGCAACTTCCTCCCCTGTGAAGAGCAGGAATCAGATTAGATCAACTTGTTTCTCAAACTCTTCTTTCAAATCATTCGTCCCTCACTAGACACCGGCTTCAGTGTAGGTCCGTCTACACTGAAGTGGGTCTGACAGGTGGTGGCTGGGAAGGAAGCCCCCATGTGGGTAAGGACCATGCTGGCATCCAGAAGCCCCCTGGGGACTTAGGAACAAAGTCAGATGGTCATGTGGGGCTGTTTTGAGGAACCAACTTTGGGGTTTGTCACGCTGACATTGATCGTCCTGTGTCCCCTTCTAAACACGTGGCAGGAAGCATGCCAGGTTCTTCAGGAGCCTCAGACATTCCAGTTTCCATCCAGAGGCAGTGGTCAGCCCCACAAGAGCAGCACCCCCCGGCTAGTCACCTTTCCTGCAGGACCTCAGAGAGCTGGGTAACGGGACTCACGCGTAAGGTGACAAGGCACTGACCCTCCCTGCTCCTAGACGGAGACTTCGGTGACAGTAGAGGACCTTTCCAGCTGTGGTTCAGGGACAGCCGGACACACACACACGCAAGGGGCAGGGGGGCTGCTTCCTCAAACCACATGCAGAAAAGAACCCCAAGTGACTCACAGACCGAAACGTAAAGCTGAACTGCAAAACTCCTAGGAGGAAAAACGGTGCTAAACCTACATGGCCCTGAGTTACACAGCCTTCTCAGAAGCACCACCGAAAGTCCAGAATAAAACTTCTAGAAATAGGTAGCTGCAGCCAAGTATGGTAGTGCACACCTGTAATCCTCACACTCAGGAGGCTGAGGCAGGAGGATCATTGCCTGAGCTGCAAGCAAGACCCTGTCTCAGAAAAAAAAAAAGTTAAATTGGATTTTGTCAAAATTAAAACCTTTGAGCTTCAAAAGACACCATCAGGAAAGTTAAAAAAAAAAACAACCCTACAGAATGGGAAAAAAATACTTGCAGATTATATGTTTGATGAGGGACTTATATGCAGAATGTATAACTTGATATTATACTCTAGCACTAGAAACATGAGCCAATTTTTACACAAGCAAAGAATCTAAATAGATATTTCCCAAAATTTATATGCCAAGGGCCAAAAAGCACAGGAAAGATGCTCAGTGTGGTCAGAGATTAGGAAAAGGCGAAGGTTCACTTCACCTCCCCGAGCACAGCTGTCACCAAAGACAGAGAAACAGCAGGCGCTGATGAAAATGGGGAGCCCGGGACTGCTCATACACCGCGGGCAGCAGTGGAAGGGGTGCAGCCACTGTGAAGAGCAGTTCTTTAAAATATTAAACACCTGAGACCCTGCATAGCCACTCCTAGTGCACATCCAAAAGAAAAGAAAATAGACGTCACTCGAAAGCTTGCGTGCGAGTGAATGATCACAGCAGCACTAATCACAAAAGCCCCCAGGTGTGAACAACCCAAATGTCCACCAACTGCCACTGGGTAAGGAAGACGTGGTCTGTACATGCGGTGGAATATTACTCAGCAACGAAAAGGAGCGGAGTGTCAACTCCTTCTACAACATGGGTGAACTTCAAAAACAGGACAGCGCCCAGCCACAGAGACCACGTGTTATAGAATCCACTTATGTGAAATATCCAGGTGAGGTAAATGAGGAGAGACAGGAAGGAGAGTGCTGGTTACCAGTGGCTGGGGGTTTGGTGACCGCTAACAGGAATGAGGTTTCTTTGCAGGGAGGGCAGTGAAAATGGTCTGAGAGGAGCTGGTGGGAGGGGTCACGCTCTCTATAAATACATTAAAAACCACTGAATCATACACTGAGTGTGTCGAAGGATAACATGAGTCAAATCTCAGTAAAGCCATTCAAAGAAGGAAAAGAAATAAGCCCTGTGGTCACTGCTGGTGTCTTTGAGTCACTCACCCTCCAGAAAAGTGGTTAAGGGAGAGGCGGGAGTTTGTGTCCCCTTTCACATATTCTGGGGAGTTATGGGACCTTGCCAGGCCTCAGTAGCCCCATCTGTAGACTGGGGGTGAAGGTACCCCAGGCCTGAAGCAGCTGCGGGGCTGAGCAGGCGTGGGGCTCGAGGCCTGGTCCAGGCGAGGGGCCTGCCACAGCTCCTGCTGCTACCTGGGGACCACAGAAAGACACCCCCATCCCAGAATGGAGCTCTGTGAGCCCCAGCTGAGGAGGAGGCTTCAGTACAGAGCTTTGGGGCACCCCCAGCCTAGCTCAGTGGTCCCCAAAGCAGCCCCCGCTCGGTGCAGTGATGGGGTTTAGAGAAGTGGGGACACTCAGAAGGCAGGGAGGGAACCCCACACACACACCCAGGGCTGCTAACGCAAGGTGCTGGCCCTGTGTCCTCAGCACGAGGGCAGCGCTGCGCGTGTCCCCAGGGGCTCTGCCGGACACCATAGTGTCCACTCAAGCCCATTAGCTCTGTGACAGACAGGCTCAGAGAGCAAGGGACACGGCGGAAGTGTTGGACCAGACACTGTGCATCCGTCAGGGAGGAGGATGGAACCGCTGCAGATATGAACTCTGACATTGAGGACTGTGGGGACAGCCGGGCACCTGGTCACACAGGAGGCCAGCCAGCAGGGCTCAGCCAGCTGGACAGCCTGAAACCTCAAGCCTGACTGCCCCGCTGCCTACAGCAGCCAGGACATCCATCAGGAGGGCCTGACGGGGGCAGGGCTAAGAGCCAACCTGCCCCTGGGGAATATTTCTGGCCATCAAAATGATATTGCAAAGGCTTTTTCCTGCATAAGGAAACGCTGATATACTAGTAAGAGCAAGCGGGGGCCAGGGATGTAGCTCAGCCACACGGTGCCTGCCTGGCAAGTGCGAGGCCCTGGATTCAATTCTTGGTACAAAAAACTGGGAATAAATTTCCTGCTGTAAACCCTCTGGGTTTTGATGACTGAATGACTGGTGACTGCCGGTTACTGCGTCTGATGAGACAAGTGCTTCGTCTGTCTTATCTCACAGCTGAGGAAAACGAGGTTCAGAGAGGCAAGTGACCTCTCCAAGGTCACACAGCAGTGACTGGCCAGATGGGGCCCGGAGTGTCAGCTTTCAGAGTCCTTTACAGGCTGTGTGACCCCACACAACTCACTGGATGTCTCTGAACCTCAGTTTCCCCATTGACGAATTGGAGACAATCACAGAAACTGCCTCCAGGGGTGTCCTGGGGATTTGAGAATGGGGGCAAACCTGGTACCATGTCACTTTCCTGGACTGGGCATTCTCAGTGGTCAGCTTTGTCAGCGTGGCGGGAGAAGCTGCGGGGGGAGGGGGGTGTCAGCACAGCGCCTCCACCTGCAAGACAAGGAACTGCAGGACACAGCCCAGGCCCTGATCCTAAACGCCTGGCTGACCCCTGCACTCTCCCTCACCCGTGCTCTCAGCATCCATGGTTTTCTGCTGCCCACAGTTAGCTACAGCCCAGGAAATATAAATGGAAACTTCCAGAAATAAATTAAGGTGGGGGTAGAGGAACACATCTGCAGTCCCAGTTACTTGTGGGAGGCTGAGTCAGGAAGATCACTTGAATTTAGGAGTAGAAGACTGGCCTGAGCAACACAGGAAGACCCTACCTCAGAAAAAAGTCAGACAGGTAGACTATTATTTCAGCATGTTGTTATAACAGTTCTATTTATTATTATTATTATTATTATTCATTGCTTATTGTGCTTAATTTTGGAATTAAACTTTCTCACGGGCAGGTGGGTATAGGAAAAGACTCAGCCCCCGTAGACTCAGTACTGCCGAGCACCTGGCTTACGTTCTCCAGGAACAAGGCGGGCTACATGCGGGGCACCACACACTCGGCTTCCCTTACTCATCCCATCACTATCCTGTCCGCTCTCCAGGGAGGGTAACTGAGGCACAAAGCTGTTATGCAATCTGCCCAGGATCAGCTAGCAAGTGAGGGAAACTGGATTCAAATCCAACACACGACCATGGTCGGCTCCTCCCGACGTCTCGGAGTTGATTGACCTCCGCTTTGTGAGTCAGCCGGCCTGGGCCCGGGCAGGGCAGATGTGGCCCCCACCTTGTTTTTGTAAATAAAGTTTTATTGGAACCCAAACTTGAATGCAGCAGGTCTGGCCCCTGCCCAGTGTTATAATAAAGTTTTATTGGAACCCAAACTTGAGTGCAGCATTTCTGGCTCCTGCCCAGTGTTATAATAAAGTTTTATTGGAACCCAAACTTGAGTGCAGCAGGTCTGGCCCCTGCCCAGTGTTGTAATAAAGTTTTATTGGAACACAGACTCACCTGGTCTTGTAAGCAAAGTTTCCCCAGCACAAAATTGCATGCACTTGCTCACCTATGCTCTGTGGCAGCTCTTGCATGACAAGGGCAGAGCTGAGTAGTGGCAGCAGAGATCTAGACCTGCAAAACCTAAACCACCTAGCTTCGAGCACTTTGTAGAAAACCTGTGCAGAGCCACGGCCCCGACCTCTGCGTTTTACCTGTCCAATAGCTCCTGCTTCTAAGGCACCTCTGTGAAACCAGATCACCTGTGCACAGGTCTGGGAAATGCCCTGAACATGGTGAGGCGCCATGGTGAGGCGCCATCACCTGCCCCCTGCCCATGCTGGACCACCACAGCCTCTCCTGGATACTCATCCTGCACCAGGGTCCCAGACAGAGCTTCCCACAGCCTGGTCCCATGGCAGGGAGGCCAGGGCAAGCCCCGAGCCACCCCAACAGGAGCCCTGCTGCCCCCCTTCCATCCCATCCCCCTCCAGCCCCACGCCCCAGTGCAGCAGAAATCATTTCCCTTTAAGAAAGAAAAAATTATGTTAAAAAAGGAATTTTATTATTCTGTTGAAACTCAATCTTGAAATGAGTTTACGTCTCCAACTGTGCAGCCACACACTGGAGCAAAGGGTCTAAGTAAACAGTAACTAATCTGCACAGGCCTGAGCGCTGACCCATTTTGAGGTTTCATCTTTCTAAACAGCTTCTTTGTGGTTTTCTGTTTATCCCTGGCCCGGTTCTTCCCTTCACACCAAAGGTTGGACTCTCCCTGCCCCAAGCAGAAACTCACTTTGATGCGTGATTATTGGAACACGTGCATTACTCATTATGCACAGCGACAGCCAGTTAATAAATGTGAGCCACCCGAGGTCCGTCCCAGGCAGCTCTGTGGGCTGTATACGGGGCTCATGGAGGTCTCAGGGCCCAGGTGCATTTAGAGGTCTGGGTGTGAGTTAGGACAGCTGGCGCTCAATTACCTTAAGAAAGGGATTTGGAGTTAAACCAAGGCCGTGGGCACTGGCCAGGATCACGTGGCCAACGGGGCCCTGGCCACCAAGCCCCCGTGTAGCCGTGGGAGCTCCTGGTCGAGTGTTCCCAGCATAGCAGCCCCAGAGCTGGGGGCCACGGGAAAAGAGCTCCAGAACGAGAGATCCTGCGCCCCGGTAAGCAGGGTGGAGCTGTTTCCACCCTAGGGAGGGGAGGAAGGGGGGGCAGAGGGAAACTGCTCCTCCACTGAACCACAGGGGGGCAGAGGCAGGGAGGCAGCCTGGGGCCACCAGTGTCACCTCCGACCTAGAACACTCGTGTCCTAGAACCAGTATCACCTGACCCCACTCAGACGTGGTACACTGAGGCTCAGCCGGGCTGGTGGTACCATGAAAACCAAGTCAACCCTTCTGTTAGTACAAGGATTTCAACTTTTTCTCCTTGCCCAGTATTTAGTTTGTTTCTGTTATTTAAAAATAATCATCACCAACACAGTAGAGCGCCTGCGCCTACACCAGGCACTTTGGAAACATTAATCCTTGAAAGCCCCATGGCAAGGCCCTGTAGGTTCAGTAAGGATGGGGCTTGGAGGCTCAGAGACGTTGAACAGCTCACCTGGGGTCACACAGTGAGGAAGTGACGCAGGCTCAAGAGAACCCTGGCCTCTGGCCACTGCTCCACGCTGCCTGGCAAACCGGGGCTTTGCACTTGGTGAATCACTGCTTGCAGCCACGTGTCACTTGTCGCTCTGACACATCTGATGCACAGGTCAGAGACTCCCACCATCCGCCAGTCTCTGGAAAGCTGGGCAGGAGAGGAGCCTACATGGGCCAGGTTGTCGGAGAAGCAAAGCGAGTGAAGGGACAGATGCCACAGACTTGGCAGCCCAGCTTATCACTGTGCAAACACGAGCAGGAGGGGCCACACGAACACGGGATTAGCTGGAGTGCAAGAGCAAACAGAATGAGGGGAAGATGCAGACGGATGGACAGAAGGACGGACGGAGGACATGGGCTGCCCCGGGCTGCAGCCAGTGGGCCCTGCTCCCCGTCTGCGGCAGTGCAAACGGAAGCAGAGGGGCTCAGTCCAAAATAGCAGTGGGCGTGCAGCACAGGGGTCCGGCTGTTCATCACCGCTGCCAAGTGTGACGGGCCCTGTGTCATCGTAGGAGCTGGAACAGAAGCCAGGGCCTCGCAAGTCCCCAGGCAGGCGGGTCCCCACCTCCAGCCACACGCCAGCCCAGGCTGTGGCTTTGTTTACACTGGCACTGACCCAAGCACTGAGGAGTGGGCATCCTTCTGAGATAGGTGCCATTCGTTACAGGGAGTTGCAGCTGTGATCTCATGTTATGTAGCTGGGCATGGCGTGCACACCTGTAATCCCAACACTCTGACAGGCGGAGGCAGGAGGACTGCAAGTTCAAACCCAGCCTGGCAACTAAGCAACTTGCAAGACCTTATCTCAAATTTTGCAAAAATATTTTTTTCAAAAGGACCAGGGAGGGGCCAGGGATCTAGCTCAGTGGCATGAGCTCCTGCCTGGCAGGTATGAGGTTGTGAGCATGATTCCCAGTAAAAAAAAAAGACTAGGGAGCTGGGTGTGATGGTGAATGTCTGTAATCTCAGCACTCAAGAGCCTGAGGCAGGAGAATCACTCTGAGTTCAAGGCGAGCCTGAGCTATACAAGTGAGTCAAGGTCAGCCTGCACTACATAGCGAGATCCTGTCTCAAAAAAAAACAAATAATAAAAGAACTAGGAACGTGGCTCAGTGCAAAGGCCCTGGGTTCGATCTCCAGTACTGCAAAAGAATAAAGAAATCTTATGTGACAGCAGCTACACACACAGCCCATAGGTTACTAAAATGTCACAAGCTAGGGGTGACTGGGTCAGAGACAGAGATCTCTTAGGAAACTGGCTTGTGCACTTGGGCCTGGTAAGTGTAAACTTCACGAGGCAGGGTGGAAATCCAGGTCATAGTTGACGTTGCAGGCGTAGGGCATCCAGCAGGCTGGACACCTGGACAGGGGCTCCTCAAGCCTTTGCCCTTGAGCTCTTCCACTGATTGGACAAGGCCCACCCATGCCAGGAGGGTCACTTACTTTCCTTGAAGTCAAGCAACTGTCAGTGATAACACAGCTGCAGATGCTTTCCCAGGCAATTCCAGATGCGGGTCTGAGTGGACCTCTGGGCACACAGCTGGGCCGAGGAGACACACAGAACCAGCCACTGCAGGATCCAGGAGGGCTCACGATTATCTGAGGGGAGAAATGCTTCCTGGAAGATCCAGGGCTTGGCTAGCATTGCCACTGGGTCTGCCCAAGGCCCAGCACCTGGCCTGGTCCTCCTGAGCACCCCGTACTCACGCCCTGCAGGTCCTGCCCCCAGCTGGGGACCCTTGGCCTCAGACTCAGACTCCGGTGCTGTCTCCCTATCCCATCTGCAGCCCATGGTGACAGCAGCCCTGGGACACCAACCTCACCCCTGTCAGCAGCCCCCCTGACTCATCCACAGCGGCCAGGGGATCCTGTGACTCCCCAAGTCTGAAGCCCCTGCTGTGCTGCACCCCTTCCACAGCCTCTGCCTGGCTTTGTTCAGAGTCAAAGCCACACATCCCGGGGCGGACTCCTCCCCTGCTGCAGCTGCAGGGATGCCTGGCGGTCCTCAAGGGCTCCGCCCTGTTCCGTCCGTCTACCTGGAGTGCTCACCCCCTGCAGCCCCACGTGGCTCCCACTCACGCCTGCTTCAGGTTGTAAGTGCATTCAGAGCTGGGGAGCGGTTCCGTGTCACCGTGGAGCTGGAGAGCAGTCATTCAGATCCAAGACGGGCCATGCTACGGTCTGCGTTTCAATCTGCGGTCCAGGGCCGTGGGCTGCCGAATGTGCTGGCAGTTGAGTCCCAACCCCATTCCAGGAACATCCAGGGGCCTGGAGTTGTGACACAGGGCGCACGGTCCAGTTCTGCAGGAGAGGACAGACGGCGGCAGCTGTGTCCTGCGTGGATCATCCTGACATCAAGCCATGGCCGGTTTCCACCGACACAATGAGAAGTTCAGAAATGAAAATGTAACGTGAGAAGGTGAAACCGGAGGTCCCTGGGCTCCAGGAATCTTAGCGGCTGAAGTTTGTCGTGGGGTCCTCCAAAGTCCCCAACATATTCACTGTCCCTTACAGTGGGCACTGTCCCTGTGCGGCAATGGAGCACTTGAAATGTTACTAGTCCTCTCCAGAGATGCTCAAGCACAAAGAAATAAACACTGGATTCCAAAGACTGGAACAAAAACAGAGAGAGAATGAAATAGCCCATTAATAATTTTTGCATCGATTAAATGTTACATGCTGGGATGATAATTGGGTCAAATCAAACATGCTCTGAAAATTCATTTTACCTGTTTCTTTTTGCTTTTTGAACGTGGTTATGAGAATGTTTTAAATTCCACACGTGGCTCAAATTCTCTTCCTATCCTTTGGGCTGCCCTAGAGTCTCACCCTGGGCCAGGCAGGGCCAAGAGCCTAAATTTGGGGATCAGGAAATGAATACCCGAAAAGAAGACCCTGGGGACCGTGGGAGAGAGGCAGGAAGAAGATGGTTTTTTGCTTTTTTTTTTTTTTCCTTAGTGAATTTTATTTTATGTTTTTGGTACCTGGGTCGAACTCATAACCTAGTGCTTGCCAGACAGGCGCTTATGCCACTGAGCTAAATCCCCAGCCCCTTAGTAAATTTTAAAAAGAAGCCACGCACAGTGGCGAAAGTCTGTAATTCCAGCGAAAGTCTGTAACTCTGGGAGGCTGAGGCAGGAGGATCACAAATTCACGCCCAAACTTGGCAACTTAGCAATTGATCAAGACTCTGTCTCAAAATAAAAGAAGAAAAGGGCTGTGTGAGTAGCTCAGCGTGAATGAAAGGGACGCTCATTTCCCAGTACTCGCCCTCTCTAAGAGGAGCCTGGGACAATAGCTCGATGAGGAGAGAGAGTGTAGGGAGGGCCGTGGATCAGGGGTGGAAGCTGGAGGCTGATATTTAAATCCCTCCAGAGGGGCGGCATTCAGGGCAGGGTCCCTCGCCTGCGGGGCCAGCCGAGCTGCGCCACGTGCACGCTGGTCTATGCAATTTATGCAGAAAGAAAGTCTCCAGGGAGAAATCTCCAGCCCTGCCCGCGCTCCCCGCTCCGGAGCGGGAGCTCTGTTCCCGCCGTGCCAGGGTTTCTCCGTCTCTCTTCCAAGCTTCCCACATCTCACCGCTATCCATCTCATAATTAGAAAAGCAAATAAACTCTCTTAAGGCACAAAGAGGCCCAGGAAACTGTGGGTCAGAGAAGGACATGAAGATAGCTGGGATTCCTGGTCTACCAGGACACCCCAGGCTCTGGCATAGGCTTCCGGGATGGAATCTTGGGGGTCGGGGCCCCAGGACCTGTGCTTTTCAGTTCCTGGCCCCAAGCCACGTGCAGTTGGTCTCCTAGATGCATGGCCTTTCCGGGTCCCCGGCTCAGCAGCCAGCTCTCTGGGTCACTGAAGAAATCCACAAGGGCTTCTGGGGTTCAGCTGAGCCTGGAGTGTATCAGCCGGGCCAAGCCCAGGGGAGCAGGTCAGCCACACCCCTCAGGGCCTGATCACCTGCTGCTCTGTCCGGTTTCCGGCATCTCTGACCTCTCTTGCCTCCCCTGGGCAGGGATGCCTCTGGGTCATCACGTCCTGCCTTGAGGACTATTATGGATTAAAAACTGGCGAGCAATTTAACACCAGCTGAATTAAATCAGCGTGGTGCTTCGTGCAGATGGACCCCTGAGGAAAGTCGCCAGCATAAATAGAGACGTGGAGAAGAAGAGCAAGGTGTTGTGGGTTCCCCTAAGCGCTGCTGCTGTTTGGAGCTGTTGGTTCTCCTGGAGGAGCTTGTCACGCTGGCTTCCCTGATACGCATTCAGCCTTTCTCATCGGAGAAACGCAGGACCTTGTCCCTGAGCGTGGCTTTTCCTCACTTTGAGGGAGCTCTGCTCCTTGCACTGAGCATCACTACCTGGCTCCCGAGGGGAAGATGTGTGCTGTTTAATCTCCAGAAGCTTGTCACACTGGCTTCCTGGCATGTACCCCACTGTTCTCATCATCAGAGGCACCTGAGACTTCATTGTCACTAAGGATGGCTGTAGTACTTTTCAGGGAAGCCCTGGTCCTTATTTTGAGTGTGACTTCTTGGCTCCAGTGTAGAATCCTCAACCTACTAGCACAGCTCCTTCACCCACTGGCATAGACTTTCTAGCTTTCACCACTGACCTTTGGGCCTTCCCAGCACAGATCCATGAAACAGACTTTCATGAGTCACTGTCGTGGGTTCTAGGCCTCCAGCTGGACTCGTGAGAGGCATTGTCATAAGGCCCTGGGTCTTCAGATGGACTCATACAGGACATTGCTGGGGGATCCAGGCCCTTGGCTGAATGTTCTGGGTCTTTCGTGCTGTGGACAGTCTCATAGCAGCAGAAAGAGTATCATGACCAGTCAGAAAGGTGCAGGTGTCCTGGCTGATCTCCCAGAGACAGAGACTCGGGGGGTGCCCCCTTTGGAAGAAACCCCCGAGATGAGGTCCAGAAGGCACCGTATTCAGCACTACATCATTTTCAAACTTGCCAGATGAATTACAAAATAAAGCACCAAGTGACAGAATAATGAGGGATTCATTTGAAATGTAAAATAAACAGGTAGCTCTCTGGTGGGCAGGCAGAATAAATGGTGTTTGGATGACATTTGGTGATTAAATTAAATAGTAATGAACCCACGGATAATGGGCCTGGGGAAGGCTGGGAAGGCGCGCTTCTCCCCCGAGCTCAGGCCTCAGAGGCCCAGCTGCTGGCAGCTGTCCTGAGCTGGAGCCTCGGCGCAGGGCGCTGTAGTTAGAGCAGGGCAAGTGGTCTACCAGCTGCCCAGCCGCCTGGGCTGAAGCAGAGGGTTGGCATGGTCCATCTGCTGATCCAGGCCAGGCCACAGAAACCTGGCATCTTGTACATAGGCATCTTGGCTCATTGCCCTGGGGACAGCGGCCTCCCTGGAAAAGCCTAAGCATCTTTTGTGCTGTGCAGACACCCATGGCAGCCACACAGGAGGCTACATGGAGGGATAACCAGCTGGGCGACCCCGGCTGTCTTCTATCTCAGATGAAATGCCAGGTGTGGGTAAGAGAAAGTTTTCCTGGGCACCCTGGCAGGTGAATCTTTCACCCTGGCCAAGAGAGACCCACCCACTGAGCTCATCAGCCCACAGCGGTGTGAGAATCCATTTTGTAAGCGGGGAACCCTCGGGTGGTCTACCGCACAGTGGTCAGTGATCAGAACATAAGCAGGATTGGTTATGGGGCAGCCACAGCAGGGCTGCCAGGGTTCCCAGGCCCCTCCTTCCAAATTCAATGTGAGTTAAACTTGAACTCTACATCCCTGCCTGAGGACCACCACTGCCAGGTCCAAGGGAGCGTGTGAGGAGGCCTGGAGAAATCAACCCTTTCCGCATCCATTTATTCAACAAATCCAAAGTGAGTTCTACCAGGGGCGCAGTTAAGACACAATTCTGAGAAAAACATGCTGATTTCAATCCCTGACCCCCGACCCCACTGAGGCAGAAAGACAGCCAGCCAGGCGTCTCCCGAGGGTCAGTGACAGAGCTGAGCGCAGGACAGCCCCTCCCACACCCCGCCCAGCCCTGAGTGCCTGGACTGAGGTCGCCTGGTGAGGAGGACCCCATGTGCCTCGCCCCAGGCCTTTTGGGAGTTGATGAGATTAAACGAGAAAGAATATTTATACCATACTCACTGCCAGGGGCTCCTGGGTAGGTGCCATCTGCTGTTTTTACATTTATTTGTAGTATTCTCACTAATAAAAGCAGAGAGGTTTTAAAGCCTTCTTCTGTTTCCAAATCAATGGAGAATCTAGGGGGCATTTCTCACTGCCTGTTTTGGGATCTGTCTACAACTGGATGTTTCCCACAGCCCCAAAACTTAATGTCTCTGACCCCCAACCCCCTCCTCTTCTTGGTTTCCCGCTGCCGCTATGCATCCTGGCTTCCTGGCTCCATCCTTGGTTTAAGGAACAAACCATGGCTTAGGGGACTTAGTGGGCTCGGAGAAGCCTGGGAGTCCAAGGACCAAAGGGGAGGAGGGTTTCAATTCAAGCCAAGAGAGGCTGGGTACCCCATATCCCCAGCCCTTCTGCTCCTGAGCACCCACACTCTCTCTCCCCTTTGCACTGCACACATTTAAGGTGGGAGGCCCTAGGCATCTCCCTGCTCCCTCCCAAACGCACACAAAAAGTTGCATGCTTTTAAAGATATAATAGCTCCCTTATCCGCTGGTGACACATTCCAAGCTCCCCAGGGGACCCCTGAGCCTCAAATAGTACCCAACCCTACACTATGAATATCTGAGATAAAGCATAATAATAGCTCAGGCCAGGTCCCTTTCCCGTGTGAATCTGCTTTTTGGAGCGCACTATCATCCAGAGAAAATTTGCTTGTTTTGCTCTTTTGTATGGATGTGACTTGTCCTGTACCCCATTCATGACACACAAGAACCAGGACCCTTGGGATCCATAAGCACCCTGACAACCTACACCGCGGTAACACTCCTGCTTCAGCCTCCCAAGTAGCTGGGATTACACGTGCGCTCCCACAAGCCCGGCACATGCGCAGTTGTGTAATGAAATCATGGTTTCCATTAAAATGTCTTTGGACGAGCTGTGTCATGTTGATTTTCTTGCAAACTCCCCCCCAACCTAATCTTTGCTATCTTTGCCGTCATTTTCAGGTTAAGCATATCCTAGTCAGCCTCTCCACTTCTTTCTGAGGGCCAAAGTAGATTTCCTGTCAATTTTTAAAAAATGGTCATGGCTCAAGAGAGCGCCCTGTGTGGAAGGGCAGACCCTTCTCCCACGCTGATTCTGCCGCCGTGAGCTTCGGGCACCTAAGAACTTCTGCTGACCTTGATCCTGACGGAGCTTCCAGAACTTCCAGGGATGGAAATACTCCACACAGGCTGAAACATGGACTGCAGAACCTCAAATGTCTCGCAGGACAAGCTGGAGGAGCTGCTTCCCAGGCTGTACACCAAGGGCTGGGGCACAGCTGTTGTTAGCTCTGCCTCAGCCTCTGCAGGGAGCAAGCCGGGACCCCAGAGGGCTGTGCTCGGTGCAGAGGAAACTTCAGAGGAAAATGGATTCTTTATGGAAAATGACTCAGAAAGTGAAAGACAATACAACGCGGAAACTGGCAGGAAGGTGGTGGCCCAAGCTCCATCTCTATCAGAAGACCCGTGACGGCTCTGTGAAGAGGAGCAGCTCCATCTGGAGACACTGGACGGAGTGGCAGAAGAGATTCTATACCAACTCAGGGCCGTGGGAGGCAGAGCGATCCAGCAGAGAGAAAGGGTGACAGAAATGTGTAGAAAGCTAACCAAGATGTTCCACAAGTCTGATGTGGGCGTGCCCCAGGGCTTATGGGACACATTTGAAAGGACAGACTTGGTGTCAATGCAAAAGCCCGGCCAGTGAACCCAAGGTTCAGTTCATGGTGCATAACTCAACCTCAGGAAAGGCTGAGCAACTCCAGCACACAATGGCAGGGTTCAGGGACGGGCCAGTCACTGTGGGAGCCATGCTGGGGCAGATGAAGAATGGTATTTGGCGGTGACCATCGTGGCATGCCTGTAGAGCCCCAGAGAGTGGACGTCTTTGCTCTGTGGGGTGCTGGGGCCTTCACCTCAGGCCAACATGACCAGGAGGTAGACGTGGCCTACGCCGCCATCTGCATTCTGAGCGTCTGTAAAGTTACATTGACTGAGTATTGATTCCTGCAAAGAATTTCTCCTGCCTTCATCAAAGGGAAACATCACAATAACCTCCCACCCACTCCCTACTCTTAACACACTATGTTCAAAGGCCTCGGGGTAAGAGTCGGGTGTCTCTGGACAGACAATGAAAGCAAGAGTTTCTGGGATGATTTTTGTGGTTCCCCCATAGACAGCTCCCTGCTTTTTCTTCTCTTCCCCTTCACAAACTTCCCTCTGCCTTGGTTGCCCATGAAAACTCCTGTCTCATGAGGAACCACTGGAGAATTCCTGTCTCGGAGGGCACAGTGCTCCTGAGACCCCACTTCAGGGCAAGAAGTCTGAGCCTGAGTCCTGTGGCTGCACCGTAATTCAAGGGACATAAATACTTCAGGGTGAAAATTGGATAACCACATTGTAGGTATAAGTTTGCATATTAAATTTAATTTTAAACAAGTGCTGTGTAACCATCATAAAATAATTTCTAAACAGGCACTCTAAGAGATTAACCACAGTGTCTATTAATAAAATAGAACAATTTAACAATGTACTGTGACAAAATTGCCAGCATCACTGTTTGTTATGGCTTGTACCTAGAGGTCCCCCCAAGCCTCTTGGGGTCACAGGTGAGGAGTTTTTGAAGGCAGCTGGATTAGGGTGTGTGAATGTGGATTGTGGATGTGATACTGGGATTAGGGGTGTGAATAATGAAACTCCCACCCCTGGGTGTAGCCTGGATGGGACATGAAGGGACGGGAATGAAGGCAGCCTTGCCGCTCCTGCTCCTGCTCCTGCTCCTGCTGCCGCTCCTGCTCCTGCTGCTCCTGCTGCCGCTCCTGCTGCTTCCCGTCTCCCACCTGCCTGCCATGGACCGTTCCTCCTCTGCGACGCCCCTCTGTCCCACCACCTTGCCTTGGAGCCAGCTGACTGCAGACTGAAACCTCTGTAAAGTATGAGCTAAATAAACTTTTTCTCCCTTAACTTGTAGATGTTTTCTCCCAGCAACAACAACCAAAAATAAATAAATAAACAAGACACTATTCCAGTGCTTTGGGGCCAACATTAAGTAAAATAAAGGTCACCTGAGTAGAGTGCCCTAAGAGCCAGGCACCTTGTAAACAAGGGGGACTTGGGGAGGAGGGGATTTTTAATCTAACCAGGACAACCGTGCTTTCTGCTGTTCCCCAGAGGGAAGGTGGCAGGACTGGTCACCGGCTCCCTTTCCACCTCTGGAAGACCAGGATTACAGTCCTGGCTCTACCCTGAGGACAGCCTCACCTGTCTTCCTGGGGGGCTGTGGGTGTCACCTCCCTCCCAGGCTGGGAGAGAGTGCTGGGAACTGAGACCACCTGGAGTGTACAGAGGCTCCAACCTCCCTGCCTCCGGGGCAGGGGCTGAGTCTCTTAGGCAAGAGGGAGGTGCAGGTGGAGAACAGGACCCCGAGGAGCGTGCCAGCCCCCCATGCATATCTGAAATCCCAGCACCAGCATGCAGGATGCGCCTCCCTGCTCTGCTGTGGCTGCCAGGCAGGGCTTGTGCACAGGACCTGGTGCTTCTCACACGCAGTGGGAGGGAGGCAGCCACAGGGCACCAGGCCGGACCTTGCTGCCGGGTTACAGGAGAGGCCACTGCCCAGCAGGGCCCTATCAGAACAGCCACATCCTGAGGTGGCTGAAGAAGAGGCAGTGGCAGCCAGAGCTCCAGGGAGTGGCCCAGCCAGGTGTGGACACAGGGCCAGCAGTGCGGTCAGCCAAGTGAGGGTTCGAGTCCCTCCTCTGCCTCTTCCCCGAAGCCCAGGTATCTTAGTGAGTCCCCGGCTTCTCTGAGCTGGTTTCTTCTTTGCTCTGCTCTGCTGAGGGCATGGTGCTTAGCATGCAGCAGGGACCCACTTCCACTGCACCCCAGGCACGAGAAACAGGGGACCTTCCTGCAGGAAGCCAGAGCCTTGGCCCTCTGCCCTCCCCCACAGTATCACGTCTCCTCCTGTCCCTTCCGGGCCAGACCCCAGACACCCCAGCGGCGGGAACTTGGCCAGGAAGGGGCTGAGGGCACATGAGGGCACCTGGACCTCCACTGAGACACCAGGCTGGCCGTGAGATCAACCCTAACCCACCGTTGCTGGGGAAGGAGGCGCCAGTGTCGGGCTTGGGGATTGGAAGCCTGAACCCTCGGGTCTGTTTCCTCCCAGAAGTCCGCATCATTAAATTGTAGGCACCACTCCTGCTGTCACCACTCCTGCTGTCCCAGGGGAACATTTGGAGCTAAAGGAGCAAAAGCTTTCTGGGGCAGAGGCCCAGGGGCCCGGAAAGACGGGAGAGCTTCCCTGAGGAGGGGCGAGAGCTCTCCCGGCTATCAAGGCCCCCGGGCCCCACGGCCTCCTCCACGGCACTGGTCGGGCTGATGCTCTGCTTTTCTCTCCCTAACAGAGCTCGAGACCGAGACCACTCTCCCGAGGGGGTGCTGGCTCGAGAAGTTCCCAGGAAGGAAACCAAGTCTCCTGCTATCAGATTTCCAAGCCTCCCCGTGGAGCCATGGCTTGGGGGTGGGGGGCTGCACAGGTGTGGAGTCAGAAGACCCTGGTCCCCCACTCACGTCTGTCCCTCTCCCCTGCCCTGATGCGCTCGGTTCTCCTCCTATCCCTTCTGACTGTACCCTGATCCCCTCCTCCGTGCATGAGGAGACGTCCGAGCACCCGCCTGCTCGTCCCCAGAGCAACCTCACCCCATCCACTGCTCAGAGGCTCCACTGTCCGCTAAAGAGCATCCTTGAGCCGGCTGTGGTGGTGCACGCCCACAATCCCAGCACTCAGGCGGCTGAGGCAGGAGGATCACTGCAAATTCGAGAGCAGCCTGGGCTACAGAGGGAACTCAAGGCCAGCCTGGACTGCACAGCGAGACCCTGTCTCAGAAAGACAAGGAAGAAAGGAAGGAAGAAAGGGGGTCCCCGGCACTCTACTCCCTCTCTTGCTCCATTTCCTGTCGCCATTTCTCCTCATTTGTTCAGTCCTGGGCCATGTCACCCTTCGCAGTCCAAACTGCAGGAACTCGGGCTCACTCATGTCCTCTGGAACAGAACTAGGCAGCTGAGTGCTAAGCAGGGAAAAATAAATTTTTTGGCCTCTCATTTATCTGTTTTCATTTTGTAACTAGCACATATCTAAATGAGTAAGTGGGCTGAGGATTTAGCTCAGCGCCACAAGCAGCTGTCTGGCAAGTGTGAGGCCATGAGTTTGATCCCCAGCACCAAAAAAAAAAAAAAAAAAGATAAATGAATAAGTGCAGTATTTGAGCTTGTGTCTGCTGCTCGGTGAGGTCAGAAGAAGTCTCCCTCTATCTGCAGACTTCTCTGGCTTTGTGCTATATAACATTTTCCTCCTCACCCGCCCTTGCTTCCCTGTTGTTTCTACCCCAGGATCTTTGCACCTGCCATTTCTCTGCCCTTAAAACTCTTCCATAGCTCCTTGCCAAGCCAGCTCTGTTCCCTGGCTCAGCCCTCGGGTTGTTTTCTCAAAGAGGGTTCCTCTGATTGCTAGACAGGTCCCACCCACTGAGTCATTCTAGTACCCCTGGGTTCCTAGGTCACCCAGAGCCATTTGAAACCCTTGTGTCTACCTCCGTACATACAAAGTGTGCATTGTGTCTGTGTTCACTGTGTGATGGGAAAGAATCACCAGGTAGGGACCTGGGGCAGAGGAAACCACACCTGAGGAGTGTGAGTGGCCTGTGGCTGTGCCCTGTGCACCTGAGGACCTGGGGTGTCCTCCTGGAGACACCCAAAGTGCAGGAGCCTGCGGATTTGGAACCTGACGGTTTCAGAGCTCCAGGTGAGAGGCAGCTAAGCTAACTGGGAACAGAGGAAAGGGAGAGAAGAGGTAGAGTAACCCAAGGGGCAGCTGGGAGCCACAGCAGGTTCTGGGCAGGAGGCAAGGAAATGGAGAAGGGTCTAATGGCCAGTGCCAGGTGGATGCCGCCCTAACGGTCCCCACCACTTTCTGGGGCAGCTCTGCAAGTCCTCTCTTGTGAGTGTCTTTAGCAGCTGTGGTCAAAAGATGGTGTTGCTACTGAGTGCCATCCAATAGAAGGGCAGGGGGTAAACGCAGTGTGTGCCTGTCTACTTAGGTCACCAGATCTGGCACTGTGCACCTTCTGTCCCTCCCTCCAGGTCAAAATGACCACAAAAGGAAAACATTTGGAATCAAATCTGGACATTGAGGCAGGCAGGACAACACAACCGAAGACATTCATGAAAGAGGACTTCAAACCACTTCAGAGCTGGGGGTGGGGGCACATGCTTGTAATCCCCACACTCAGGAGGCTGAGGCAGGAGGATTGCTTGAGTTCGAGGCCAGGCTGAATTATAGAGTGAGACCCTGTCTCAAAAAAAAAAAAAGAAAAGAAAAAGAAAGAAAACTGCTTCTTGGTAAAAACCAGGAGGGGCCTGGCCTCTCTCCCACCCTATCTCCTGCTGTGACCCCATCGCACACCTTCCCCTCCCTGAGCCTGGCTCTTGCTGCCACCCTGGCGGTGTCAGGAGAGGTGTGGAGAGGGAAGTCCTCGCCCAGCTGGAACGTAACTTCCCCGAGCCCGTGGCTTTACCCGAAGCAGGACGCGGACCACAGGCTCTCAGCCGATTCCCCAGACCCCCAGGAGCTCTTCCTAATGCGGCGATGGCAGCTAGAGCTGCAGAGGGACCTCGGTGACCAAGCCTGGGGCAGGCGGCTCCGTCCCCTCTGCAGGGTCACCGAGGAGGGCACAGGTGTCAGAAGGGCTCTGCCTGCCGGTGACAGACCCAGGACCCCCGCAGCCCCCGTACTGTTAGTGCGCCAGGCACCCCTTAGACAGGACGCCGCTGCCCACGGTGGGTTAAAGGGTTTCCCTAACTTTGCCGTCGGAATTACCTGGCTCCCGGGCAGCGGGCTAATTGGAAATTGGCTGCAGCTGCTCCTCGGTCCCCGTTGCCTGCTGGAGAATTTTCACCAAGTGAGAAAGCGCGGCTGACAAATTGCTTTCACGAGGACTGACACATTTATGAATACCAAATGCAGTAATTAATGCCGTTGACCTAACGTTCCATTTTTGTAGACATTTAACATTTATTAATTTCGATTTCACAGTTTTCTTTTCCCATTTGGTGGCCAATAAATATTTTAAGGCCTTTGAATATTGCTTCAGGATCCTTAAAAGCTCTGACACCCTAAGTCCTACCATGACCTTGAAGAAGGAGTGGGAGCTGTCTGGGCCTCAGTTTCCCCCATCTTGCTCTCCAGCCCTCGGTTGAACCTACAGGGTTGAGACACCCCAATGGGGACCTTGAAACCCACACAGCTCAGGCCAAGGCCAAGGGCAGCCAGGGCTTGCTGCCACCCTGGCGGTGTCAGGAGAGGTGTGGAGAGGGAAGTCCTCGCCCAGCTGGAATGTAACTTCCCCGAGCCCGTGGCTTTACCCGAAGCAGGAAGCAGACCACAGGCTCTCAGCCGATTCCCCAGACCCCCAGGAGCTCTTCCTAATGTGGCGATGGCAGCTAGAGCTGCAGAGGGACCTCGGTGTCAGGAGAGGTGGAGAGAGCCCGGAGCCGAGGACCCCTGCACCCCTGAGGAGCAAAGCACTAGAAACCGTTGTGTGGCCAGCGGGCTGCACCTCACCCGTGATGGGGGAGCACCTCACCCGCGACGGGGGAGCACGTAGTGCACCTGCTACAGGTATGACCTGGCTTTCCCTGTTCAGTGGGGACAAAGGGGCAAGAGCCAAGGAGAACGGGCCACGCTTCCGGGACAGTGGCGGGGACGGCGGCAGGACCTGAGAGTGTGGTCGGGCCCGGGGAGCTGGGTGACTGGCGCATGTCCTCTGCAGCAGCCTAGGAAGTTCCAGTCAGGGTGCTGGCACCGGAGAACCTAAGGGCCCCACACGGCCCCGACGTCACCTCTGAGGAGCTGCAAGTAGAGGTGACTCTGTCACGGCCTTCCTTGGCTGGGCAGGCCTGGAGGGCACTCTGAGCAGCTCTGGGTTCAAACCCCAGTACCACAGAGAGACACACACAACGGACCGAGTTCAGACGAGAGATACAGGACCCCTGCAGTGCTCCGGTTACCCCAAAACACAGGCACGAGCAGGAGATGCAGCCTTGAGGGCTGGACGAGAAAGAATGCAGCCCAACAGACTCATCCCAGGCGGAAAGCATTTTAAATCAAAAATGCGCCCAAGACAGCAAACCCACCTCTCACCCCAGCCCAGCCCCGGATCCTTTAAACATTTATATCTGTTGGACGAAAAACACCTGACATGAAGCCCCTGGTATAATGAAATGTCAGACATTGCACATAACTTACTAAACACCTGGATAAAAAGAAGAATAAAAAATAAATTAAAAGCCACAGCACAGAACAGGCACCGCTGGTGATGTAACCTGGCGTTCGTGGGACCTGCTTACTGCTGTGGCCCAGAGCGAGAGAGGATGTGGTTGGTTGAGGTTGAAAATGCTCCCCTGTTGTCACAGATGTGCCCAGGAGATCTGATCTTGGAATGCCGGAGCCGACCGCTGCCAGGAGGTGGGGCTTGGTCAGAAGTGGGTCACTGAGGGTGTGACCTGGAAAAGGGTTTTGTTTTGTTTTGTTTTGTTTTGTTTTTTGAGACAGGGTCTCCCTATGCCATTCAGGCTGACCTTGAACTCACTATGTGGCCCAGGCTGGTCTTGAACTTGCAGCAATCCTCCTGCCTCAGCCTCCTGAATGCTGGGATTACAGATGTGGAAGAGTATATCCTAGTCCCTGGCTCCTCTGGCTCTGGTGTTCTCTCTCTCTCTCTCTCTCTCTCTCTCTGACTGCCACAAGTTGAGCACCTTTTCCTCCTCCAAGTCCCTCTGCCTCCCCATTCCTGCCTTGGAGCCGCCCAGCTGTGGGCCAAAACCATAAACCAAAATAAACCTCTCCTCCTTCACTTAGTGGCTGCTGGGTGTTTTGCCCGAGCAGTAAGCCAGGATCTGGCCACATAGTCCTGGCCCAGGGGAGGAGTCACACTCAAAGTTCAAAATTCAAGCTACAGTTTCCAGGGAATGTCTATCATTGCAAACCACAGTAAAGCCCAAAACTTGTGAGTCAAGTTATCAAAAGGCAGGGACCGTGGCTACCACAGGTGAGTCACTGCGGAGACTCAGAGCGGTGACACAGAGCTGAACCCCAGAGAAGGCTCTCTCGGCTTGCAGGGGGACAGAATCAGGAAGAGAGCGACGGCACAGATTAAGACTTGAATTTAAATAAATGTGTGTTCTCAAAGAAAGCAGGACAAACAGGCAAAGCCATAATCAAGGGTAAAATTAAAAAAATTTTTAAAAAACAGCAACACTGAATTAAGAAGCTGCCTGCAGGGTCAGGGGTATAGCTCAATGGCCCAGCGCCTGTCTGGCAAGTTCAGGGTCCTGAGTTCAATTCCTGCTACCCACAAAAAAAAAAAAAGCTACCTGCCTCTGAGGGGAGGCAGGAACCCAGGGTGTTCCAGATAAATATTCAATAAAAATAAATTGAAGCATTACCATCAAAAAACAAAATATGAGCCAACAGGGGAACTTGAACACTGAGTAAATCTTGGTGATCTTCAGGGAATTTATTTGTTACATTCGTTAATAGCAGAGCAGTTATGGTTTAGAGAAGACTGATACCTTTTAGAGATCGTGCTAAAACATCCACCGATTAAGTGACAAGACGGCTGGGTTTCGCTCCACAACAATGCAGTGGGGGAAGTGCGCTGGGCTATAAATAAAATGGGATTGATTGGCTTCGAGTTAAGAATTGTTGGGGCCGCTTGACAGAAGAGAGCTGACTCATTATTATATTGTCTTCTCTATTGAATCTCTTTGAAAGTTTTCCATAATAAAAAGTGAAAAGCAAAATAGGATTCAGGTGAGGCTTTCTGGGCCAGAGTGTCAGCCTTTGGAAACTTCCCAAGGCTGGGCCAGTTGGACCAGCTTGGTGGTGGCAGGAGAGAAGGCCCAGGAGGTTGGAGGCCCAGGGCGGCTCAAGATGTCCAGGGCCCTGGGCCCAGGGATGAGGCCGGTGTTTATGCTGATGGCCCAAGGAGCCCTCTGAGAGCTGGGGGCCAGCACAAGTTCAGATCCAATCCTGCCTGTAAAAGATGACACACCTTGAGACTGTAATTCAGGCGACAAAGGTCAGACGCACAAGCTTCAGTTTCGCATGGCTTCTCTCAGATGAGACTTGCAAAATGCAAATAATTAAAGGGCAAGATCCAAGATCACAGGAAACAGGGAGATAGGTCTTTTGCAAATGAGAAGGGGGTCAAGACATGGAGGGAGGGGAAGGGCTTTAGAGGAATGAAGCTGTGTTATGCATATGCACCAACTTTCCACAGTGAATGTCATCTTTATGGCAAAAATGGACCAATAAAAATAAATTTCTAAAACATACACTAACTGGTCCATTACTATAACAAAATACCTGAGCTGCTCGTGAGAAAGGAGGTTGATGGGAGACTGGAAGTCCAAATGGCCTGGCACAGGCTCTGGCCAGGGCTCTACAGGTGGTGATGGCCAGAGCAGTAGGAAAGGAGCCGATGTCAAGCCAGGACCCCAGAGAGGCAAGAGGCCAGCTTCCGCCTTCAGAATGACCCCTAGGAAAGCTAACAGTCCATGACACAACTTTCATCACACCCAAGGGCTGGCTCCTGCCCCTGGCACACACAGCTTTCTCAACAGTGCAGGGGCAGCATGGGAGACCTAGTTTGGGGCCACCACAGAGCCACCCCCCAGCTCATGACCAGGGGACTATGTCTTGCCCCTGACACCTCCCCTTTGACATTGTCCCCCTGCTCTGCTTCTCTGCTACCACAAGCTAAGCTTTGCTCCACCAGGTGCTTCCACCATGAAGATTCTGCCTTGGAGCAGAATCTTGGAGCTGACCATGGACTGAGCTCCCCGAAGCCCTGAGCCAAGTTAAACCTCATCCCGTGTGTTACAAATGTCGGCCCTTTGTCTCCTCAGTGAAAAAGCTGACTATACACATAAGAATGGAAATCCCAGGAAGAAGTCAGCTTGGCCCAGCCTGGATCTCAGGGCCTTTTATGCAAGCATTGGGGTTCAGGGTGAAGAGATCCCCAAGGCCAAAGGAATGGCACAGGGGGGTACCCCAAAGGAGAGGTCTCTGAAACAGAGGAGAAGGGAAGAGGACGGGGGGGTACATACCACACGGATATACCTAGCTCCCCGGAGACAGCCGGGAGAGTGCTCACAAGGAGAGGAGGGGAAAGAGGGAGATGGCCCCGAGGAAAGGGAGGGAGGAGACCAGACAGAACAGCCACCCCATTCGTGAGGGGTCTGTCCCACTCTAGCCCAGCAGCCCTTGCCACACAGTGATCCTGTGGCCCCCTCTCAAGGTGACTGGCTTCAATACACCAGACCTCAGCTGGGGAGAGTGGCCAGTACCTGGGAATCTCAGAACCCCAGGAGACAGAGACAAGAGAATTTCAAGCTCCAGATTTCAAGCTCCAGATCATCCTGGGCAATTTAGTAACTTAGTGCGATCCTGTTTCAAAATTGAAACAGAACAATTTTTTTATTGTAAAGGGAATACAACAGAACAATAAACCGAAAGAAAATGAAACAGTGACAAGACATAGAAAAACTTGCCATGTTGCATACTATTAACTTCTGAATAGTTGTGCAGATGACATTGGGTTTGCAAAGCCCATCAAACAATGCAAACTTAGGTTGTTTCTTTACTCTGGTTGTTATCATCTCGGCCTGTGTTCCTCTGAATCAGCTGGCTGCTGGGGGAGGGAGTTCTTTCCTCCCAGTCTGAGTGCCCTGGCTCACAGGGTGGGGTTGGGCATCTGGCCTCCTTCCTGCTTCTGCCCACCAGTGTGGCCACCACTGGGACACAGGAGGCTGTGTTGCTTCCTTCCTGATTCTCCCTGGCTGGCAGGGCTGCTACTGGTATAAGAGGGGCTGCCAAAAAAACAAATTTTTAAAGAAATGAAGATATAGCTCAGTGAGAAGACCCTGGGTTCAACTGCCAGTGTAAACAAACAAACTAGGTCTGAGCTGATCTGTTCATACCCTTCCCACGGTCACAGGCTTTACCTCTGAAGTGACCATCTCAGGGCCAATGACTTCTGCTAGGATTCTGGGGACCCAGACACCTCTGTCCTACTGGACTAGATAGTGTGGCTGGAACTATGCAGCCCCTTTGTCACCATGAGCAAAACCATCCACCCATCAACATTAATATCAGAAACAGAAAATAGTAGAGAAATAGATAATTAGGGCCTCAATGGTATTCACGAGCTGCTGAGTCAAACAGCCCCAGAGGCTGATTTACCGCCAGATTCAGAGCTGCATGCTGATAAATCCGCTTCACAGTGAAGCCACTTTGAGCTGAGTTTTCCTGTTACATTTCTGCAGGGACAGCAGAAAAGCTGAGAGAAATGGAGAGCAGCTCTCATCTTCTGCCCTGAACCAGCCGCTACCAAAAGACCCAGCGGCTAAGGCACCAGGCTTTCCAGAGAACAGGGCAGGTAGGAGACAGAGACTGATTTAGGGATCACTCTGCTCAAAACTGGCAGATTTAAATGTTCATCTCATACAGAACAATCTTGTAGAAAAATCCATAACACTATGTAGCCGCATGTCTGATCACCCCGCCCAGCCAGGCTGGCACATAAAATTCATAAGGACAAAGAAACAGAGGTCCAGAGAGGCTCAGAGAGGCCCGGGGGTCTGTCCAGGGTCACACAGTCCCCAGCTCAGGCTGTGAATTCTGGGGACACCGAGGAACAGGGGAGACCAGCTAGAGACGGATGTGGAATTTGGACATCATGTATGCACCGCTCCCCAACCTGCGAAAGATCCGGAAATCCTGTGCCCATTTCATGGTCTCGGCTGAGTCTATCCAGAAGGACATCAGGCAGTGAGCCCTGGTCCCCCCGGGCTGGTCACCAGCTCAGCGTGCCCTGCCTCACCCATGCCTGGCTCGCAGTGCCCAGCCTCTCAGGGGCTGCTGTGACTGGTGCACGTTTTTAATTTTAACAGCCACGTGTTCAGGTTTATGCTGCTTTGAGTTTATACCTAGGGACACTGGTTTCCCCTGTATGGCTGTGATGTGAATTTCCCTTTAAACTAAATTTCAGGGGGTTTTGTTTGGTTGTTTTTTTGTGAGTCAATGGAAATAAAAATAGTAAATAATAAAACAGGCGAGTGTCAGTATGGCACAGACAGGAATGAAATGAGATGTCTGGAAATGCCGCACTCATCAAATGCTCTCCCGCCCCGGGTCAGCCCAGCACCACTGGACCTGCAGTCAGCGGAGGTGAAGCACCTTGGACGCCTGTCTGAGTTGGGTGGGCTTTTCTTTCTTTCTTTTTTTCTTTCTTTCTTATTTTGGTTTTTTGAGACATGGTCTCTCTCTGTAGTCCAGGCTGGTCTTGAACTCATATGTACCCCAAACTGGCCTTGAACTTGCAGCAATCCTCCTACCTCAGCCTCCTAGGTGCTGGGATCACAGGCGTGCACCACCCTGCTCACTTCTTTTTTTTTTTTTTTTAACTTAGTGCCTGTTTGTAATAGAAAATCATGTTGTCCACCTGAGGGAGTCGGTATGTGCAAACAACAGATCTTGATTGTTTTTATCTTTACGCTCTTCCCCTTCCCTCCCCCTCCTCCTAATTCCCTCCCATATATAAAAACCTGCCTTCTTGGGGCTGGGGATTTAGCTCAGTGGCATAAGTGCCTGCCTTGTAAGTACACGGTCGTGAGTTTGATCCCCGGTACTGATTTTTAAAAAAAATCTGCCTTCTTGTTTCCAACCATCTCTCCTTCATTTCACTCATTCATTTATACTTTATATAAGACTTGATACAGCATTTAATTTTCCCGTAACAGTGTGATCTAAAGGTCCATCCATATTCCTGTAAATCACCCGACTCCATTCTTTTGGGGGCTGAATAATATTCCACTGCATGCAGAGACCACGATTTCTTCATCTGTTGATGGGCAGCTAAGTTGCCAGAGCTTAGCTATTGTGAATGCTGCCGCTGGAGACCGCATATTCCTGTAGTGTGGTGTGTTTAACTATTTCAGGAATATACCGAGGAGAGGTAAACCGGCATTTCCATCCTGAGCAGCCTCCACGCTGAATTCCATAGTGACTGTCCCCAGTGGTGACATGGGAGGTTCCTTCTCCCTAGATCCTGGCGGGGACAGACGTTCTACCTGGGGCAAGCAGGAATCTCAGAGCTGCTTAGAACTGCATTTCCCACACGGCTCAGGATGACAAACACGTGTTCAGGTATTTGTGTGTCATTTGGACTTCTCTTGAGAAACGTCTGTTGGACTTATTTGCTCATATTTTTGATTGGCTCATTTTTTGGGGGGGCTTGCCTTGCGGGGGTTCTCTGTGTAGTCCAGATGTTAGTCCTCTAGCAGAAGGATTGCTGTTTTCCCCTCCCACCGTGGTCTGCACAAGGCTGATCGCGCTTCTGGTGTGGCCTGGGTTCCCCGTATTACTCCACATTCCAGAAGCCCTAGCTTGTGTCTTTGGCTTCACAGGGCTTCCTCTGTGTTCTCCTCCAGCTTTTATATCCGGGTCTTGGATCAGTTTTTTAGGAGACTGGTTTTGTTTTTTTTTTTTTTTTTCCTTTTTGGTACACGGGGATCGAACTCGTGACCTGCTGCTTCTCAGGCGGGTGCTTGTGCCACTGAGCTAAACCCCCAGCCCCTGGCTCAGTTCCGATTCTAGCTTTCTTTTTGACACACACTAGCTGCACATATCTACGGGGCACAGTGTGGCAATGTGACACCTGTGTACATTGTGCAATGACCCAGTGGGCGGCTCCCAGCTCGCTCTCTTTGTACACAAACCATTTCTTCATGGTGACAGCATCAGTGCCTCAGCCCGAGTCCCTGAGTCCTGTGCACACCACATCTCACGGGGACCCACTTTCTCTCACACTGGCAGGGGACCCATGTCTGCCACCTAGACCAACCGCAAGCCCCAGTTTCATACCTTCTTTTTCTTTTTCTTTTTTTTTTCAAGAAACAAAACACACACTCACCGAATTTAAATAGGAAAGCAATTTTCATTTATGAGCCAGTATCATCATTCATGACTGGAGAATTGTAGGGAGTAAAAAAGCTTTTTCCACTTAATTAGAACTGCGAACGTCATGGGAGGAAACAGGAGGCCGGGAAGCCGGCAGCGCAAATGAAAGGGAAAAAGTCCCTCCGGGGTCCGCACCACCGGGCACCAAGCCAGGCCAGCGACAGACTCTGGGGCTCGCAAGTGCATGGGGGCAAAGGATGTGCAGAGATGCTGGGGTGTCGCAGAGAGCAAGTCTGGTCTTAGACTACAAAGCAGGTGGAGGCATCGAGTGGGCAGGGTCCAGGAGGAGAGGAGGACAGACAGGAGAACAGGAGGCCCCAGGGTCAGAAGAGAGACCCGCAGGCCGCCCTGCGAACCCCTACTCTCATTCTGAGCTTCATGTTGACAGCCTGCCAGAGTCCCTTGGTGCCCGTGTTTTGGTACAAATGAGAGGCGGAGCTCAGAGAGGTTGAAGCACTTGCCTGGAAGGCCCAGCAGTGAGGGACAGAGTCAAGAAACAAATTCAGGTCCCTCATGGTGGGTAAGTCTGCCCGCAGGCCACCGGCCTTTCCTGAGGCACAGCTTTTCCGGCCCACACTTACCCTCTCTCCCTCCAGGCCTGGGGACCAAAACGTGGCTTTCACACTGAGCTACACCCCCAGCTCCCTTTTATATATTTTTTTTTATTTTCAGACAGTGTCTTGCTAAGTTGCTAAACTACACAGGCTGAGTTCGAATTTGTGATTCTTCCTGTCTCAGCCTCCCAGATTACCGGAATTATAGATACATGCCACCAAACCCAGCTTGGCCTCTGTTTTACACCTTCCAGCATCCTGGCAAAGCAGACTCATCCTCACACTTCACATGTGTGGAAACTCAGGTTCAGACTCGTCCATGTCCCGGCCAGGACTAGGAAGAGACTTGAACTCAGAACTTGGGACCCAAAGGCCAATGCCCACCTCACTTCAGGCCAGAGATATTTGGGAAGTCGATGGTTGAAGCCAACCAAGTTCAGCAGAACCCTGGGGTGGCGTCTGCATGTGGGGCCCGGGAGCCCCTGGCAGGCTGCAGCCTCACTGCCTTGAGTCCCTGCACTCGGCCCTGGTACCTCGCAGAAAAGCAGTGTCTCAAACCCAGGTCCCCTGTGTGAGTCACACCTCGGGCAGTGACAGTGGCTCTCTCAGGTCACCCTGGAGGCAGACACCGTGCTGAGATCCTTGTCCAGTCTCACCCTCATAAGGCAAATGGGAGAAATGGCTGGGTGTGGTGCTGGGCATCAGTAATCCCAGGACTCCGGGAGGCTGAGGCAGGAGAATCACAAGTTTAAAAGTCTTGCCTGGGTAATTTAGCAATTTAACTAGATCCTGTCTCGAAATTTTAAAAAGGGAGAGCAGGCCTAAGTTCAAACCTCAGTACCACAAAAATAAAAAGCAAAGCAAGAAACAGAGGCACAGTGAAGTCAGACCACAGGGACGAACGGCTCGGCCCAGCAGCCTTGCTCATAACTGTCCATGTCATCTGCCAATGCACTGTGGCTGCTGCCACCGCGGGAGCAGGATTTAAGTGCCACCTACCCCTGATCTCACCCTTTAGGAGTCACAGGGGCCACCAGGAGGTGCCATTAGGAAATGGCACAGACTGCGGAGCCCAAGCTGCCTGCCCCCAACCTCCCAGTGCCACCCTAAACTGGCATCCTTGTCTCCCACAAACCTGGCTTCTGCCAACACCCAGGAAACCTCCGGGCTCTAAGGAGCTGCAGGACCAGAGCCCACGAGGACACAGGACAATTGCCACCAGGGGCTCAGGGTCCAGCAGGGACTTGGCAGCTGGTCTGGTGCCAACCATACCATACCCTTAGCTCTGGGCTGGCAGAGGAGGTCTGCCCCAAAGCCGCAAACAGGAAGCTAGCTGCACCCCTTTGAGGGACCAGATCTGTGAGCTGCTGGTCCTGAGCACCAGCTTCCACCGGCTGCACCATGATTGCTTCTTGTAGGACCCACTTCCTGGCTGAGTGTGACCCCACAGCTGGAGGACAGCACCAGGAATAAGCAGATTCAAACACCCAGGCCCCACCCAGGTCACTGTCGAGCAGGCTCAGAGCTCTTCACCTGTACAGGGTCAGATTGGCATCGTAGTGACCATCTCACCCAGCCTGCCCATTGTACAGAAGGGAACACTGAGGCCTTTGGGGCTCATCCTGGCCACAGCATGACCCACGCCCAGAGCATCCAGGTCCTGGACTGAAATGTTTGTTCTCTGTGATGCCACAGAGATGGTCCCCAGCCAGAGCAGGCCAGGCTTGACCCTGAGCAGAACCTTCCCAGGACGTGGTTAGACGGGAACAAGGGACACCTCGCTGAGGACAGATGCAGCTCTTTCCGCCAGGCCCCAGGACACCTGCCCAGCACACGCACAGGATCGTGCAGGTTCCACACAGGCTGGGTGGGTGTGTGACAGCTCCAGGTACCCCTTGTTTTGTCCCCCCAATTGCACTGGCTCAGGCACCAACGCCCAAGCCCAGAGGCCCAGCCAGCCTCCCCGGAAGTGCGGCCTCTGAGCCTGGACAGGAGGGTCATTCTTCTGCAGCAGTGGTGCCCGGGGGCTCCTTTCCTAACGCTCGGAGCCCAGGCGGAAGCCAGCGCTGAGGAAGACGGTGTCCCCAGGGCCCCGTGCTGGCAACAGGCTCCTTCCCAGCACCGCAGTGCTGGGAGGCTGATTAGGGCCCGAGGGCTCTGTCCTCCCACTAGGCTTAGTGCTGCTGTCCCAGAACTAGAAGTGAGTGGCTTCCTCTCCCCCTCGGAGTGCCAGCACCCTGCCCGCTCCCGCCATCCCCCTGCCGCCAGCCCCCGGCCTGCAGGGCCATAGGAATAAATCTCAGTTCCTGGTAAACCACCCGGTCTGAGGTAGCCTGTTAAGTCAGCACGCCAAGGCTGAGGTGCAGACCGAAGCTGTGAGGAAAACAGGGATCCTGGTAGCAGCTTCCGGACCCCTGGGTCTCACCAGACCTGTGGCCAGAGCACCCTGAACACCCAATAAATTCACTCTGTGGCCTAAACTACTTTCAAGTGGGTATCTTTCCAGCTGCATAGCTGGGCATGTTGGCCCATGCCTGGGATCCCAGCACTCTGGGAGGGTGAGGCAGGAGAACCCCAAGTTCCAGCCCAGCCCAGACAAGATGCTGCCTCAAAATAAATTTAAAAGCGCGGGGAGTGTGGGGTTGGGGAGGTAGCTCAGTGCAAAGGGCCTGAGTGCAATTCCTAGTACTGCAAGAAGAGAAAGAAATGGGAAACGACAGGGAGACCAGGTGCGGGAGGACAGAACAGACCTGTTTAAAAGCAGACAGTAGAAAACACGGGATCTTGGGAGAAGCCACCTACTCCCCAAAACCCTCTGCCTGTGGCATCAGCGCTCACACTCGGGGCCCAGCCACTGCCCACCCCGCTATGGAATGTCTGAATGTCACTTGGGATAGTACAACTCTGTCACTTGATTGTTCAAATATGAACAGAAAGTATGGAGCTTTACCTAGAAAGCATTTAGCGGGAAGTAAAAAATAGACTGCTATTTCTATGAAGAATTCTTTTACAAAACCATGAACTCTACAGTATTTCATGTTTTCTTTGATATTTTTATGTATTTTTAACCCTTGCTTATCAAACCAATTCACTTCGATATTCTTGAACTGCAACCTTTGCTGGAGATGGATGGACAGAAGGAAACGCACGTGGTTTCTCATTACCTGGAGCTACTGTGTCTTCAATAATTTCTTTTTTTCTTTCACTGATTCTTTTTAAATTCCATCTTTTTATCATTCCATAAGACAGACAAAAAAAACTGGATAGAAATGGGTTTAGGAAGGAGAAAAATAGTCTTAAAGGACTTGCTGTGGGCTTATTTGTTTTTAGGTGAGGACCCGAAGCGGAACACTTCACAAAGCTCTCGGAGCTAGGTGTGCAGAATCCCAGGTGCAGCCCGGAGCCCTCTCTCAGGGTCTGTGACTCCCAACCCAGTGACCTTACCAAGCATCCTAATAACAGACCCGTGTTCTAAAACCCTCTGTGAGCCTCAGAGCCCCCTCTTATAACAAAGCGTGTGGCCCCCACCTCCTCCAGGGGTCTTGGCAGGAACCAGATGTGACCACAAGGTGAAAACCCTTGGAACTCTGAGCCTCAGGGGATGACCGAGGCCTGGTCACATCTAGAGAGTCCCTGGAGGACCCTCAGACTGTCTTCAGACCAAGAGGGCCAGAATGACCATCCCACTCTGCAGAAGGGTAAACTGAGGCACGGCTGGGTGTCCAAAAATCCAGTACTGGAAATCAAAAAAAGGGAGAAAACATAATCCAGGCTCACTGGGATTAAGCAAGGACAGGAGCAGTGGGTCCCAGTCCCATGCCACAAACATGCCACACGCACACCCCCGCATGCCACCCACACCATCCTACTACCAGCCTGGCCAGATCTCAGCACCAGCATGGCGTGCGCCCTGGCCACACCATTTCCCGTCATTCCTGCTCCTGATTTTCCCTCTCTGTCCTCAGCCAAGATCGGGAATCTCTTCAGCTCACGGTCAGGCCCCCTCTCCGGCTGGCATTGTTCCTGCACCCCGACAGCCACGTGACCCCTCTAGCCCAAGGTTTTCCGTCTCTCAGCCCAGCGGAGCCTGACAGGTCCTCCTGCCGGCACCACCCCAAATGAAATCAAAACCCCTAAGGAATAATTCCAGGTGATGCCAAGTCTTCAGCAGTGCTTCTGGCATCGGCTTTCTCCCTGATTGAAATTATTCTCCTGGCTGCGGAGCTGTTCAGGCCAAGTCTAGGCTTGGGGTACAGGAGAGCTGGGGAGGGCCACCGCTCCAAAGACCCCAGATACGCGGACCCCCGTGGTCAGATTCCAGCCCTTGAGGGCAGGGAGGGAAGACATGTGGACTCCGTAGGTGGGTGGACAGCAGCAGAGACATGGCTGCTCCTTCACCCCCTGTCCCCCAGCTCACTGATGTCACCTCTGTGCTCCTGCAGCTGTTGGGGTCTTAAAGCCCCCTGCACCCCTGCTGTTGTCTGGATCTTAAGCAGCAGGACCTGGGGCCTCCAGATCGGCAAAAGCCCCCATTTCCCCCTTTCCTTTAGACAGATCAGGTCTTCTCTGCTGACCACTCGGGCTGCTGCCCACTGGGGTCCTCACCTACTGCCTCATGTGCCTTTCTGCAAGGGAAGCCAGGTGCTGTGGGCCTCAGGCCCGTTTTACAAAGGGAGCGACCTGGATGAGACGCTGGGTCACTTTCCAATATCGAGGCCGCTTCACTTCTGGGGTCACCCTGACCACCAGCACAGCTCTCTCCCCTTCCGGGACTCCCGACCCTCCCCTGAGTCCCAAGCCTCTTGGCTGCCCACTGAGCTTCCCTACCCCAGTCTCCAGGCCTTTGTTCTCCTCCTTGGTCGCACCCACCCCAGCTGCATGCCCCTTCCCAGACTTGATGGGCCCAGGGGTCCTCGATCCTCCAGCCGGAGAAGGAGCACCCCGGAGAGGCTGGATGTGACCGGGACTCCTGACCCCAGCACTGCACGTTTTCTTCACCATTCTGCTAAGATGGGACTTGAGGCCACCCCTGAGACTGCCTCGGGCACCTCCCTGCACCCCGGGAGACATCCTCTGTCCCAGGGCAGGCGGAGGAGTCTTCCCCCTTCCCAAGTGACTCATTTTCTCAGCGTTACTGAGCCCCACCGCCCTGGTGGGTCCTTGAGGCCCCTCCCTCCTTCTCTCCCAAGACCCTGTGATCTCAAGACCCCACCTGCCCAGGCCTGCCGAACAGCCGCCCAGGCCTCGCGCTGCGCACCGCAGTCTCATTGTCACACACTAAGCATCGCCACGCGTGCTGGCAGGGGCAGTCGCAGCCGTGGGGAGCCCTGCAGCACTCACCCCTCCTGCAGCAGCCCACTCCTGCCCCTCCGCTGCAGATGCCCGGGGCCACCAGAGATCCCCAAGCAACCCGGGGAGGGACCACCAGATGGCAAGATAGGTCCCCTGGGCAGGGAAACTCCTCGCTTGACCGTAATTAAACTCTGCTCTGGTGCAGGCTGCAGACAAAAGGGAGCCCGTAATAGGATTAGAATTGTCATAAATTAAAGTCATAAATTCAATAAGCGCCTTGTCGGCCTCCCTCCGGCAAGGCCGGCCCACAGCAGCTGCTTCGGGAGGCGGCACGGATGGATGGGCCTGTGAAGACAGCGGTGCCACCAGGCGGCTGTGAGTTGGGCTGAGGCCAAGCTGACTGGGCCCAGGTCAGGGGACCCCCCCACACACTGTCCCGGGGCAGGCCATGACTGCCAGTGGTGCTCCAGAGCCAGCTGAGATTCCCCAGTGCCCTGGGATTTAATTCAGCCCAGCTTTTCACCAACTTCCTGCCTGGGAGTTTTTGTTTTGTTTTGTTTTGTTTTCTATTTTTTTTCCCAGTATTGGGGATCAAACTCGAGATCTCATGCCTGTCACACAGGCGCTTATGCCACTGAGCTAAATCCCCGGCCTTCCTGCCTTGGAACTGGCTGATACACACTCTGCCACCCACTCCCTGGGCACCCATCAAATGGCTTCCGGCCTCAAATGCGTGGTGGTCTCCTTTGCCAGGGGAGAGTTCTGGGTTGGAATCCCAGCCCCAGCACACGACCTTGCTCGGTATCTGCATTCAGCAGCGACCTCTCCCTCCCGTTCTACGTGCATTTATTGAGTGCCGACTGTATACCAGTTTCTGCACTGATAGGCAACACCAGACAGCAAGTCAGTGGGGCCACAGTGCTGACAGAGCTGCTAACCTGGCGGGGCTGGAGAGGGGTGTTGCTGAGGGGCAGAGGTCGGGGCCCAGCCGGGGGGTGCGGAAGCTGTGATGGGGGAAGGCCTTTGGGAAGAACTAACTGCAAGCTGAGATCTAAAGGGGGAGCCGCGTGGAAGGGGTACAAGGGCCCTGCGTGCAGCGAGGCCCCTCGTTCCAGGGACCTGAATTTATACAGCACAGATGGGGAGAGAGGTGAGGGGTTAAAGAGTGAAGCAACCCAGCGGCACAAGCTCCTGCAAGTGCAAAGTCCTGAGTTTGATGCCAGGTAACCCCTGCCCCCCAAAAAAGAATGAAGCAGAAGGCATGAAAGCTGGTGTTCACTGGTGGAAGTTACAACTTCCACATTTTCAAAAGCTGACAAATATCACAAGTGTCACAAAATACAAAGAAACTTTGTGTTAACTACCCGACTCATGTTTTTGAACCCAGGGAGCCCAGTTATACTCCCAGACCAACCCATCTATCTATCATCGGTCTGTCTGTCTGTCTGTCTGTCTGGAAGACTATCTACCTATCTGTCTGTCTAACTTCGAGACACAGTGTCTCACTAAGCTGCCCAGGCTGGGCTCAGACTTGCAATCCTCCTGCCTCAGCCTTCCAGGTAGCTGGGATGACAGGTGTGCACCCCCAGGCCCAGTTCACATGTTTATGGTTTGGTCTAATTACACGTCTGGCTGCCTGCTCGCGGATGCCTGCTTTCCACACCAAGATTCTGTAACTTCATTTTCCAGAAAGCCAACCGCTCTAGCAGGATCCAGTGCATTGAAGCCACGTGCACAAACACACAAGGCACAATACATACACCGGGTCACAGGAAACACGCAGCTTGTTTTGTGTGGTGCTGCTGTGGGTTTATGCCCCCCACTGTGGTCCAACGATCACGGCCTCCTCAGATGTCCACACATTGATCCCCAGGACCGGGAAGCAACCGAACTTCCACAGCAACAGGGAATTAAGATTGCGAACCCAATGTGGGTAAAAAAATGAAGATTCTCCCACATTCTCCCAAGGGCCCCAACACCAGAGAGGCACAGAGAGGGAAGCCAGGTGGAACGGCAGTGTGCAAGGGACGGCCCAGGTTGGAGGAGCCAGGAACGCAGAGGTCCTCTAGCCGTCGCAGGCAAGGGAACATGGGGTCCTCTCCCACCTTGGGTGGTCACTGGACCCTTGGCCCCAAGAGAGCCACTTTGGACTGCTGACCTCAACAGCGGTGAGTCCATAATTTGCACTGATTGAGTCACACATAGTGGCAAGTGCCTGCAATCCCAGCACCTGGGAAGCTGAGGCAGGAGGACCATAGCAAGTTCGAGGTCAGCTTGGACTACAGAGTGACACTTTGACTCAAAAAAAAATTTTTTTTGCACTGTGGAAGGCCTTGTGTTTGTGGGTGTCTGTCACAACAGCTCTCCCCCTATCAGCTCAACACACGTGCTGGGCAGTGCCACAGAACGCGTACCCCCTGGCGTCACCCCCTGGTCGCATCTCCAGGTCCTGATGGGGGTGAGTCTGTGACCCACACACCTGCCCCCTATTGAACCCTCACCAAATGAGCGCCTCCCTCAGCTGTGCTGCTGTGGATGGATTCTCTGCCTGTCGTGGACCCAAGGTCTGGGAGCAGAGAGAGGGCGCCCTGGATGCACTATGGTGTGCAGAGTGCGCACACACCGCCCCGTGCACACACTGCTAGGACCGCTCCCCATGCCTCAGAAAGGGCCTGGCGGGTGGGCACCACGCCAGCCCAGGGGACTGACAGTCCGGAAGAGTCCCAGGGACACAGGTTGACCTTGTCCAGGTCCCAGCTTTGAGCTGGACAGGGGAAGGAGTAGCAGCTTCTGAATGGGGAGGGGCAGGCGAACAAGCCGTGGCCCAGGCTGGCTATGCAGGAGCCCAGGAGGACCTGGCGAGGGCTTTGAGGTTGGGGCCACCAGACCAGGTGACAGGCTGGAGGTGGGGCTTGGGAGGGGTGACATGGGGGGGGCGGGGGGGGCTCGGTGCAATCTGTGGGAGCTGTGAGTCACAGGAGGACCTGGTGGGGACAGAGGACAGCAGGTCCCTCCCCGTGCCCCCCCGAAGCTGGCAGTGAGGGGTGTCCCACTGCCCCCAGGCAACCCCAGACCATGAAGACCCCCAAGGTCACAGGGGGCAAACGCCCAGCCCCACAGGGTCCTGCAGACTTGGTTCCTCACAGCCCACGGGAGCCCCTGCCTCCCCACCCCCAGCTCTAGGCTCATCCCCCAGCCCTCTGGGGGCCCCACCCACTCCCAGGGCAAGCCGGAGTCCTCGCTAGCACTTATTAAGCCACTAATTAATTGAATTTTTCTCCCTCATTGCATGCTGTTAATTAGTTTCTTGTAGTAACAGAGACTATTATTCTTGGAAGCAATAACTTGGTCGGGAGGCAGCTTTAATGCTGCTTCTAATTACTGCAGGAGGCGGGGTCTCGGGCACAGGTGGGCGGGGCTAACAGGAAGAGAAAAGTGTGGTGTCAGCCCTCACTTCCCCTCTAAGGTGACTTTGGGGAGCCCAAGAGAGAAAGGGAAGGGGCCAAGGGGAGGGACGAGGGCGCTGAGAGTGTGATAGGAAGGGTGGGTGCGTCAGAGTGTGCTACACGCACATGTGGAAATGGCAGCACGAAAACCACTGTTTTGCAGGATGTATGTGAGCTAATAATATGAATTTAAAAGTCAAAAAGTAAAAGATGACTTGTATCTTTGTCTTACTATTCCTCTGCATTTTCCTACATCTTCCTCCAATGTGAAAAGCACTATTTTTCCTCAGCACAGTGGCACAGACCTATAATCCCAGCACTTGGGAGGCTGAGGCAGGAGGGTTACAGTGAGTTCAAAGGCAGCCTATGCTATAGAGACCCTGTCTCCATTATTTTTATAATGTTGAAAGTAAATTTTTTTTCAAGGCAGGGAAGGCCTTGGAGCATCTAGGAAAATTGTCCTTGGAGAACAGAACTACAGAGTGCTGGGCCAGGGGTCAGTGGGGAGGAGATTGCAGTTTATCAGCCGCTTCTGTTTCAGGCCCTCCTTCCTGCCCCCCCCCAGGACCTGCAGCCAATGAGCACCAACTCCAAGGGCCTTGTCTATGAGTCTGAGCCCAGGGACCTGACCCTGGCCTGTCACCGCCTCATCCCTGCACCCGGGCTTAGGGACAAGCAGCTGGTGTTAGACGGTCTTCCCCAGATTGGGGACTGGCTTAGCTTGTGACAAAAATCCCCACGGCCTGGTCATGGTCCTCTCAGTCCCATCTCTAAAACTCCCCCTCCCCTACAGCAACAGAGACCCAGCTTCCGGCACATGAACCTTGGGGAGACCCTCAAAGCACATCCGAGCCATGGCAGCGGTCAGGAGGCCACGGGGAAGGACAAGAAGCCCGGGAAATTACAAAGCGCTAGCCAGGTGTAGCGGTGCATGCCCATAATCTCAGCACTCTATTCTAGGAGGCTGAGGCAGGAGGAGCACATGTTTCATTCAGCCTCGTCTGAGCAACTGAGACTCTTTCAGAATCATAAATCTATCTCCAGGGGTATAGTTCAGTGTGAAGCCCTGGGTTCAATTCCCTACCCTGAGAAAAGAAGGAAAGAAAAAGAAGACACCAGCCAGGGCGTGGCTCAGTGGTAGAGCACTTGCCTAGCACGTGTTAGGCCCTATGCTCCAACCCTCATGCTGCAAAGAAAACAGAAAGTGAGCCAGGCGCGGTGGCTCACGCCTGTAATCCCAGCACTCGGGAGAGAGAGGCAGGAGGATCATTGTGAGTTCGAGACCAGCCTGGGCTACAAAGTGAGCTCAAGGCCAGCCTGAACTGCATAGCGAGACCCTGTCTCAAAAAGACAAAAAAAAAAAAACAAAAACCCAGAAAGTGAATTTGACCAGGAGCGGTGGTACATGCATGTAATGCCAGCACTCAGGAGGCTGAGGCAGGAGGATTGCCACCAGTTTAAGGCCAACGTGGGCTACACAGTGAATTCAAGGCCAGCCTGAACTGCATTCAGGGCCTGAACAGCCCTGTCTCAAAAACAAACAAACAAATACAAATTGCTAAACCCTCAAGGAGCTTGCAGTCACACCCATAAAAGCCGCGTTAACCTTGGGGAGACCTCAGTCAGCAGCAAGGTCTCAGCTCCCTCGATAACCTGGCATGAGAGGGGAGGCTCCTCTCAGTCCTGCAACTGCTGTGATGCATGCAGACAAGTGGCCCGGCCAAGCTGCAAGCACCCAGCACCTCCAGCCAGCAGGCAGGGGATCCTCAGCTGCCCAAGGCCGATGCCCAGCAGCAAGGGCTTCCCACCTCTGCCTGAGGGAAACAGAGATCCGAGACAGAGCTGAGAAGCAGAGCATTGTGGGAGTGAACCATCTGGGCAGAGGCAGGAGAGAGGGGCAGGACAGAGACCTGGGAATCTGTCCCCAGGACGGGAAAATGTCCTGCACATCCAGGACAGGCAGCGTTAATGTCGAGCTGAGCTCCAGGACCCGCCACTAGGCAGGCTGGCCCAGGGACCCTGGAAATGTATCTCTGGGCCTGCAGACTCTGACAGTCCGGGTTAGAGACAGCCCTGTGATTCATGGTCGCAAATGCCCGGGAAATAAATATCACACTGCCCCAGCCCTTCCCACCCCAGCCTCTAATATCCTTTCCGGGGAAGAGGCCTTATTATTCAGCGCTGATGGAGACAGCCAACAAGTAAATCAGTGGCCAGCAGATTGCTCCCCGGGGAAATCGGATGTGGCTTCCGGGGAGGGCCACTCTGCCGCTCTATGTGGGAGGAGTAAAGGTCTCAGGGGGCAGGAGTGCGGACAGCTGGGGGCAAGAGTCTCTATTCATCTTCCTGCTTCCTGCCAAGCTCACTGAGGTGGTGCCCCGCTCAGTGCGGTGAGGTCATCGTGAAGGGAATGTTCCACCCTGCTTCCTGGGACAACAGCAGCAGCAGCTCCTCGGGAAATTCCCAGAGGCACAATTCAAACTACGCATCCCAGCATGGTGGCACTTGCCTGTAACCCCAGCACTCCGGAGGCTGAGGCAGGAGGATCGCTGTGAGTTGGAAGCCAGTCTGGGCTACATGGTGAGTGCAAGCCCCGCTTGAAATACATAGCGAGTTCTTTCCAGAGAGCTTTCTGAACATCCGTAATGTCTCAGTGCATCCCATGTACCACCCTTCGCTCTCCTAAACCGGGATGGGCAGGGGAGCCAAACACACCTGTAATAACCATAATAGATCACATCCGTTCTCTCAATAGTAACACCTAATTCTTCCCTATTTACCTGGCACATAATAGCCCCTCAATAAATATTTGTTGAATGGATGGAAGAATAAAGACAGAAGAGTTACAGGGGCGAATTTCTCATCTTCCCCGCCTCGTTACATTTCCAATCTCTCTGAGGACGCACGACCGCTGTTCGGGGTGGGGGGCGGATATAATTCACCGGGCGACATGAGCTTCTAGCTGCCTGCTTCAGGCCCTGCTTGGCTTTTCTTGCTTTCCTTCTACTGTCAAAATGACACTAGTTTGAAGCCCTCTTCCCCGCTCCAGATGGTAGCGTCACAAACAAAGTGACCCCTGCAGCCCAGTGTCCTCCAGCACAGCAGAATGTCCACTATGTCCTTCCGCCTCCCAGCAGGGCCCTGGGATGGCGCACAGTTAGGATTCCAGGTGCTGGCCAGGCAGGAGACGCTGGGGGGCCAGAGGGTTTCGCTGTCGCCTGGAAACAGCAGAGGCGTGAGGAGGTGGGGCCGACCACCCCGGAGAGGAGTCAGGTCCTGGGGACCGATGTCCGATGTCCACAGGGCTTTGCAGGAGAGGGGAGCTGTGGACTTGGCAAGAGATAAAGCCCCAGCTCCAAATGCTCCCCAAGGTCAGCGGATACGGCACAGCCAGACCTCGGTCTTCCACAGCGGCAAACCTTTCTCCTAATTATATCTGAATTATGCAAATCGATACCTTTGTCGATATACAATTTCCTCTAACAAGTCAGCAACCTGCAGGAAGTGAGCACAGGGAGATGGAGGCCACCTAATTAGGAGCCAGCTCTTAGCCAGGGGCTAAGTGACTGGGTGACAACTTCAGAAAAGAGAAGATGGGGGACAGAGCGGAGCAGGAGGGCGGACAGGACACAAGGCGGGGTGTGGGTCAGAGGTCATGATCGGTGCAGGGCCAGATGCAGGAGGAAACTGATCTTGAAGACCCTCTGTACACACACCAAGCTGGAATGTGGGGACCCGGGAATCAGAGCAGGCATAGCCCCTTACCCCGGGCGTGCACTCAGGAATCATGAATGAGTGATGAATGAGTATTAGGGCTCCCCTAAATTAAGCCTCTGCCAAGCTCTGTACCTCAGGGTCTCTGACCTCCACACTCCAGGTGCAGTACTAGTATAGACACTGC
>PVLA01004139.1:0-186527 GCA_004027455.1 Hydrochoerus hydrochaeris | reverse complement strand
AAGGTCTGGTTGGGTTCATATGAAGAGTCCTTGACCCAAGACAGGCGCTGTCCTACGGGCAGCCAGAGACGGGCAACTAGGACACATATGTTACACCACCGGCCGCCTAAGACAGGCACAGGACCTATTGCTGTCCTGCAGGCCCATGACGGGTAAGGCCTGGTTGGGTTCATATGAAGAGTCCTTGACCTAAGACAGGTGCTGTCCTCACAAGGACTGCCATACTCCCATAAGTGATAAGGGAAAAAATGTAGGGAGCGGCATGATAGCCTCACACATCTCTTCCTCCTGCAGGCATCCAGGTGCATTGGCTTACATTTCCCAAGCTAACTAAGTAACAAGATTAAGATGTTACAAAGGTGAAAAGAGTTAATTAACACCTATTGCTTGGGATTGTCCCTGCCTGGCCCTAAGCCTGGGGCGCTTCCTGCTTGGAGTTGAGATTAATTAAAACCTATTGTTTAGGATTGTCCCTGCCTGGCCCTAAGCCTGGGGTGCTTCCTGCTTGGGGCTGGGGGTTGCTGCCAAAGATTAGCAAATATATACTCCAGCTTCTAAAAAATAAAGGGGGATTCAGATTCACTCACAGATGTGTGTGCAGTGTCTTCTGTCTCTCACTCGCCGACTCCCTGTCCACCTTTGGGAACCCTCTGCCCTGCCGCAGATGGACTCCGGCAGAATTCAATATATTTTTGTTTTCCACAACAACATGCAGGACACAAATAACATTTAGTGTATAAATTTAGAGTATAAATAAGCTCAGTACATTTTAACATTTTAATATTTAAGTAAACCAAATAATTTAGAAATGAGTCAGAATTGCTAACTTAACAAATGCAGAGACAGATTACATGTTATAGACAGACATATTACTCAGAATTTGAATGTAAAGTGAATCTTTTTAGAGAAAATCTTTATTTTATCTTCTATCCTTCCACAACACTATGTTTGAGTCTCACCCCTTCAACAGATGATTTCATCATAAGTTTAACAGTGACTACCTAACTGGCTTCTTTCCTCAAAACTGATGCTGGGACAGGATGTAGCTCACTGATAGAGTACTTTCCCAGCATATGTGAGGTCTGATACTGTGGCTAATTCTCTATTGGGTATTTGTCATTCCTTCACATGCCCCTTAACCTATACACTGCAATTCCTACCACAAATCTCTCATACTACCTTATTTCTCAAACAAGTCAGTTTTGAACTTCATTAATGTTCATTTTTATTTTTATCTTTTTTGTACAGTTTCTTCTTACATTGCATAGTCTTACCCAAGCTCATACTTTGGGAAAAGTTGACAAAACTAAAATGTGTCTATAAAATGATTCTTTAGCCACTCTGAACTTAAAAGTATCCATTATCATTTGTTGATTTGTGTCAGTCAAATTGATTCCCTTGATAGTGGTTTATATTTCTACCACTGATCTTGAAACATGTTTTTTAAAATTCATTTCTTTTCATGTGTGTGTGTGTGTGTGTGTGTGTGTGTGTGGCATTAGCACTGAACTCTTTTACCTCTCTGACCCTTTATTTATTTACATCATTGAGACAAGGTCTTGCTAAATTATCCAGGCAGGAGTTGAATTTGTGATCATCCTGCCTCAGCCTCCCAGTACTGGGATTACAGGTATGGACCATCACATCTGACTCTGAACCATATTTTCAAATACATCTTTTACCAAATTTTAACAAGATTAAGCAACAAATTATAAGAGACTTTTCAGGAACTTCCTGAAAAAAGTTTGCCTATGCACCCAAATTTATAGCCAATTATATACTATTCAGTCTGAACCAATCATAGTACAATAACTTCCTGCCTTTGCTAGAACTGCATAAAATTTTCAAATTTTATGGTTTAGTAGTCTTAATGTCCATTACTTATTGCTGCAATTTCATACCTATTGCTTAGTTATGTCATAGATTCATAACTCATGTTTGCTGGAATTCGCTGCCTGGATTTGTTTGCTCATTTCTTTCTTCAGCAAATATTTATTAAAGGTGTATCATATACCAGGAGGTATTCTTGGCTGCATGGGTATAAAATTAATAAGGTACACTCTTTGTCCTCAAGGCTATTACAAAGCAATATAGGACAGAGAGAATTAAAAATACAAGTATAGTACCGGAGATACAAAGGCTTTAGGAAAGTATAAATTTTGTCTTCCCTTTCCTAGTTCCTGAAATAATTGTCACCTCACTCCATTGTTATGAAAGGACTAATCACATGGGCTAAGGGTTGGGCATCAAAGGACTCCTCAGGATATTTCTGCTAGAGTTATAACAGAGGTACTTTGGTTTGAATAAGTGTTCTCCAAAGTCCCTATTTTAAAATTTTTGCCTACAGCATGTGGTGCTATTAGGAGGTGCGGGGCTATTAAGGGGTATGACTTAATGGGAGGTCACAGGTAAAGAGCATGCCTTGAAGAGGACAGTGAGCCTGGTCTCTGTCTCTGTCTCTCCTCCTTCTCTCGCTCTTTGACACTACAGTTCACTCCTCTGGTAACTCAAAAGAAGCAATAAACAAAGTGGATCTAAAATTAAGAGAGAATTCCAAACCAAAAATCATATTGAGAGAGAACAGGATTCTGCTCCAAGATTTATAGTGAATAAAAAAAATGGGAGAGGGGCTAGATACTCACGCATAGCTGCTAGCCCTAAAAGGTTAACAGGAAAAAAATCTAGAGAAGAATTTGGTGTCTGTTTTGTTAACAGTAAGCAGATTCCAGCAGCAAAACATGGTACAAAAAATTTTGTGGGAATAGCTCATCCAAACAACCTATGTGAGTTTGAGAAAATACTAGTATGAGGGCCATGGGTTTAGGTCAGCAGCACAAGCACCTGCCTGGCAAGTATGAGGTCATGAGTTCAATTCCCAGTAACAAAAAGAAAGAAAGAAAGAAAGAAAGAAAGAAAGAAAGAAAGAAAGAAAGAAAGAAAGAAAGAAAGAATATACTAGTATGAGATGTTTTGAGCTTCTAAGATATACTGGGCCTTAATTACTGAAGTGACATTAGAAAAAAGATGGAATGAATATAAGAAATATTAATAAAAGCAATGAAGAGGCAAGCCTTAGCACTTAACAATCGGTAACAAGGGAAAGGAGTAGAGAGATAGAAGTTTAAAAAATAACTTAATTTCAGCTCTACATAACTAGAATAAAGATATTTTTCACAGAAATCAAGAAAACTAGAGGGGAATCTTGTTTAAGGGAACCATTCAGCTCTATTTGGGTTTGAGGTGGTGAAATATTTAAGTGGAAATATTCAAAATATGCAGTAAGAAGTACAAGATCTAAGGTGAAAGATAATGAGAGAGGCTGAAGCTAGAATTTTAGAATTAAGGGTTTATCTCTAGAGTTGGGAGTTTGTAGAAGCCAGCAGAGTAGAGATCACTGGGAGAAACACTGGATGGCCAAAACTGATGTTTGTGAGTATCTTTCCCCTTATTTCTACATCGTAATCTTAAGTACGTAGACTGAGGACATAAAATTTTGCCTACAGCACATCTAGAGTTACTTGATTTGAATGTGAATTTCAGAATTTGAAGTTCAATTAAGAAATTTAGAGAGTAACAATATTTGAATTCCATGAAGTTGGTTCTAATTTTATAATAATGTTATAAAGCAAATCTAATGTCCGGCACATTCAAATTTAAGATTTACAGTTGTTATGGTTTAGATCTAAAATGTCTCTCCAAAATGTTATTCAGACCAGGGACTTTGGAAGGTGCATGGATCATGAGGGACAATATTAATCTACCAATGAGCTCAGAGCTAAATTTGCCATGAAGAAGGGGAGGGGGTCAGTTTGGAGAGGTGGGACTATATCCTGAGAGGATATGTTCTTTTTCTCAGCTCCTCTTTCTGCTTCCTGACTGCCATGAGGTCAGCAGCTTTTCTCCACCATGCTTGTCTACAATGGTATTTCTACCTTGAAGCCAGCTGGCCAACAAGGACTGAATCCTTTGAACTGTGAACCAAATTAAATCTCTATTCCAGTAGGGTTAATAGCATGCCTATTAACCTAGTACTTGGGAAGCTGAGGCCTGAGGATTACCAGGAGTTTCAGGCCAGGCTAAGCTACACAGCAAGACCCTGTCTCCAAAAACAAAAACAAGCAAACAAAAAGTCCTCTCTCCCTTTAAGATGTGGATGTCAGGTATTATGTTCCAGCAGAGGGAAAGCTGATGAATGTACCAATTAATACTGTAAGAATAAGTGATTTTTACATCTTTCCTTAAATCCATTCATAGTATGATTTTTTAAAGAATAATTTTAAGATCATTTCTGAATTTTCTTGGTTTTGTAATTTTAAGTTAGATGAGGTGAACTTTTTTACATACAGATTTTGATGCACTGTGTAATACCTACACAAATGTTTGATTGTATGAAGAACATTACGCAAATGTTTTCCTGAATAAGGAAGTCACATGCCATTACTAATGATGACTTGTAATTATAAGTGAATAATTAGGAAAAACACCATGGAAGTAAAGTGTATATTTCAACAGTATATTCAAGATATGAAAATAAACCTTTTACTTGTCCTTTACATACTGGTAGAGGATACACGTGGCTATGAAAACGACTTGCAGGGCAAAAGTAGAGATAAAAGGGTCATTATGATCTCCTAATTCCTTTGAGCGATTTTAATAGCAAGTACTATATCCTTTCTCTTACACAGATTTGACTGGCCAAGAGGTAAAATATCATTTTATTTTATTTTTATATTGAACTGCCTCAGATCATCAATCAATGGACTCCACAGTTCATAGCTGTGTTAATGTTAGCAGTAAGAGAGCACAGGCTTTAAGCCAGACAATCCTTGTTCTGCCTCTTACAGCTTTGAAGCTTTGGGAAGTTTTCTTAGCTCTTCTAATCCTTCCTTTCCTCTCTATAAAATGTAACCACTAGTACTTACACTATAGATTGCTGAAAGGGTAAGATATAAACCAGAGATCAGTACAGTAGTTTGCATAAATGTTTACTATCATAGTATCATTGATAAAAGAAATGTGTATGACCCATGCAAATACACACACACACACACACACACACACACACCATATACAAGGTATCTGTTGTCATATGTGATGTTGGATTCAATAAGCATACTGGGCAAACAAGGCTAACAGGGAAACAATCTCACTTGCGCTAGGCTGTTGAACTTAGAATTTAGACCTAGTAGAGGGTCATCTATCAAGAGGTAAAATTGAAAGCTTTATTTAACTTCTAAATTCTACTGATTTTCCATCTTCCTTGCCTCATTATTTTTTGCCTGTTTTATGGTTTGTGACTCAATTAAACAGAAGCCACCACAGTGAGACAGAAAAATTCAAAATACTGTAAGCAACAGGTAAAAACAGTAACAATGATATTGTAGAGGCCACTTGAACTAAAGCAAGAGTTCAAATATAAATTCTACCCATCTGATATGGAATTGAAGAATTTCTTTTTTACACATTGGCTGATCCACAAGATAATTCAAATTAAAAAGCAAATAACATCCTAACTCAATTCCTTAAAAATTATATTTGGATTACATGTAAACAGATTGACAATTGCAAGACAGATTTAAACAAAGCATCTAATTGAGCTTTAACACATACAAATGTCTGAAACTTATTTTTCTTATTTTCAAAACCAGCTATTGGTGAAATGTAAATATCAGATAACTAATCTATTTTCCAAACTGAGAATGGAGAACTGACTTAAAACTAATCAATAAAAAAATACTGATTTGACAAAAGGGTAAGTTTAGAACTGTAATAAGGTAGAGACTAATGGAGTCGGGAATTTTAAGGTTAGTATCATTCTCCTAGAATGAGTTAGATACAAACTATGTATCTTAGTTCATTTTCTGTTGCTATACCTAGGTATCTGTATTCTGTACAAACAGGTTCAAATTTTCTGTGATGAATGTGATCATTATGTACATCTAAAAGGTACCAATAAACTTAATTAATTTAAAAAGAAATAAAAGTACTCTCTAGGGGAAAAAAGACAGTACAATAATTTACAAAGAATAAAGGTTTCATTAGTTCATTGTTCTGGAGGCGAGGAAGTCCAAGAGCATGGGGCTGAAGAGGGCTGCCTGACGCATCGTAACATGGCAGGCAGGTGGGAGGATCATCCGGGAGGACCACACAAACATGTGTCTGCCTGGGTCACTTGCTTTTCTTATAAAGGGACTGTCCCATCATGAGATTCCCATCCTGATACTCTCCTAAAGGCCCCACCTCCAAATACTATCAACAGATAATTTGAGGATTAAGTTTCTGGCAAATGGAAACATGCTACAACCACAGTACTGCAGAAGAATTATGGATTTCTTAAGAATAGGATATGGAAAGATTATCCAAACTCTGAAATGAATGAACACTGTAGCTATGGAATGTTGTCCTTATTCTACATGTCTTCAATCCATTTCAAGTAATTTCTAACCTTGTGGGATAGAGTACAGATGGCAGAAGAAAAATGATGTTATACTGAAAAATATATTTTGCCATTTACAGATATAACTACCAGGTGTCTACAACCTATCTCCATCAAAAGAGACCACATCAATATCACAGCAAGTACAGAGAGAATGAATATGTAGAAAACCCTGACTATCACACTTCACATCTTTCCCAGGAATGTCCTACCTTTCATCCATTAACAACGCCTTAGGCAGAGGATGTCCTGTATGAACTGAATACAGATCATAAATTCAATCTTTAACACTCTGAGTAAACTTTGTCTTTCACAAAAGTCTTTATAGCTCCCGGCCTCATCTACCTTTCAAAGAAAAATAAATGAGCTGACTATATGGTTACTGCTAAGGAATTCAAATTCTTTCAGCATTCAAGCGACAGGAGAAGGCCCAACTTGAGATCAATTTTTGGCATGGTATCTAGGGCAAGTAAACCAGGTGCTAATGAGAAATGATTCATTCAGAGCTGTCATAACTAAAATTGTTAGCCTGCATCATGAATCAGTGGGAGGAGAAAAATGCATTACAAGGTTAATGGCTTTAGAAAGACAGTTCAAAAATGAAAAATAGAAGTAATATAAAATCTGTTAAGTAATCAACAGGATGTAAGACATTATTTGCTTTTTTATTCTACTATTAGAGTCATATAATGTCAAATCAAGAGGTCAAAAATGAAAAAGTCTAGCTAATAAACTGGTTAAATTTTAACACTGTACACTTCTATCTGAATGATAAACCTATGAAATGTTTAGACATAGAATAGTCACACCATAAAAGATCTTTAAAAATTAACTAGCCAGGCACGGGTGATACACACGTGTAATCTCAGCATTCTGGGAGGCTGAGTCAAGAGGACTACAAGCTTGAGTCCAATCTTGTCAACATAGTGATTTAGCAAGACCCAGTCCCCAAATTAAAAAATAAAATAAAATAAAAAAAGAAGGCTGGGAATGTAGCTCAGTCATTCAGTGAGAAAGCCCTTGGTTTAATTTCCAGTACCACCACATGCACAAAAAATTTATAATAAACAAAAATGAATGTTATTTTCCCTTATTTTAGTAAACATTTGTGTCTGTTTTCCTTATTCTTATTCACAGGTCTGGAATACAAAGCTAACAAGTTTCAATTTTGAACATGGTTTGATCATTATCAAAAATTTTACTATAATTGATTAACATTTTATTAACTGATTCAGTACAAAGAATTATTTTTGTTATGTAGACTAGTCAACAAGGCATGCATTTTTTACATGAATATTTGCTCCAAATATAGATTTTTATCTAGCCACATGAGAAAACAGTGAGAAAAGAATGTTGATAATATAGATAAGCCATATTTCTTAAGAATTTATATGAAAACAAACATAACCTGAACAAAACTAAAAGCATATAAGATGTTTATACCTGCAACTGATAAAATATTGCAAGTTCAGTAAAAATTCAAATTATAAGGACAATCATTTTCATTCTTTTAAAGAAGACAGTTCTTAGCTTTCCATTCTTACCACATAAAAAATAGTAAGCATCTTTCTCTGTAGCAAATGAACTCATGAGAAAACTCTTGAATATCTTCTCTGCAGCCCCAATTTCAAGTCAATAGATTAAGTGTCCACAGTGTTTGCAACTAAGTCACAGCTGTCTAAATTGCTTCAGAAATGTTTAGCAGATTGCTTTATAGGAGGATAACACAGTTTGAATCATAGTTTCTTGAATACATCTTGCTGAGAGCTTATCGCATTCAAATGATGAAGGCAGCTGAAGCATGGTATTTGAATCACTCACATTTTGCTCTAATAAAGGAGAACTTTAGGAAGCTCTAGTTGTGATGGGCAATATAGTAGAGCAATTGAAATGTGGATTTTGTATTTTCTACCATTCAAACAGCTTGTCTGTGTGTGTGTGGTGATAAGATACTTTAAAAATAAAATTTCATTTGGCGAGAGGCTTACAGTTAAATTGTGAAAGCAATACAGATCATGTGAATTACCATCATATAAAAATAAATATGCAAATGACTGTAATACTCTTTCCCAAAATAGCATCTTTAATAGGAAACCCTTCACAAGAATATAAAGTGACATTTTTAAATCTTTAAAATATTTTATAAGTACTTATAACTAGCAGTTCTTATTCTTAATTAGAAGATGCACATCCTTTCAGTCCCACCTGAATAGGTGGCACACATAAACACAAGGAGTGGGTACAGAGATGCTTCTACTATAAACTTAAAAAATTATTAACCAAGCCGGGCGTGGTGGCTCACGCCTGTAATCCCAGCACTCAGGAGGCTGAGACAGATCATTGTGAGTTGGAGACCAGCCTGGGCTACAAAGTGAGCTCAAAGCCAGCCTGAACCTGCATAGCAAAAACCCTATCTCAAAAAGACAAAAAAAAATTATTAACCAAACAAGTTTTTATCAAGCACTTTATATTTATAATAGGCTTTTTATTTTACAGGGTGTTGTAGAGATTACAGAAGTCTGATTTTTTTTTCCACTCAAGAAGCTTAAAATCTACATGGGAAACTAATGAGTGAAGATAATTGGATTCTGACACATGTCGTGTGCTGATACAAACCCAGTAAATTGTAGGTGTCCTATAAATATTGTCAAATGTGCAAATGGATAATAAAAGTTAACTTTTGTTTTAAGTTGGTTGGAGAATTTCAATATTTCATAAAATTCCTATGAATGGCAGGTTTGAGAAGAGGGCCTATTTAAATATCCAACTCAGAATGTATGTTCTAGGTATTAATTTGCCTGTATATCTAATGTCTGCCCCTAAAAAAAAATTCTATTATGCTTACAATTCCTGTGGTTTAGAAACTTGGACAGGGCATGGTAGGAATTGGTTGTCTCTTTCTTGATGTCTGAGGATCCAAGGATGATTCCAACAGCTGTTTGGGTGATTCCTAAACAGATCTAAGGATTGTTTGTTTAGGAGGAGACCTAAACAAACATAGCTGAGAATGGAATACATCTTTACTGTTCTATCTAGTGACAGGGCTGGCATTATTTGAAAGTTGGCTCAGCTAGCACTATATATAGATTCTCCATAAGGTTATGATTTCTCAGAGTAATGACTAAGTTCTAAGAAGCTTCAAGCCAATAGGCGTTTTAGGAATTTGGTTATTTTGCTCTGTTTTGCTTTGTTTTAACTGCCACAATGAATACACCTGCTCTATGTCCTGGAGAACCTGATAGCTATAGAGAGGGAGTTTTCATTTTAAAGCCTGAATAGAATGCTTTACTAATCCTAAAAGCATTGACTTAAAAAATCTATGTAGGCCAGGACTGTGGCACATGCTTGTAACCTGAGCTACTCCAAAAGCTGAAGCAGGAAGATCAAAAGTTATAGGTAAACTTGTGCAGACCCTGGTTCAGAAAAAAACAAGGAAAGCCTGGGGCTGTAGTTCAGCACTCTATGAATTCAATAACCAGTACTGCCACAAAAGAAAAGGGAAAAGAAAAAAAAAACTATGTAATGGATTCTGTGATTATCCATTTCTATCTTTTTCTGCAGTTTGAGGGTGTCCAGGGCCATGACTACACAGCTAAAAGAGTACATTTCACAGACTCATCTGAGACTAGGTTTGGTCAACTGACTACATTTCCACAATGAAATGAATAGGAATGTCTAGTTTTGAGTCTGGACCTTAGGACTTTCAACACATTATCATCTATGATCTTTTTTCCTTCCTAGAGGTAGCTTATGGAGTTCCTTGATCTACTTCAAATACACACCTGAGAAAAATGCCATAGTAGATGACAGAGAAATAAGGAAGGCAGGTTGTTGGATGGGACCTTGGCAGGGCCATTCTGTAACTTGGATTGTTTCCCCCATGCAATTGTGCATGAGTGTATTAGTTGGCTTTTTATTGCCATTACAATATACATGCAAACGGTTACTTAAGAAATATCAGTGCACTATATTGAGGGCCACCGCTGGGCAGCCTCACTTCGTGATGGATGGTAATCGGTAGGAGAATACAATTGAAGCAAGCAGTCACATCTCAAGCCAGGAAGCAGAAAGAGCTGAATGGGGCCAGGCTTACTCATTTTATAGCAAAACTCACCAGAGAACTACCTCCACACCTTCAGCAACATGTGGGCCTCTCAGTAGGTCCATCTCCTTAAGGGTTCCACAACATCTCCAATGCTGGATTAGCCCGAGAAGACTCTTAGCCAGGAAACACCACTGGGTTTTGCCTTTTCCAGTGAGTATCTATAAGTACAGTACTCAAGAGGCTGAAGCAGAAGAATGCTAAATTCAAGGCCAACTTGGACTACACAGTGATTTCAAGGCCAGACAAAGATGGATTGATCTTTATTTTTCTTTAGACTAGAAATTTTGTGAGATTTTTCTGTTCTTTTAATTTTTATGGGTACATGTTTGCAGTACATAATAATTACATTCCTCACAAAAAGTGATACATGTACTAACACATCTGCCTTAGTTACTTTTCTCATTGTGAGACAAAATACCCAACTTTAAAGGAGGAAAATTTAGCTCGTGGTTGGTAGAGGTTTTAGTCCATAACTGACTGGCTCCAAGGCAAGGTGAAACAGCAAACAGGCATCACAGAGGAAAAACAGTTCATGGCAGGCAAAGGTAGCCATGCAACAAAGTAGTGAAGAAGCAAGTCCAAGCAAACTTAGCAGCTTCTTTCTGCCCCTTTTATAGTCGATCTAGGTTACTGAGCTTAGGCAGGGTATCAAGCCAATTGCTGGACTGAGTTAAGATTCACACACCCTTAATCCCAGCATCACATTCTAGATCTAGCCACCTCTGAAAAAACCCAATTGTGACTGCATGAGGCTTTAGAGGGACACTAGACACAAAACATAATATCTTAATTCTGTTTTTCATCCTTTTCCCTTCCCCTCCCTCCATTTCTAGGTTCCCTTCCCTTTTGCAAAACATTTGTCTCCCTATCTTTTATTACCTGCCTTTTATTTTGCTCTTTATTTATATTTTCAATTTATCATATAAAAGAATACATGAAACACTTAAGCATGTCCATTTTATTTCACTTAACATTATGATCTCAAGGGGCATCTATTTTCCCACATATAACTCAAGTTTATCTTTCTTTATGACAGAGTAGTATTCCATGTGTATAAATGCCACATTTCCTTTTTCTTTTATTTTATATAGAATAAAACGTAACAAAGCAAAACAAAATAAAACCAATCAAAACAAAGAAGTGAAAGTGGTACTAAACTTCAAAACACGGTAATAGGAAATCAACAATAGCTATCATAATATAACTTGCTATCCACACAATAGTTGTCCATATCATCAGACATAGCAAAACAAAACAAAACAAAACAGAATAAAACAAAGCATAACACTGAATAAAGCAAAACAATAAATGGAACAAAACAAAACAAAATAGTGAGAATAATACTGCATTGTTATCTTCAAAATAGTTTACCAGTTGCAGGGATAAAACAAAATAGTAAAATGGAACAAAACATTGGATTTCAACAAGGCAGGAAGATATTCCCCCACAGTTGATACAGTGTATACTGCCATCCTCCAAGTAGATGCCCAGATCACCAGCACCAGGCCTGCAGAGTCAATCAGACAATACAAGCATCAAGCTCTTCCTTTCTTCTCAGTTGCTATCATCTCACCTTGAGTCCTCCAAATCAGTGGGGTGGTGTAGGAGAAAATGCTCTTCTGCCTTTTTAGCCCACAAACAAGCTGGCTCATGGGAAGGCGTGGTTTCTCTTCTGGCTGACCTGCATAGCAGAGCCTGCTTCACAGGAAGGCATAGTTTTTCTTCTGGCTGAGGCTTTTATCAGCATGGCAGGGCTTGCTTCCCAGTAAGGCATGGTTTTGCTTCTAATGCCACATTTTCTTTATCCATTCATGTGTTGGTGGGGATATATTTTTCTAAAATTTAGCATTTGAGTTGGGCTATTATCAAAATAGGTATGCATATGTTATTGTAATATGATGTGTTTAACTCTTCCAGGAAGAGATACAGAAGGGGAATAGCTCAAATGAAATTTCTACTTTCAGCCAGATCTTCATGTCGATGTTTATAGTGGTTGAACTACTATACATTTCCACCAATAATGTGGAAGTATTTCTTTTTCTTTGCAGCCTTACTAACATTTGTTATTATGTGATTTCTTGACAATAGCCATTCCTTCTGGATAAGGTGAGATCTCTCTGTTGTTTTTAATTTGGATTTCTCAAATGGTCTGAGATGTTGAACATTTTTTAATGTATTTATTGCCCATCTATACTTCTTTTTCTGTAGTTTTTATTTATTTCAGTTGCCCCGTTTTGAACTGGATCCTTAAATTTGGGGCCTAGGGCATGATTTTGGAGGTTTCTTGTTTGTTCTTTATATATTTTACATAGTCCTTTGTCTTAGGGATACCTGGCAAAATTTTCTCCTACACTGTGGTTTGTGTCTTCAAACTGTTGGTAGTTTCTCTTGTTATGTAAAACCTGGTTAAAAAGACACTTACTAAAAATATACTTGTTTCTAGTACTTGACTTATGTCAGTATTTCCTGTGTGATCAGGGTTTTATTCATAAAGTCTGTCTACACCAACATCTTGGAGATTTCTACCTGTTGTGTCTTCCAGAAGATTTAATGTTTCTATTTTTGTTTGTTTTTAAATTTTATTAAAAAAATAAAATCAAGCAAAATTAAAAAATATAAAGCCAATCAAAACAAAACAGTGAAAGTGATATAGGACTTCAAAACAGGATAACAGGAAATCAATGTTAGTTACCATAATACTGTGTTATCAAGATAGCTGCCCATACCATCAGACATAATACAATCAAATAAAACAGAAGAGAATAAAACTAATCAAAACAGAACACTGAAGAAAACAAAACAAAATGGAATGAAACAATGAGAATATTGGATTTCAAAAACAAGAAGAAATCTCCCATAGTTGCTATATTATATACTGTAATCCTCTAAATAGATGCTCAGAGTCCCAGCTTTAGGTGTGCAAAATCAATCAAACAATACAAGAGTTAACTTGTTTTGGTATCTCAGTTGCTATCAACTCAGCCTGTGATCCTTTGAATCAGAATTATGGGGGTGGGGGAGCTCATCTTGTCTCTTAGTTTGTGCACTGTCTATCTCATGGGAAGGGTGTATTGGTTTGTTTCTCTTCCTGGGCCCATATGGTGCTGCTGGCTCATGGGAAGGGTGTACTGGCTTCTTGTTTCTCATCCTGGCCCTGCGTGGCTGCTTCTGGCTCATAGGAAAGACAGATTGGCTTCTTATTTCTCTTCCTGGCCCCACATGGCTGCTACTGGCTCACAGGAAGGGTGAATCGGCTTGTTTCTCTTCTCAGACCCACATGGCCATTGCTGGCTCACGGGAAGGGTGAATTCATCTCTTGCTTCTCCTCCTGGTACTGCATGGCTGCTGTTGGCTCATGGGAAGGGCAAATTAGTGTTTCTGTTTTAATATTTACATCTTTGATTCATTTCAACTTTAGTTTAGCACATAGTAAAATATATGAATCTAGTTTTAATCTTCAGCATGGAGAAAGCCAGTTTTTCCAGTACCATTTATTAAAGAGGTTGTCTTTCTTCCAGTGAAGGTGTTTGGCTTCTTCATCAAAGATAAAGTGGCTAAGTGTGTCTGAGTTCCTGGGTATTCTGATCTGTTCCATTGATCCTGGGGTGTGTCCTTTTGCCAGTACCATGCTATTTTTATCACAGTAGCTTTGTAGTATAATTTCAGGTCTGGTATTGCGATGTCCCCTGCCTTGCCTTTATTGCCCAGAATTGCTCTTACTATTCTAGGTCTCTTCTGGTTCCAAATGAATTTTAGGATTGTTTTCTCTAATTCTCTGAGATCTGATATTGGTATTTTGATTGGGATTATATTACATCTGCATACAAATTCTGAAAGTATGACCATTTTCACTATATTGGTCCTTCCTATCCATGAACAAGGAATTATCTTTCCATTTTCTGATATTCTCTTTATCCTCCTTTTTCAGAGTCCTGTACTTTGCAATGTAAAGGTCTTTTATTTTCTTTGTTAGATTGATTCATAGGTATTTAATTATTTTTTTGATCCTACTGCAAATGGTGTTGTTTCCCTAAGGTCTCTGAGTTTGTTGTTTGTGTACAGAAAGAGTATTAATTTTTTGAGTGGTATCTAGCTATATTACTGAATCTGATTATTAAGTATCTAAGTCTTTTGGTGGAGTTTTGGGGATCTCTATATAGAGTATCATGACAACTGTGAATAATGATAATTTAACTTATTCCTATCATTTCTTTTCTTACTCTTATCTAATTGCTCTGCTTAATGTTTCAAGAACTATATTGAATAAGAGTGCTAGCAATGAGTATTTTTGTCTTGTTTGTGATTTCAGAGTAAAAGATTTCAGTTTTTGTCCATTTAGTATGATGTTGGCTGTTTGTCTGAAATAGATGGCTTTTATGGATTGAGGCAAAGACTATTCCAATTTTCTGAAGGGTTTTTATTATGAATGGGTGCTGGACTTTGTGAAACTTTTTCTGTGTCTCCTGAGGTGACCAATATCATTTTTGTCCATGGCTCTGTTAATATGGCACATTATATTTATTGATTTGCATATGTTGAATTATTCCTGTATCCCTGGAATGAATCTGACTTGATGATGGTATACAATCTTCTTGATGACTTGCCACATTGTTTGCCAATATCTGAGGATTTTTGTATCTATGTTCATCAGAGAGATTGGCCTATAGTTTTCTTTTTTGGTTGAGTCTTCTCTGGTTTTGGTATCAGGGTAATGTCTGCTTCCAGGAATCAATTTGAGACTATTGCATCACTTTCAATTTCATTAAAGAATTTGAGGGCCGGGGATTTAGCTCAGCGGCATAAGCACCTGCCTTGCAAGCACAGGGTCATGAGTTCAATCCCCAGTGCCCACCCCCCAAAAAAAGAATTTGAGAAGTAGTGGTATGAGTGGTCTTCTCTGAATTTCTTGTAGAATTCAGCAGAGTTCAGCAAAATCCATCAGGGTCTGGGTTTTTCTGTGTTGGTAGGTTTTTAATTACATCACAAATTTCAGATTGACACTGCTTTACATCAGGTTTGGTGACTCATGTGTATCTAGGAACCTGACCATTTCTTCAGTGTTTCCCATTTGACTAGAATAGTAAGATTTCTGAAGGATCTGCTGTAATTGCCCTCTTTTCATTCCTAATTGCATAGATTTGAGTCTTTTTTTGGATAAGGTTGGCTAAGATTTTTATTTTATTTAATGTATCAAAGAACCAACTCTTTGACTCACTTTGTTTTCTTAGTGTCCATTGCATTAGTTTCTCCTTCAATTGTTAAAATTTCCACCCTCATATGATGTTTGAACTTGACTTGCTCTTTTTCCAGAAGCTTGAGTTGCAAATTAGGCCACTTAAACTATCTCTTTTTTTCTTATATGAAAAGTCACTGCCATAAACTTCCCTCATAGGACTGCTTTCATTGTATTCCCTAAATTCTGGCATATTGTATTGACATTATCATTTAATTGTAGAAACTGTGATTTCTTGTTTCATTTGTGACCCATTGTTTGTTCTGGAGGGTGTTAATTTCAATGTTTATGAAGTTTTTCTGGTTTCTTTTACCACTGATTTCCAATTTCATTGCACAATGGCTGACAATATGCATGGGATAATTTAATTCCTTAGCATTTAAACATATTTTATGAGCTAGTATGTGTTCTATTTTGGAGGACGTTTCTTGTTTAGCTGAGAATGTGTGTTCTGATACTGTAGGGTACTAAGTCAGTTTGTTTAAAAATTTGGTTCAGCTCTGATACTTGATTTTTTTTTATCTAGTTGATCTATTTGTGATTGTGGGATATTGAGGGTCCCCATTACAAATGTCATAGTGTTTATCTGACTTTTCATGTCCCTTAATATTTGATTTATACAATTGGACACTCTGGTATTTGTTATATGTTTATTATTTCTTCCTCTCAAGTTTGATTTTAATACTGGAAATCAAACTCAGGACCTTGTGCTTGCCAGACAGGTGCTGTGCCACTGAGCTATATTCCCAGACCTTCTCTCTTCTACTTTGAATGTTCCTTTTACAAGGATGTTGTGAACTTCTTTGTCTCTCTTAATGGATCCTGGTTTGAATTTCACTTCATTTACAATTAGAAAAGCTTCCCTTGCTTTTTTTCTGGGTTCCTGTTATGTGGAGTATTGTTTTGTGATTTTTAGTCTATGATTTTTTAAAATTAAATGTTTCTTGTATGCAACATATTTTTGGATCTTGCTTTTTGACCCATTCTGCCAGTCTGTTTCTTTTGACTGTTGAATTGAGAACATTTACATTGATGGTTATAACTGAAATGTATTGATAAATCTTTTGTCATGTTATTTTCCTGTGGCTGGTTCCCTTTCCTCTCCCTATGTTTAATTGCTTACCTTGCCTGGTGGATTTATTCTTAGGATTTTTGAGTTGCAGTCCCTGTTATCTTTTTCTAGCGTGTCCTTCAAAACATTTTGAAGTGGTGGTTTGGTGGTAATGAATTTCTTCAGGTGTTTGTCATGTAAGTTTATTAATTCTCTGCCAATTTTGAAAGGTAGTTTTGCAGGGTAGATCAAACTGGATTGGAGGTTGTTTTCTTTTAGGGCTTGAAGTACTTCACTCCAAGCACTCCTTGACTTGAAGATTTGTATTAAGAAGTCAGCTATGATTCTGATGGTCTTTCCTCTATAGGTGATTTATTTCTTTTCTGTAACAGTTTTATATACTTAATAGTGAGTTTGTGTTTGATTGTATATAGTTAATTTGGGTTTTTTTTTGTACCAGAATCAACCTCAGGACCTTGCATTTTTCAGGCACTAACAACCTCTAATGTTTTGTTCTTATGTTGAATTTCTGGAATCTTTATTACTGTATGCTTTAGTGTGGGTTTTTCTTTTTTAATCATGGTTAGTTACAGTGCTGTGTACCTCATTATCTGTATGTCAAGTTCTCTGTGATTCAAGCTTGGGAATTTTTCTGCCATGACATCTATGAACAGGTTTTTTATATCATTTGTGCTATCTCATTCCTTTTCATTGACTTTCATCAATATTATATTATTCTTTGCATCATCTAGCAGCTGCTGGATTTTTCTTAGTCCCTTGCTGCTTTTAAGAGGTCTTTCTTTTCTTATCACTAATCCCAAATCCTGTCTTCTATATTGGATATTTTGTCCTCATATTGGCCCATTCTGCTGCATATACTGCCAATGGAATTTTAAGTCTGGATATGTTTGAATCTGTTTTATGGATTCCATTTCTTTCAGATGTTGGGCATTAATGGTTTCCATCATTTTCCTAAACTTCTGTATTTTTCTATATCTGTATCTACTCTAGAGTCACTAACCAAGGTTTTCATTATGGTTACCATCTCTGTAGTTATCTGAGAAATTATTTTGATCTGATTTTTTTCTACAGCCTCATTCATTTGTTTTATTACACTGTTACCACTTTAGAGTCCATGTGGGTGGCTTTTGAATTATTTCACCTCATTGCCCTGTGGGCTTGCCTTTGGTGAGCTGGAAATCTGAGGTTGCGTCCTGCCTAAGTGTCCTTTTATTTTCTAATTTTTGATTTTTAGTTTAGTTCCTAGAATGTTGTTTGTATATTGCTTATGGAAAGTAGCTTTAAATTGCTTATGGCAGCCTCTTTAAGTAGAACACTTAGGAAATGACTGCTTCTCAAAAATATCTTACAAGTGTATTTGGCTTGGGATTTTGACTCTACTTCTTAAACTTATTGGGGATGAGACATTACTGCCTATTTGGACTAGCCTGTTGTTCTTTGGCACTGATTTATAATATTGTTTATAATCCTTAGGCAATCTCAGTCATGATAGGCCAGAAAGAACAACTGATTACAATTATGTCACCTTGGCTAAAGTGTACAATCAACAATAAGAATAGCATCAAACGTAACCTAGAAAAGGACAAACTGTGGTAACTACTAATTTGCCACCTTTAATTGTATGAATCAGATTTTTTTGTTATATAACAAAAGCTAACATAAACCAGAAAACTGTATATAGTAAATATGCCCTCAATATAGTGATTTTACCCTCAAGGGAGAAAAGTTAAAAGGAGTTAGTGGAAAGAAAAAAAAAACAGAAAAAAGAAAAACAGGCAGAAATTAGAAGCAAGGGTAGAAGAAAAAAGAAGATTATGAGAACTTTAGGAATCTGGTATAGAAGACAGAAAACAAAGAAGAAATATAAACAAAAACAGAAGAGAAAAACAATTTTAAAAACCCTAGAATGTTCACAGTCATAAAAAAAAAAGAAAAAACAAAAACAAGAATTAAGAAAAAAATTCACTTCAAGGTGTGTCTTTTCCTGTCACTAGTAGACAAATTGGGCAGACTGGGCCTACAACCATGTTGCTTAACCCGAGCAAGACAACTGTAGATTTATGGCAGGGTAGTAAATAACCCTAACAAGTCTCAACCTTTAGTTTCACTGAAGTTCAGACAGACTTCTGGGTGTGAGGCTATAATCTGATTTGTCCAGCTTGCAACACTCCATGTGCCTCCTGTTGGCTTGAACTAGGTTCCCTACAGGCTTGAACTCAGATCCTTGACCTCCTGCCAACTTGAACTCAGTTCTGTCTTGCCCTGATACTGGGACCCAATAGAGCCAGCTGCTGCTCTCAGTTCTAAGCTCTGTTGGCCCCTTTACAAGATGGCTAATGGCCAACTGCCCGCTCCTAGGGGACATCTAAACTAGATATCTCACCAGGTACTGTAGTTTACTGCATCCACTGTTCTTTTCTACTGATGCATTTCTCTGCAGTGGCTTCTAGGATCACCAGTAGTCACCATTTGCAGGTTTGCAAGTTTAGGCTGTCCTTCCCACACAGTGACTCAGGGAGAAAGTGCTGCTTGCAACCTCATTCTTCTTCATTGAAATCTCTTGCTTTATCTGTAGGCTTCAATACTTGTTTTTATGCTGTTCACCAGTCCACCATCTTCCCAGAAGTCAATGTTTCTATTTTAACATATAGATCTGTGATTCATTTTTATTTTTTATTTTGAAGGTAGTAGAAATACAACAGAACAAGACAGAACAAAGCCAATTGAGACAATGAGGTGAAATTGGTACATAACTTCACAGCAGGTTACTGGGACAACAGTAATAGGTATCATAGTATATCTCATTATGATCACAATAGTTGTCTAGCCAATTAGGTATAGTAAAATCAAACCAAAGACAGAACATTATAAAACCAATCAAAAGAGAATATTGAAGAGTAAAACAATTAATCATAATGAAACAAAACAGTGAAAACATTTCCTTTCAAACAGAAGATAGAAGGGGATTCCCCATATTTGCTATATTGCATACAGTCATCCTCCCAACAGATGCTCAGACCTCTGTCCCCAGTTGCTAACAGGGGAGGGGAGTTTGGGGATGTCTGAGTCCCAGCCTGCATACTGGTAGGCTCACAGGGGACACTGACTGGGTCTCTTCCTAGCTCGTGCCGGAGAGAAGTGCTTACCAAGAGGGCGAGAGAATTGCTTCTTTGTGCAGCCGCCTGGGTTCCACCGTCCTGTGATTCATTTTGGCTTTAGTTTGATTTTAACTGAGTACATGGTAAGAGATATGGGTCTAGATTCAGTCATCTATGTGTACATACTCAGTTTCCCCAGCACCATTTGTTAGAGGTTATTTTTCTGAATTGTATGATTTGGTCCCTTTGTCAAAGATCACATGGCTAGTTGATTGTGCCAGTAATTGTTTCTGCATCCTCTATTCCCTCAATGATCCACATGGATGTTTTTGTTTGTCTTGTTATTTTTTGCCAATACTATACTGTTTTTATCACTGTCCCTTCCTAGTATAACATGAAGTCTGCAATGGTAATGTCTCCTGCTTTTCTCTTACTGCCTGTATTTTCTTTTGCTATCCTAGGTCTCTTTTGGTTCCATATGAATTTTAAAGATTGGGTTTTCTAGTTATCTGAGGCATTCTGTGGTATTTTGATTGGAACTGCATTAAATCTGTATGTCAGTTTTGGACATATGTCCATTTTCAAGTATTGGTTCTGCCTATAGAGAAAGAGAGGATGTCTTTCCACTTTCTGATATCTGCTTTGATCCCCCTTTTCAGAGTACTATCATTTTCATTATAGGGATCTTTCATTTCCTTGTTAGGTTTATACCTCTAATTTTTCTTGATGCTACTATGAATGGTACTGTATTATTTTCCTAATTTCTGAGTTAATGATTATACAAAATCACTACTGATTTTTGTGTGATATTGTATCCTGATATCTTGCTGAATTTGATTATTAATTTTGGAGACTTTTGGAGGAATTTTTCAGGCCTTCTACATAAAGGATCATATCCTCTGCAAATAATTTGACATCTTCTTTCCATATATATGTATATAGCCTTTTATTTCTTTCTCTTGCCTGACGGCTCTAATGTTTCAAGCAGTATACTGAATAGAAGTGGAAAAATCCTTGTCTTTTTCCTGATTTTGAAGGAAAAAGTGTTCCATTTTTCCCAATGAAAATGATATTGGTACTTTTGTCACAAATTGCTTTTATCAAATGAAGATAATGTCCTATATTTTCAGTTTTTAATCATGAGTGGATGTTGGAATTTGTCAAAGGCTTTTTCTGGGTCTACTGAAATAATTATGTAATTTTTACCTTTGCCTTTATGTGGTGGGTTACATGACTGATTTGCATTTATTGAACAAACTCTGCATCCCTAGGATGAAGCCTACTTTTTTTATTATGAGTATCCTGCATTCTTACATTTTATTTGTTAGTATTTTGTTGGGGACTGTTGTGTCCATGTTTGTTAAAGAGACTGTCCTGTCATTATCCTTTTTGTTTGGGTACTCCTCTGGTTTTGGAATGAGGATAATATTAACTTCCAGGAATGATTCTTGGAGTACTGCTTCCCTTTCAATTTCATTAAAGATGTTGAGAAGTATTGGCTCAGATCTTCCCTGAAGTTCTTGTAGAATTCAGCAGTGAATCCATTTAGTTCTAGACTTTTTGTTGCTGGTAGTTTTATTTTAATAGTATTGCTTCAATCTCATTGCCAGCTATTGGATTATTCTGGCTTTTTATAGCTTCCTGTTCAGCTTTAATTCATGTGTATCCAGAAATATAACCATTTCTTCTGCATTCTCTAATTTTTTGGAGTACAGGTTTTCAAAGCAGTTACTAATACTCTTCCAGATTTCATAGTAATATTATCTTTTCCATTTGTAGTGGAATTCATTTAGGTTTTTTCCTTATTTAATTCTTCTGATTTATTTATTTAGCCTTTTTTTGCATTTAAAAAATCTTTACTTTAAAGAAAATAAAACCAAGAAAAATAAAACAGAATAAAGTCAATTTAAAAAAACCAATGTAAGTGACACAGGACTTCAAAACAATACAAAATCAACAATGGTTACATAATGCCTCTAGTTGTCTTCAAAATTACTACAGATACCTTCAGACACAGTAAAAATCAAACAGAACAGAATAAACTGATAAAAACAAAACAATTAATACAATAAAGGACTTCAAAACAAGACAATAGTAAATCCAAAATGGCTACCATAATATGTCTTGTTATCTTTGAAATAGCTGCCCATGCCACTGGATATAACAAAATCAGACAAAACAAAACAGAATAAAACCTAACCCACAAAAACAATGAAAATGATACAGGATTTCAAAACAAGATAGGAAATTAATAACGGCTACCATCTTAAGGAGATAGATGTCACATACTGCATAGTATTATCCTCTAAATAGATGATCAGACCACCAACCCTAGACCTGCAAAGTCAGTGAAACACCAAACACCACAAGCATTAAATTGCATTTCATCTCAATAGCTATCACCACAGCCTGTGTTTCACTGGATCAGCTGCTTGCTTATGGAGTTGGGACAGGGTTGGCTCTTCTCTTTTCCCAGCTCACATATGGAAGAGGCTGGGATCTAGCTGTCCTGCTGGTGGCCTGCACATGGCACTAATTCACAGGGAGGGCTTGCTTCTTGGTGACTTCTTGTTCTGCAAATCCATTTGGGTCTTCTGTTTTGTTTTGTTTTAATTTATTTTGGTAAGATTAAAGGTTTGTCTATTTTATTTATTCTTTCAAGGAACTGGCTCTTAGAGATCTTGGATTCATTGATTCTTTATATTGCTTTTTGCAGTTTCCATTTCTTTGGTTTCTACTCTGATGTTTATAATTTCATCCACTCAAACTTTTAGATTGTCCTTGTGTGTTTGGGCCCTTGAAGTGCAATATGAGGGTTTTTTTTTTTTGTCACTCTGCTTTTTTAATTCATAGCTATAAATATTCTTGCTTTCATTCTGTCCCATACTTGTGTTGTGTTGTACTGGTATCATCACTTGACTCTAGAAACTAATTTCTTCCCTGACTTATTTTGTGACCTATTGATTATTCAAGTGAATTCTGTTTGATTTCCATCCACATAATTTCTGTGGTTTTTCTTGCCATTGATTTCACTGCACCATAATCTTATAGTATAGAATGTATAATTTTGAAACTTTTGGATTTACCTAAGTATGCTTTACGGGTTAGCATGTGTTCAACTTTGGAGAAACTTTCATGTACTTGCTAAGAATGTAAATTGTTTGAATGTTTTGTTTTGTTTTTGCAGTGTATGGTTCAGGCTGACTCGAATTCACTTTGTAGCCCAGGCTTGCCTCAAACTTGCAGCAATTCTCCTGCCTCAGCCTCCTAAGTGCTGGGATTACAGGCATATGCCACCACAGCCAACTTGTTTGGTGCTTTAGTCTGTAGAAACCCATTTAGTACATTTATTGCAAGGTTTGATTCAACTCTGATCTTTCTTTGTCCAGTTTTTACCTAATGATCTATTTGTGAGAGTGTAGTACTGAGGTCTGCCATTATAATTGTGCTGATGTTTACCTATTCTTAATGATCAGTAGTGTTTTATAAAGTGTTTGGTGCATATGTGTTTGGAATTGTTATCTCTACCTGCTAGATTCCCCCCTTTCCTAATATGTAGTGACCATTTTTGCCCCTCCTGAGCAGTTCTAGCTTGAAGTCCACTTTGTTTGAATATAGTTCAGTAGTACTTCAGTTCAAAACTTTTTTTTTCTCCTTTTGACACAAGATTTCACTGTGCAGTTCAAGCTTCCCTTCAACTCACTTTGTAGCCCAGGCTACCCTCAAACTTATAGCAATTCTCCTGCCTCAGCATCCCAAGTGCTCGGATTAGAGGCACTTGCTCTCATACCTAGCCTTCAGTTTAAAACTTACTGAATTTGTTCAATAATTTTGGAAAACATGGCCACCTATGTGTTCATGTGGGGAAGATGACCATTGTTGTGTTTATCACCTGACACAGAGTTTGCAAACCAAAAAAATTCTGCCAGATGCTTGTTTGTAAACAAAAATTGTTTTCCAACAACAGCATTCGTGAACTGAGGTACAACTGTATGTCTATTCCTGCTTATTTTTAGATTCATGTTGCATTCATACTGTTTTCTAGCCTATGAATTTCTTTCAGGGTCAAATCTATTTATATACCATACTGTTGGATTTTGTTTTCTGATCTGTTTCTTCAGTCTTTGTCTTTGGAGACTATTGAAACCATTCACAGAAAGTTATTACTGAAAGCTGTTGGCTGTTGCTGATTCTCTTTTTCCCTCCTTCTACTTAACTCAATCTGCCTGATGTATTCTTTCCAATAGATTCTGTGACATTATTAACTTGTCTCTTTCTAGGATATCCATGGTAACTTTTTGGAGTACTGATTTTGTGGTTATGAATTTCTTAAGGTTCTCTTTGTCATGAAAATACTTTATTTCACTATGAGTTTTAAAAGATAGTTTCATAGGACACATCAGTCTGGGGTGGATGTTGTTTTCTTCAAGGGCTTAAATACTTTACTCCAAGCTCTCCTGGTCTTTAGGGTTTGCTGAGAAGTCTGCTATAATTCTAATGAGTTTTCCTTTATAAGTGATTCATTGCTTTTCCCTAACCTGTTCCTGTGTTGAACTTCATGGATTTTGTGTTATGATGTGCAAGGGAGAAATTATTTTATGATTATGACTATTTGTGGTTCAATACACTTCTCTTACTTGTATGTTTAATTCTTTTCCCAGATTTGGGGATTTCCTGCTGTTATTTCTATAAACCAGGTTTTTTTAATGCCATTTGTACTGCCTTCTGATTTTTCACTAATACCAATTATTCTCAGATTAGTCTTCTTTGCATCATCTAGAATCTGTGGGGTCCATTTTCCATGTGTTCTTGTTTTTAAAGTATTTCTGAGTATATGGTCACCTATATCAGCATTAACTTCTATTTCTGACACTCTGTCCTCATACTGGTCACTTCTGCTGCCTACACTTTCAACAGAATTTGTTGTGTCCTTGATTTCTGTTTGGTACCTTTTCTCAAACTCCAATTTCTTCAGCAGACTGGTCACTCATGCTTTGTATTACTTTATTTAGCTCTGCTAGCATCTTATGTGTCATCTGTAAGGTCAAAATCCTTTGCTTACTTAACTCCACTGTCTGTTTAGTTAAATCATGTTTGAGCTTGTCAAGCATTGGATTGATCTGTTTTTCTGTCTCCTCTTGTAAATACTTTTTTATAATTTAGCTGTTTGGCTTTGGTTTTGATTTCCTTTCCTTCAATGCCCCAGTGATCAGCTCTGGGGAAGCTGGGAGTTTTTGGATGCATTTTGTCATGCCTTTTCACAGTTCCATTGGTTGTGTTCACATATATACACATGTGTGTACACTGATGTTTAATTATAGTAAAAAGACTTTATTTCTAGTGTGGAGATATCTTTAATTAATATCTACTTTTCAATTGTGCATTCTGGGTCTGGCTAACTACAGGCCTTTCCATCTGTCCCAAGATTCAACTACATCCATTATTTTGAGAAGTGAAGATGCAGTGCAATTGGCCCAGCCATAGTTCTCCTGGAATGGTCCATATTATTATTAATGATACTAATATTGGCATACAGACAAAACCCACTAATAACAACAGTTATGCCATATTGGCAAAACCAACTAAATCAACAATAATAGCATCAAACACAAATTGGATATTGACATAACAACCAATAACGTACTACCCTACCCTAGCCATAGAAACAAGATCTATAATTATTGTATAAACACTCAGATAAGTCAAATATTAACATACAGTATATATCTTCTAAATGCAACAACTATACCTTTACTAACAATCATAGTAGTAGCATAGAATTTACTATCTAAATATTTATAAGGCCTAATGGTTATACCAGTGAAGATAGAGAGGGTGGGAAATGGGGAAATGAAAGAAGAAAAATTTGGTAAATGAGGCAATGGAAGATGAGACGGAGGAGAAAAAGGTGAGATAAAGAATCCTACTGAAAAGTAAATGGAAATTAATAGAATTATATAAAGGTAACAAGAAAAAAAGAAAAAGTAAAATGTACAAAGGATGTTTAAAATGAAAAAGGAAATAAGAAAAAAATGGAAAAAAGAATTCCAAAACCATAAAAAACAAACAATGGAGGTGAAAAAATATCATTCTTTTTTTTTTAAACTACTTTTTGTATTTGAATGAATGGTTTATTTCCAGAATCTACAGTTTTGGAATCTAGCAAGTCACAGTTTTTTCTTTCTAGCTTTGAGGTCTTTGGTTCATGAGGTGCTTCCTTATTCCAGGGAGCCCTCTGTCCATTCACCCCAGGTTGTGGCAACTGTCCAAGCCAGTGTGCCCCTGCACATGGTGGCAGATGGAAAAAGCAAGCCGACCTCTGGTCTGTAATGGATAAGGGCAGTAGGAAAATGGTTCAAGCAGCCTGTTGTATTTAATGTCAGACCTTCCCAAAATGGCATGTGGTTAAATAATCTGGCAACATAATGGACACTGCACTGGCTTCCTTCTCCAACTGCTGCCTGCAAGCAGCAGTTATTTTTGGAGTAACTCATACACTGTTTTTTGGAGCTTACAATATCCATGGGCTTTTCTTGGTGCACCAATGTTGGCAGCTCTGTTGTTTCCCAATCCTGGGGGCTTATCTTGTATCTACCAGGACAGATCCACCTCCCTGGGAGCTGGAGTGAGATTTAAGACTGCTTTATTCTTTTCTCTGCACTGTGCTCATTTCTTCGGCTTCTCTGTAGCTTCTAACTTTCCTGTCAGTTCCCTCTGAATTCCTGGAGATATAGTTCTTTTTTTCTCTTCATCAAGTTGTTTTTTACCAAGATCTGAATTCCAAGTCTCAGAGGATATTCTTTGGGGCTGATCTCTACACTGCCTTTCTGGTCTTTGGCCTTAACTTTAAAAAGAAAGTAAGACTCTCTTTAAAAAGACAAAGAATTGTTTATTCTTTATACATTACCAAGTGTTGGGTATTTAATTATAGCAACAGAAAATGGACTAACAGAATAGTAAAGCTTAAGCTTTGAAAGCACAGAGATCATATTTCATATTCACATGTACAGAAGTATTAATGTTCTAGAATCATCGGAAGTAGCCTTGTAGGTTAGAATAGTTGTCAAAGCATGGGACCCATGAAAAACCTTTTCAGCATATCTGCAATGTCAGACCTACTGTCATAATAACATTAAGATGTTACTTGCCTTTTTCTCTCCAGTTCACTCACTGGTGCAAGCTAGTTTTTCAGAGGCTGTGGACCTAAGATAAGGTTACTGTCATGGTTAGTGAAATGTGAACTTATAAATTCTGTGTCTTAAACTCTAGCACAGTAAACATTTGGGGTCTTTGATGGTAATATAAAGGGATTCTTAGTTCCTAAATCAGCTATAACAAAACATGTGCTGGAATTTACTTATTTATTTATTTATTTATTTATTTATTTACTTACTTATTTATTTATTGAGTGATTTCTCACATTTCTAAAGACTCGAAGACTGAGATCAGGGTGCCATCATTGTTGAGGTCTGGTGAAGGCTCTCTTTCAAGCTCCAGACTATTGACTTCACACTGAATTTGCATATGGTCAAGAGAGCAAGTGTACTTTCAGATTAGTTTCATCTCCATGACCTAATTTCTTGCAAAAGGCCCCCACTCCCTAATATCACCACGTTTAACAATTTCGGTATATAAATTTAGGAATGACACAAAATTCAAATAAATAAAAAAGCTATTTATAAAAACAACGTTTAAAGGATTAGAATAAAAAGATTAACTTTTCAACCATGGTACTTTCTTACTTCAAATATCTACAATTCAAAAAGTCACTATTCATTTAAGTTGAGTATGTATCACACTTGGAAAATCTTATTTTCTGGTGTGCCTTTCAGTTGAACTTTTTATATATTTGGAAGAAATTTCCAAATAATTTCATTCGAGATAGCAATTAAAATCAAAATCAGTTGAATATAATTAAACTGACAAGTAGCAGGATTTTCTTGTGAATCTACTAAGGATGGAAAGAGAGAGGTGGGCTCAGCATTAGAGTGAAAGGCATCACATCCTATGATACAATATTCTTACATCTTTAGTATAAAGTTAATCAGATCATGAAATGCTTAAGGATAGGGTCCAAGGGGAGAGTCGCTGGTCATGCATTGAGTCTTTGGTCCCTATCAATGTAGGCATAATTAAGAAAGACAGGCAATGGGGGAGTGTTTAGAGAATGTATGTGGAGGCAGAGAGATGCACCAAGCCTGTCAGAGAGTTCCAAAACCAGACATGGGGGAAATAGAGGCTCTTGATTTTAGAGACCATAAAACTGGGCACTCAAGGCAAGTTTACCCAATTTTCTAGTCAGAAGGTCTATAGCTGACAGTCTAAATTTCTTTAATAGATTCAGAAATACAGAAACACATACAATTATCTACTGTATAACAGGAAATATACCAGGTTATACAAGACACGTGGGCCCTTTCCAGTAGCTTAAAGCATAATATGTGAATAAATTATATATAATGATTCCACCAAGAGACTGAAGTGCCTAAATAGATTTGAAAATCAATTGCTATAGAATGGTTCATATTACATTTGATACACACTTATTCCTTATAATTTGTACATTTGCTGGTAGCAGGATCCTTTGGGAACAATAAATATATTGGATAACAAAGGAAAGATTTGGAAAAGAAGACAGCATCAGATAAACTGTATTTTTGGTTTTACACAGGCAGAACTGTGGTCACTTTTTTTCTGATGGGTATCATGTTGGCTTGATGGCTTAATCAGAGCAGTTTGAGAATGAGAATCTCCTCCTTTCCTTGCCAATTTTTCTCTTCCCTCTTCCACCCTTCACCATAAGACAGGCTAAAAAAACACAAGAGAACCTAAAAACACACAGAAAACAGTAGCTAGACTTTTTGGAAGAATGGAGTTCACAACTAATAAAACATCAGAAACCAAGTCTACTACATATCTTTCACCAGCCTAGCAACACATATTCTTTTTCTCTATATTACTAAATTCTCCTATGTATTAAAAACTTAATGACTTTACTCCACGCCATGACCCTAAAGTACTATTAGTTTTGTTTTGTTTTTTTTTTTTTTGGCTTGTAAAACTGAGACTATCTCCTAATTTTTATCCTCAAATTTCCCCTTGCCTTTTTTAGAACTTTTACCTCAATATACCTAGAGTGACTTACTAAGATAGGACATGTATTCAATAGCATTCTCTTGCCTTTAGGATAAATACCCAAATCTCAACCTGGTATGAAATGGATTACTAGTCACCTACATTTATTCTTCTTGGTCATGGTGCTCCTCTCTGTCAGAGAATTATACAGCCCTGGACCTTGTTTGATCTTGGACATGGCAAAGATTTGATAGATGAAGTGTAAGAAATATGAGCACATGCATTTAGAATCTGGACATGATTTAACAATTTTCTTTTTCATCTATCATGACAATAGCAATGAGTAACAGGAAAAAAAGTCACAAAAATAAAGTATTGAGTTTTTAATATTCATTGTTTATTAAAAACATCAAAATTTTCAACATTGATTGGTTTTTGGTGTACATACTCTAAAAAAGAACACCAGACATATATTGAAAATACTAGTAACACTCAAAAAAAATCATTACTTCAATAATCACACCTAGGGCAGTCTTCACACATGACAACAGTACATTCCACACACACATCGCTTAGACTAACTGCACGTCTTTTGCTTTCCTGACCTTTTTGTAGAACATGCATGGCATGTATTATGTATTTAGGATAAACATCAACATTTTCACATCAGCTGTGTACTTATTTACAAAACTTAAAAGACAACATCAAAAATAAATCCCTATATAAACAATGAAAATAACAATGGAATCCTACCACAGAAATAAGCTTTGTTTCAACTGTCACACCCAAGGCAGTCTTCACACATGACAGTGGCATGTTCCATACACATGTCTTATTTACACTGACATGTGCTTACCTTTCCTTTCCTATTTGGCAGTCTTGTCACCTCTCTTCTATTTCTGTTTTGTCAGGATCTTCCTACTATATTGTACAACATGCACTTAATAGGAAAATAATATGTCAACAAAATAAATATCTAATATGTAATATGATTAGAATAGACATCAAGATTTTCATATTGGGCCTGGGATATTGTTCAGTGGCACAGCACCTGCCTGGCAAGCACTAGGTCATGAGTTTGATTGCCAGTACAAAAAAAAAGATTTTCACATTAGATTACTTGTAAACAAAACCCAAAATATATGAGGGATTTAGTTCAGCAGCATAAGCGCCTACCTGGCAAGTGTGCAGTTGTGAGTTCAATCCCCAATACAAAATATATATATGCTGTTAAAACCTAAAATATAACATCAAAAATAAGACACTATGTGAACTACAGTGTAAATACAAACAAAAGTCTACCACAGAAATAAGCTTTATTTCAACTGTCACACTCAAGACAGTTCTCACACATGACTACTACATGCTCCACACACAAATATCACTCACACTGATAGCACATAAAGTTTGTTTTCCTGTACCTTCTTCTAGGGCACAGTTGATATCTTTTTTGTTTTCCTGTTGCTATAGTAAGTCTTTGTGATGCTGCACCTGTGTGTTCACCTGTCAGCTCACCAGTGTGCTCCACATTTTTTTTGCACAGTTCTATGGACAGGAACATTTTGTTTTTCTTATGCTGTAAATGACCTCTATGAGCTCTAGTCCCAATCCTCTAAGAAAACTTCTCTATGATATTTTGCACTTGTTATTTTCTTTGTAAACTATCAAACAATTTATGCCACATGTGTTTAGGATCGAGTAAAACACAACCATTGGCCAATGCTTTGTGTTTCAAGTGACATCATAACTGCTTCATAACTCATCAAAAACATCTACTCTGCCTTTGCTTTTGTTGTTAAAAGTTTTTTTTATCTCAGGCTTTTGTTTTCACCATATTTCCATCATGGTGAATGTTGACATCAGCAACATGAGTGTTTTTCTTTGCCATATATAAGACCAATGTTATATTTTCTGAAATCTGTTTTGAAATTGCAACATTTCATTTGGAATTTTTGCTTTGTTCTTGTGTACAGTTCCTGTGCTGGTCAACATGTGCTCCGCTAGTAAATGTAACATCAATTGGAAACTGGTAAACCAATTGTCAAAGACCACATTCTATTCCTTTGGGATGGAAACAACTCTGTTCACAACATCATTCAATTTATTACTATAGAATAAGGACCTGATAAATAAGTTCTACATGTACACTTAAAGCATAGTAAGCCTTAGCATCTACAAGGGCATGAATTTTTATGCCCTATTTTGACCTATCACTTTTCCATATGTCTTTTACAGTCTGAAATTCCCAAGAAACAAATCTGTGCTAACTACAACAGACCCACGAATACTTGCAGTTCAGCTAGTGAGGTAGTCATAATAAATATATTGTTGAATGACGGCACACACAGAATTTTTTTTCTGTATTTTGACTTTTGTGTATCTCACAGCATCTTTTATCATTTCATCTTTTACAATTTCCAACACTGAATGGCAGTGTTGGTAATCTGTTCAATATATTTCACCCCTGCCAAGACCCTCACTATATTTTTGTACCTAACATTAGTTGGTTCCATTTGGTTGCCTGGCCATTTTGCAACATTTTGACTAGTCAAATATGTACTCACATTGTTGTTTTGTTTGTCATCTTAATCAAGGAGGTTTGCATTCTGTGTGTTTGCATCACTTGATTCTTGCTCCATTTCACTGTCACAAGAACTTTGGCTCACATGGTCATTGTCAAAATCATCATCACTGTCATCATCACTCACACCACTTTTCTATTATGAAAGCATTCATTTTACTCCAATGGGTCATCTTCATCATCCATGCATGAATAATCTGCTGATTCCCTTTTCGCCTTCTCTGAAACATTCAAATCTGGTTTTCCATGTGCCATTGTACTGAATTGGGCTTCTACCAGAAAAATCAAAAGAAAACTTTTTTTGAATAAATCCTGGAGTGATGTGACTACTGGACCTTCTGTGATGCTCAGGTAAACATTCACAAAACTGGCTATCCAGAGCAAAAGGTACATCCAAATCCCTTTTTTGCCACTTTTGTACATGTGTACACTCCTTGTCATTCATCATAACAAGTGGGTAAACACATAGATTGCTTCTAGTATTCCTAAGGGAAAGGTACTGAGCTGCCCAGCCAGTTAGTATATCACTAAAGCACACATTTACAGTAGAAAAAGGATAATCCACTGGACTCAGGCTTATGCCCTGAGGGCAAACTAAGTTAGTGTCAATAAGACTACAGAGAGGTTTACTCTGCAGATGTGGAATTCTCATTAAAGACTACAACTGAACTGACATCCACCAAAAGTATCTGCTACAGGCACTACAGCTAACTGTACCCTGTGTTCTTGACTTCTAAAAATTGTAGCATGTACAAGGGTCAAATGTCTAAGAGCTTTTTTGAATAATACAGGGACTTGAATGCACATTAGCAAAGTGTTCTACTGCTGAGCTACATCTCCAGCACAACACCTAACCTTTAAATTTTTTGAGATAATCTCACTAAATTGCCTAAACTAGCCTCTAATTTATAATCCTCCTGCCTCATCTTCCTGAGTAGCTAGGATTCAATATTTGTGCCCCGCCCCCACAACCAGCTAAGAGGGTGTCTTCAGAATAAAAAAAGGTGATAACCAGTTAGTTCTAGCTTCCTGAGTTTTGCCTTTCCTTGAGATTCACTTATGTTATCATTGCTATCTCCCTCTGTTCCCTTGGAAGTGTGTGTGAGGGCAGGTCACTTTTGTTTTAACACTAACATCAAAACAACAAAACAGCAAGAACTCTTCCTTTGATTCTCTGGAATACTGCAAGGAAGTTTTACTTTTCAAACACCTTCCTAAACAATGAGGGAAAACAAAAGGGAAATATACAATGGAAAGCAATAAAAAGTATGGTTCACGATGTAAGTGTTCTTGACTCTTTCTCTAAATATATAGCCATTTCATATGAACACCTGAATATCTGCTCCTACAGCACCGAAAATTTTTGAAGGTCAAATATCAGCACTACAATTTTCCATAACATTTGTTCTATAATTAAAAGGAAAATAAACCAGGCTAAGTGACATATAGCTGTAATTCCATCTCCAAGGTAGGCTAGAGCAGAAAGATCACAAGTTTGAGGCCAGCCTGGGCAATTTAGTGACTGTCTCAAAATGTTTAAAAGGAGGCTATGGCTAGGGAGATAGCTCAGTGGTAAGAGTGTTTGCCTAGTGTGTAAGACCCTGAGTTCAATCCTCAGCAGTGGAAAAAAAAAAGGTAAAGTTTCTAATTAATAATTGCTATTTCTATGTTTGGCCATTTCTGCTTTTCAAAGAACTTTAAAATATTTATGAAAAATTTTAAAAACTGACTATGTAATACAGACATTTTCAGGCTCTTTAACTTAAATGGAAATTTAAAAGAACAACTCTCTTTTTATTATGAATGTAAATTAGAATATAACTTGTAAAGAGGGACTGAATACAATTAGTCTGAACATGATATACATTGCCATGAAAACTGTTTTGAATGTGCTTCCGTCTGACAAGTATGATCCATGGCTTATTATCTTTTTTTTCCCCTGACAAAGGGTTTGGTAGTATCTTTTAGTTTAATTTGCCATTTAAATTACCCCATTTTCCAGATGATCAAGTATTTTTATGTTGTGTTCACCTCCCTTTTCTGTTGCAGTAGTTTTCCCAGTATAGCTAATTTCAGAAATTCCCATAACTTTTAAAATTTTATGTATCGCTTGTTTATGTGATTTGTGAAATTAAAATATTTCTAATTTTTATTAATACATGTCTGCAGTGTATAATGATTATACTCAAGTGGGGAGTTGTTTTGTACATTAACACATCTTAATCGTTTTTACATCCCATATCCTCCCCTTCCTTCCCCCTCCATATCTTGGTCCCCTTCCCATTTTCAAAACATCTAGCTCCCCTAAAGAACAAAATAAAACATAATAGAAAACTGAAAGTTATACCTGTGAAATTAAAATTATTATCAATATTTAATACTAGAAATATGTGAAATTTTTCTATGGCAAAAAACTGAAGGAGTATAATACTTTTTCAGTTTAAATGAGGATTCTTGCAGTACTGGGGATGAATTCAGAGCCTTAAGTATACTAAGAAAGTACTCTAACACTACACTAGATCTTTAGCCCAAGAACTCTGTTTTAAAGGATGCTGTGAACAAGCACAGATGGCAAGTGGGAGAATTAAATTCTAATCTCCATGTCTGCCACTAAGTAATAATGTTGTCTTGCTCCTAATTAGCTAAATGGTGGCTTATTTTTTCTATCCATAGTAAGTTAGGTTAGATATTATAATTCTCTATGGCACTTAGAAATTCTATAGTGCTGAAATGTGAACATTTCTTTAAATACCTAAATTTCTTTGTATAACGAATGCTCACTGGCTGTATTTCTAAGTCATTACATAAATAATTTTTAATTCGCCATCATTCATAACCTATTATGTGCACATCAGCAAACTCAAATTCATTCTGAAGGCAAGACTAAGATAATAAAAAATATTCAGCATGGATTTAATACCCTAGAATACACTCAAAATAGTACATTTCACTTTAATAAAAAATACACATACACAAGCACATAGATGCAATGGATACTTTGCATGAACTACTCAAAACTGTATTATAATTGTTTTGGGCAAAAGTTTATGTCCCCAAAGTCTCCCCAGTCACTTGCGGTAGACTACTTTTTAATCCTAGTTTACAACTCCAGGGCCTATTTCTGGCTGGCTCTTAAGTTATCATCCAGGAAGATAATTACATACACTAGCTTTTCCAAATGTTAGTTCACGTAGTTTAATTAACATTTAAACCAAGGCAATGGTTGTTAAGATTTCTGAAAAACACACGAGAAAATTTATTTATCAATACTCCTTAAACCGGAGTTCAGAAAATGTGATCGCAGAACTCTGGGTCTTCAATAAACTTTTGAATTCAGACATGAGACTTGAAATAAAAAGGTAAACATTAAGTCCTAGTATGGGTCCAACTCTTTTAAAGACGTACATCAACTAAAGTCACCTAACTACTTACTTACTTACCTAAATAATCCCTACCATTTTCTCCAGGTAGTTTTTAACAAAACCATTGTACTTCAGCCTCAAATAATCAGAAGTAACACACCTGCCTATAGGCATTCTCTAAGCAGACAAACAAAAGCAACGTGTTAGTTACTCTGGAGTACCGCAGTGTCCTATCTTAAAAACGTAAACTACTTACACTTACTTAGCTGTACGCTACTAAGTAGAGGAGTGACTAATGTTTACCCACACCAAGGAAAGTTGGCTTTTCTCCACTCCCGAGGCTGATGCCGCCCCATCTCCTTCAAATTAACTCGGTTAAAACAATTGAAGAAGCCAGCCTAATTAAATCCTGAGCTCAGCAGGGTTCTCCAACCCAAACCACAGTAATTGAGCGCTCGAGGAAAAGGCACCTTAAAAGTTTCTCACTGAAAGCCACCAGGGCTCCAGCCGCTTAAGTTTCTTGAAAAGCACAGATCACACACTAGCTTAGGCAAGTGTGCTCCCGCCTGGTCTGGAAGGCAAGCGTCGTGTGGGGGCGAGCAAAAGGCAAGATTATTATCTTCAGCCAGTGGGGGAGGGGGAAAGGAGCGTTGTACAATCTGTGAGGTCTGCGTCCCGAGGCTCTCGGGGCCGTCAAGGAGGAAAAGAGCCTACTTTAGAACAGTCCCAAACTTCGGCAGGAAAAGCGGCCCTGGGAAAAGCAAAACCACCACAGCTAGCGGGTTTCGGGGACTAGCGATCGCCGCGGAGCCGTCCACGCCGCCGCGCAGCGGGCGTGTTTGCTTCCTCTTCCCGCCTCCCCTGAGACGCGAGTCCAGGCCTTTCCCCGGGTTCTCACCCCTGCCGGGTCCCAGAGCCGCCCCGCCCCCGCCCCGCTCCAGTCCTGGGGTCCCCTCCGCCCCACCTGCCCCGCCCGGTGTCACGTGTGCCGGCAGCCGCCAAGTGAGGTCGTTTTTGCGACGCGGTGACAGCCAAATGGTGCGACAGGAGGAGCTGCAGCCGCGGCCGCTGCGCCCAGCACGCAGAGGCTTGAGGCGGCTCCTGGCGTCGCCCAGAGGGAGCGACTGAGCGGGCAGAGTCCAACGCGGGGCGGCGGCGGGCGGCGAGGGGAGCCGCTACGAGGGCCCTCGCTCCCCGCCGCTCTCCATGATCCCGGAGGAGTAAGCCGCGCCTCCAGCAGGGGCTGCGCCTCCATGAATCCCTAGTTGTTTTTTTTTCCCCTCTCCCCGCTCCTCACCCCCCACCTCGGCTCCCGTCCCGCCTTCTCCCTCCGCCGCCGGCGGCCGCGTTCAGGTGCGGAGTCCAGAGCGGAGCGCAATGGCGTCCAACCCCGAGCGGGGGGAGATTCTGCTCACCGAGCTGCAGGTAAGGGCCGCGGCCGGGAGGGACGCGCCAGCCGAGGCGCGGGGAGAGCGTGGCGCGCGGTCGGGGGCCGACGGGAGCCCCGCGGCCGCCGCGCCCCTGACCCGCTAAGTGCGGAAACTCGGGGATGTCAGTCTGGCACCGCTTCCCCTGGGAGCCGCACTCTCCCTCCCCGGAGACCCGGCCTGTTGCCTCGCGAGAGCGATCCGACCTACCAGACAGGACCCCGGGTCCGCCGGCCATCCCCGCCGCGGTAGAGTCCGCCTGCCCGCTCCCGGGGCCGCCCCTCGCCGCCCCCTCCAGGTGTCGGCGCTGCCCATTGACGCCCCCGGCGCCCCCTCCCCGGCCAGCCGGCCGACCCCGCCCAGCCTTTCCGCGTTGTCCGCTGCTTAAACTCCTTTGAATGACTCCCAGGCTGTTTTTTCGTCCCTCCCCTTCCCCTCAGACTCTGCACAAAGAGCGCCCCCATAACTTCCAGCCCCCAAACAATCATTTTTTTAAGCCTTCTTGCTGAGCGCTTGCTTCGCCAGCTCTTTTCAGGTGACATTCTTTCCTCCAGGTTTCGAGCTACCTTTTTCTTTCTTCTCCTTTCTTTTCTTTTTTCTTTCTTTCTTTCTTTCTTTCTTTCTTTCTTTCTTTCTTTCTTTCTTTCTTTCTTTCTTTCTTTCTTTCTTTCTTTCTTTCTTTCTTTCTTTCTTTATCAGAATGATATATGGTCCCATTCTTAGTTACCCAAGCTCAGAACTGGAAGTTCAGCTACTGATGCTTTTCAGACTTTCATTTTCCCTCCCCGTTTGAGCACCAGAAAAAGAGCTACAGAAGTTGTTTACAGTGAGAAAGAAATCGACTAAGGAGAAAAAAAAAAAAAAACCATTGGACAGCACTTGAGAACAAAGTAGATCTCTTTATTAATCCACGTCGAGTAGCAATTTTATTCTCTTCCTATTTCTAACTAAATATTTGGTGATGTATGCACTATTTTTGTTTTTAGATCTCTAGTGTAGGAGGAGACTTAAACGCTAACCTATCTGGTTGATTTTTCATTACTTTGGAGTGTTCAGAGATGTTTAGATACGGATTAAAATTTCCTGTTTTTTTTTTTCTTTTAAGCTCGGTTTGTTTTAGTATACTCATCTTTTGGCTACTAAAACATTAGAAGTGGGAATTATATGTTCGTATTTGTTTCGGACGGTTGGACTTTTTAAATGAATTTTAGAATGGTTGATTCTTGGGTCAAAATCACATGCTGCAATTGCGTCTGCATTTCTTCTGCATTTTTCTTTAAGTCTCCGTATAAATTTGGTCTACTACGTAGATGTAAGGTTGAAGACATTGCTGTCCTTGATATGCCCTTAAAAAATACAGATTTCTAGTATGCGAACACACTGTTATAAACTTGGAGCCTTTTGTAAACGCAGAGCTGAATTTCCTGTCGTTTAGAATGTTGTTGGGTAGTTTTAATAACATCTAGCTTTCTGAAAGCAGGTCTGCAGGTCTTACAGCATACAATATTTTCTAAATGGATAGAATTTATTATTTTAGTAATTTACATGAGCTTTTAAAATAAAAATTATTTGAGACATCAGAATACATTGCTTAGTTTTGAAACACGAAAAGTATGCTTTGATTTTGATTGAGAAAAGCCATTAAAATGACAGGAGCATTTTTGTTTTGAATTGAATGTTATTAGAATTATCAAGTATGTGTCATTATTTGTATTTTATAGACAATTGACATAAAAGACATTTTTGGTACTGGAATTGACATACTTATTAAAATGTAATTCTTAGGATTTTTTAATCCGATTTAATATCGATTTGGCATTGACAAGCAAGTTAAAGAACTAAGTCTTTTAAATATGATTTTTAAATGAGATCAAAGAAGGAGAATAGCTAAATTTGTTAGAGAACAGCTGAATTTATAGTTTAAAATTAAAGTGTAACTAGGGAAAGAATAATTCTTATTGTTACTTTAATAACCTTCAGTTTGCTATATATATCTAGGTAGTTTTCTTGGTTTATTGGACTTTGTAATGTTATTGCATTTAAAGTTTATTATGTTTATTATTACATTTTAAAATATTTTTTATCAGCACTGTCATAAAATTTGCTACATTTCAGTGCTTTATTGTGTCATGAAACTAGTATATGATAACCAAATGTTTACCAACTTGAATCAATTTTTTAAGGTTTTAAATTGTTTATTTGTATTGAAAAACAATTTAATATTAATTTCTTACACTTTTCAACAGGAAGGTATTTAAGCAGCAAGTTATATGGCCCAGTTTTAATGTGTTTCATGGTTAAAAACTGTGACTTGGCCATATTTTAGGATTACTTGTTTTACTATGAGCATTATGTGTTGTAACTTTAATGATTTTAGAAACATACATGCAGCTTTCCATTATTTTTTCAAATTATACTGGAGAATTCAAAACACTTTATTAAGCAGGAATTGGCTTGCTTCTTAATAACTTTTGATTATAGGAAGATGAAACTAAAAAACCCTGAAACCACAGCACTTTGTTTTGTTAATTACTGTAATATTTCTAAGGGTAATGTTTCTAACTCTTGCTAGTATTGTGGAGGGTTATAAAACAAGGAAGCATTAATAAGTCATACACAAACTTTAATGACCAGAGACTTCAAGGTATACAGAAAAGTGTTTACTATAGGAAAAATAAAATAGTCTGTTTAAAAATATAAACTTAATTGGCAATTTGTAATTTTTATCACATATAACTAGTTTGTTTTATCCTAGTCTCCTTAATTTCTTATTTGAAGTACAGCAAGAAATGTAAATATTTTTTGTGAGGCCAAAGAAACGAAAGAAACTGGATTAACAAAACCTGTAAAGAATTTCAAAATGGAATGTTGGCTACAATTGTAATTTCGTGGAGTTGAGAACCAAATATTGAGCAGCATACTAATTAAGTTACCTTGCTGATTATTGTTGATTCACTTTCTTTATCAGAATACTTAGTAAATTGTTGAGTTGGGAATCTTAAGTTCCATTCCTAGCAGAATTTACACTGTGTAAGTAAAAGAGAGTTTGCTCAAATGGAAAGCTTGAGGTCGTTAGCCTTCAATTAGAGGTATTAAACTTCTATAATGTTATTGCATATTTAGGATATAAAGCCAACACATAATTAGTTTTTGTTTTCCAACAGACAATACAAATAAATTTTGTACTAAAAGAGGATTGTATGATAGGTAAAATAACATTTATTGTTTGCTATGTATCAGATATTGTACTCAGTATCCTGTGCACCGCACTTGATCTTCACAACAATCTAAGGCTAGAGTGTTATTTTATGGATTAGAGTTCATTAATCTTAAGTACTTTGCCTGTGGTCACATTGTAAGTCTGAATTTGAATCCAAATGTGTATGTTTCCTACTACACCATTCTTTAAGTTGCTACAGTACTGTGAACCCGTAAATATTTTGTATTTCAATGTTAAGTTGTATGAAATTTGTAAAAATTGGCCAAAATTGTAATTAACTACCTGTTAGATCTTGCTAGAATGAGAAAATTATTTTCACGTTCGTTTTGGTAGTGTATAATTTAGCAGTGCTGTATTATTGCGAGTAAGGTTTTGAAATAGTAACAATCATCTTTTCATAGGCTTTCTTCATCTCACAATTAGTTTTTAATAAAAAGTGTCAAGTGTTTGCCAAAAATCTCACATGAGTTACCATTTTCGTTGTAGGCAGTTCGTAGGATAAACTTTGCTTTAAAAATTTATGTATAACCAAGCTCTCTGTTCATCGCTTAGTAGGTGTTCAGTATATTGATGAGAAGGCTGCACTTAGCACCTTGCCTGAGGAATGTCTTTAACTTTTAAGAATTCTCTTTGATCATTGACACATAACATATAGTATACATCCCACATCCATGGAATCAACGAAAGGCATGTAGAAAATACTCAGAAAAACTCTTGTACTGAACATGTACACACTTTTTTCCTTATCTTTATTCTCTAAACAGTACTGCAGAGCAACTGTTTTTATAATGTTTATGTAGTACTAGAAGATGTGTATAGATGACATGCAAATGTATTTGTTACTTGAGATTCATGGGGCTTTAGTTCTGAGATCTCACAAATCCCAAAATCTTCAAATCCTTGAGTCCTTTATGCCTTTATCAAATGGCATAATAATTTACATATTTAAAATCATCTCTACATGACTTGTAATAGCTAATACCATATAGATGCTAAATAAGTTATGTTGTTTCTTGCCAATAATGACAAGAAAAATGTCTACATATTCAGTGCAGCTTTGTTTGTATTTTCAAATATATTTGATTCTTGGGGAATCCACAGATATAGAACCCATGGATACAGAGAGCCAAATGTACCATCATATGTAAGAAATTTGAGTACCTGCATGTTTTAGTATCCTAAGGTGGTCCTGAAATGAATCTGCTACTGATAACCACGGAACTACTGTTTTTAGTTGTCTTTTCTAATCCTTCTCAAAACTTCCTTAAAATGTACAAAAGGAATTTTTGCAGTAGTCACACCAGTGCACAGCATACTGGTATTTTACTCACTTGGAAAGTTAGGAGGTGGCATTTAATTTTGCAGTCATACTACAAAGTAGATCTCAACTGGAAAGATTTTAGGGTGAAATGATGTATTAAAAGGTAAATGGATTTTACAATTTCAAGTTGTAAATGTAACTCACATTTACTGTAGAAAATCTGAATATGAAAAAAGTCACAGAAGAAAGGTACACATTGTTCCATCACTCAGAGGTAACATAGCCAACATCAACTTCAAATCGCTATGATATTAAAATCTACTTCCTTTTCCTTTATACCATTTTACTCATTAGAATTTTGATAGGAAATGACATTCAAAGCATTACCTTTCTGTTACTGTAACAAATACTTGAGACAATCAGTTTATGAAGAGAAAAATTTACTTGGCTCACAGTTTTGGAGAGTCTAGTCTATCTTCAGGTAGATTTATTTCGTATTAGCCTATGTTGGAAGGATAGCATATTTTTCCGGAATTTCTTATTGATGGATAGCTGCTCACCTCATGGCTGGGAAGCAAAAGAGAGGAAGAAGGGGCTGGGCTCCTGATGTCCCCTTTGACTGCATGCTCCCAATGACCTGAAGACTTCCCAGTAGGCCCCAGTGAAAGTTCCACCACCACCCATTAGTGGCAAAGTGGGCACCAAGCATTTAATACTCTGGCCTTTGGGGGACATACCAAATTGAAACTATAGCAAGCTGTGATGCAGAAATAGGTGTAGGGTAAAATTTTGTTTTCTTGCCACTAGTTCTATATAAATGGACTAGGTAGCTCTGTTGATGTCTTTTTAAAAAATATTTTTTAAATTGATGTCTTTTTACATATTTTAATTTTAAAATCAGCACTTTCAGATACAATTAAGGAGAAAGCTGAACAGTACAGTTTGGATTAATAATAGACATTAATAATATATAGTAATAATGCTGAATAGTAGTGTTAGTTTAATTGTTCCTACTGTTATATAGCATCAATATTTATAATTTCCAGTGCATACTTTTTGCCATATTGTTTATTGTCTATCTCAGTAAAAATCTCTCCTGAAACTAGTTCATTAAAAGATGACTCTAAAATGATTTGTGTTTTCTTACCTCATATTGGTATAATAGAGGTTAATTCTCCTTCTGTGACTCCTACCATTCATCTATGATCAGTGTTGAGACAGAGAGAAATAGGGTCATCTTCTAGATTTGGGTTTACTCCAGAGATTAGCATCTGTTTGGGCTCTCTTTGCTTTTCAAATTTAGCAGTGGTAAATTATGCCTTTCATCAGATTATTCCAGTGTCAACTTTTAAACAAATAGAGTAATGTACTAGTTTGTAGAGGTGAATATTACTTAAAACATTACTTCTATAAGCACAAATGATATTAAATTTGAGTGTCTTGGAAAACCAGAAATAGAGAACATTTATCTTGAGCTGTGTTTAGCTTTTCGATATATCTGGAGAAATCAGATTTAAACTAGCTTTTTAAAAATATACTTGGATTTTTACAACATCACAAAATTGTATTTGTATAATACATTAATATGTCCATAAAAAATGAACAAGAAAGCTTGTAAAGAGTGTAATTGATAATAAACAGCTTAGATTTGAGAGTAAATGTTGAAGTGCTAAATTAGCTATTCACAAATAATACAAATGAGCTATACACAATAATTATGTAATATTATTAGCTATATCCATTTTGAAAATTTGACATTGATTATTTTGTCTAATTGCTCAAAGCTTTATTTACCTGGCACATAGGCACCTTAATTTATTGGAAAGAAGTTTGTGACAAAATTTGAAACTTATTTTTGGTTATAAAAGATACTTTAGTATATGCTGAATTTCATATTTTATACATTAACCTTACTGTGTTCCCTTTCCTGTAACTGGCACTGTAGGGATTTTCTGAGTGGGTGATTATTCTGCCTTACTGTACCTGTAGTTTTGTTTTTATTTTTTAATTTTTTGGCATTGGGGATTGAACCCAGGATCTTTGCAGTGAGCTACATTCTCAACTCTTTTCTTTTTAGTTTGAGACAGGGTCTCACTAAGTTATGAGGTTGCCTAGTGTACCGTGAGGTACACTGCACTGAATCATTATCTGACTGTCACTATAAAGTACTCAAAGACTACTCCATCCCACTTTACTCAAGGGATTTGGCCACATTTAGGTTTTTTTTTTTTTTCTTTCCATTTCATGTACTTATTTTCACCTTCTAATGTCACCAGGTAATCGTCATCTTGAATCCTGTGGTTATCTTTGAATGTATATTTATAAAAAAGTATCTTTTATTTTAGTTGTTTTTATATAATTATCTTGAATATAACCTTTTAACTTGATTTTTCACCTAATTTTGTTAAGATTTATCCATATTATTGTGTATGGTTTTGTTTTCTTCCATTTAATATTTGGATATTTATTCTCACTTGTGAGACATTCAGTTCTTTCCTGGTTTTTGTAATTGTGAACAAACAGGGACATTGTGTGCATATTTTCCGTTGTCTTTTTCTTTCTTTTTTTGTTTTCTTTTTCTTTTTGTACTGTGAGTTGAATTCACAATCTCAGGCAGGCACTTACAACACTGAGCTAAATCTCCAGCCCTTGTTTTCCACATATGTAAAAGTTGATTATATATGTGCAGAAGTACAATTGCTGCCTCATAGGAAGATGAATACTCAACTAAGAGTTGATACAGAACTTCCAGTATGGTTGCATCAATATACAAGATAAAAAATTCTGATTGTGTGTTCTCTACAACACTTGATATTATCTTTTTAATTTTTACAAGTCAAAAGGGTGACATGTTATCTTATTGTGATCTTGATGTGCATTTTTCTAATTATTACTTAGAGAATTTCTTTTACTTGCTGGACTTTTATGTTTTCAGTGTAAATCCTATTCTTGTCTCTTGTCTGTTTTTCTGATTGTTTTAAATTTGTAAGTGTTCTTTATATTCTTTATGTTAATTCTGTATATATTAAAAATCTCTTTGAATTTCTAAATTCTGTTTTTCACTTTCTTTTAGGGAGTTTTTTGGGGGGACAGTTTTAAATGTTTTACCATTTTGGAGAAAACTCAGAAACATTAATTTCTTCATGATCTACAAGCTTATATTTAATTTCTATTGTAGATTTGGTGTAAAAGGGGTAAATTTATACTACTTAATGTCTGTGGGTTTATAAACTAATCCAAATGAACAACTATAAACATTTGTATAAAATATTATTTCACTATACAAATTAGGCACTAAGATATTAGTTGATTCAAAGGGTAAATTTAGAAGCAAACAAATAATGAAAACTGTATGTGTAAATTGTTCTTCAACTGCTCATTTCTTCCTCTCATATCTCTTTGCTGCAAACTACTTAGTATTATTTGTCAGTAATATTCATTTTATTTCAAGCATGGTATATTTCAAGTATAGGATTTTGTGAGTCAGTTATTCAAGTACTTGGCATAGCTTGCCAGTAAGGTGCTTTAGGTGACCAAATATAATATCGACTATAAAACAAAATGCCTTCTCTTTCATGAACACTTTACTAGGATTGCTAACCTAGAATCTTAATTTTAATGAAGTCAAATTTTACCCGTCTTTTATTGTAATTGCTTTACTTGCCTTATTACCCATTTCCTGGATTTAAAAAATAGCTGCCTATGTTTTCTATTAAGAATTTTGAAGCTTCGTTTTTTACATTTAAGTCGTTCCATTCTACATTAATTCAAAACAAGTAATGTTGTTAGACTTTTTAAATGAGCAATTTTAGGTTCATAACCAAATTGAGAGGAAGGTACAAAGATTTCATAAATTCCTCCATACAAACAGAGCCTCTCTCTTTAGTAACATACCTCACCAGAGTAGTGCACTTGTTAAAATTAACTTACCATAGTACATCATAATCATCAGTGTCCATAGTTTGCATTTGAACTCACTCTTAGTATTGTACATTTGGCAGGCTGTACAAATATATAATGACATGTATTGACCATTACAATATAACGCATAATATCACTATGCTAACAATCCTCTGTGCTCTACCTATTCATCCTTCTTACCCCTATATGATGGTAACTACTGGTATTTTTACTACTTGCATATTTTTTCCTTTTCCAGAATGTCATCTAGTTAGAAACATATAGTATGTATTTTGTTCAGGTTGCCTTGTGTTGCATAGTAATGTGCAAAATTAAGTTTCATATCAATCTTTTTCATGGCTTAATTGTTCTTTTCTCTTTATCATTTGGATGTACCACAATTTTTCCATTTGCCTATTGAAGGTTATACTGGTTTCTTCCAAATTTTAGCAGTTAAAAGTAAAGCTGCTACAAATGTCTACGTGTTAATTTTTATATGGACACAGTTTTCCCCTCCTTTGGCAGAATATCAAGGAAAGTGATTGTTACATTGTATGATAATGTGTTTAGTTTTTGAACTACTGAATCGTCCTCCAAAGTGTTATATTATGTATTTTATATTCCCACCACCTGTTCATTACGTTTGTTGTTTTGCACCCTCTTCAACGTTTAGTGTTGTCGCTTTTCTCAATTTGAGTCATCCCAATAGATGTATAGTGTGCTAATCTTTTTTTTAATAGAGTTGATTATGAATATGGAATAAAGATCTGTTATCCTGCTTTAATATTTTGAAATATATATTATTTACAATGTAAATTTTGAATAGAACACCATTGGCAGTGTATAATTTCTGATAGCTTTATTTGATTCATTTTTCAAGGCCAGAGATAAGGTTGCATTATAGAGCTGAGGTTATATAAAAATTGTATCTGAAGTTATCCTGACCTAGTTCATCAGTAGTTCACTTTTACTTGTAACATGAATTTGTGAACTTCAGGTAAAACTTCAAGTAAAAATAAAGGTGATTATTATGCTTTAGATCTAAAATGTTCCCAAGGATCCAGTTGACCAGATCCTGAGGGTGCTAACCTCATCACAGATGAGTTCATAGCTGAAAAAGCTTTTAGGAAGAGGGCCGAGCTCAGTGGTGGTGAACCTATGGCATGTGTACTGCAGCTGGCTGTTAGCATTCAAAACTCTGAAGGTTCGCATCACTGGGCTAGCTAAAGGAAGCAGACCATGAAATGAGGATGACTTCTGCATCCTCTATGATTTCATGTTTCACTCTTGAAGATGAGCCTTTGATTCTTCCCTGGCTTTTTGCCTAAAAATAAATTTATATTTCACATTTTTGGGGGAGCCATTACTCTTTAATATTATTCTCTCATAATTAGTCTTTTAAATAAGTTTCTTAGTTGTCTTTGTTTTTTACCACTTAATGTATGACTTCTGTCTTATTTAGCCTATTAAATAATTCTCTTTAACATATTCACAAGGGGGCCATAATTCACATATCTCACTGCCCAGCAGCCCAGAATCACTGATCTACATGCATGTCTGTCTTGTTGAGGTTATGAGACAGTTCCATTGTCAGGAACAGATCACCTGATGGGGCAGTCTTGTGTGTACCATTGGTGGCTTAAGCCAACAGGAATGTGTTAAAGATATTAGTGACCTCTGGCTCCTTCTTGTTCATAAAGGCAATTGATACTGCTTTAGCTTCTTGAAACTTTTTGTTTAAATTAAGCTTTTAGGGCTGTGCATAACATTGGTTACTTTTTTCATCATACATGCCTCTATCTGCTGGGAGTGTTTTCTTTCCTAGTTTAACTGTTTTACCTATTCTAGCCTGTTTCCCTTTTGATTTTTCCTTATAATTGACCACCAGAGTCTGATTAACCACTAAACCCTTGTTTTGTCAGTTACAAGGAAGTAGAAACTCCATTTAAGTTAGGCAAAATTGGGATTTATTGAAAAGCCACTGGAATCTTACTTAATCCGTGGATGATATGTATAACTAGATCCTGGATACGTTCTTTCTTTCTAGTGCTACATGGTTCCTTACTGAAATAACCCTACAATTCTAATGTCTGTAGCCAATCCTAAATACTTGGTCTTTGTTGATGGAACATGTATTCACTGCTTTGTTCAACTATGATATTGGACTTTGTATGGCATTGGGGTTCTCTAATACCACTAGTAGGGATAAGAGTCTGAGAAGGGAATATAGGTTGGGAAAGTACTTCTTCATAAACTTTTAGCAACTTTCCATTTATTATAGAATAAAATAAATTAGACCTTTTATTAGGTATACACCTACCAATCCTTCCAAATTTTCTTCCTCTTTCAGGGGTGGTGAACCTATGGCACACATGCCACAGCAGACTGTATCATTGAAAGCTCTAAAAGTGCAGTTACAGCTAGTCTTTATTTGGTGCAACATTTATTTTGCCTTTGCCCACAATGCTGATACTTATTTTTCACTAGGACTCTTCTTAATGACTAGTGACAGTAGTTGATTTGAAGGACAAATTCCTGTTAATATCTTACCTTTGAGCTGTAGATCACATAGGCTTGAACCTATAATTTTTACCCAATGGAAATCCCAGGTTTCTTCAAGAATTCTGTATTTTGCAGGTAAGGGGGCTTAAGTTTCATGCAACCATGTTCTTCCTGGTTTCTATTTCTACACACACATAAGCCACATAACTGATTTCAACAAAGATATCCACGTATCTGTGTTTCTCCCATGATACCCAGTTTTATACATATGGCTTCCTTCTCTCTAACTTTATATTTCAATTCTTTCTTCCTTATTTTGCCCTAGAAACTCCAAATTCTGTGCGTCTAAGGTTAGTTCCCTTAAAGTCTCCTCTCAAACTGCCAAAGTCATCAAGTTGTACATATATGTACCTCCAAAACCGTCAGTAACCAAGAGATTAAAGTAGATTTCAATGAAAGGAAAAATTTTCCCATAGCACAGACTTTCTACTGTACAAATAACAGGAATAACAAATAATGGGTTCAAGAAAAAGTTACCAAACCGGAATTTCACAGTTAACCATTTGAGTATTAACAGTTTGTTTTATCTGATAATACTTGCAGCAAGTTTTTCTTTTCATATCTAGGCAAATACATAATTCATTAATTCAGTAACATGAATAAATATTGCAATCAAGTATGAGCAGATAAATTGTGGTAGTGTTATGAAGCTAAAGCAGACCAAATCATTTTAATTTTAGTAGTCCTCAGAGAAAAAATATTTTTATTTTTTATTGATGCATTTGCAATACATAATGTTACATTTGTTGTGTGAGCACATCTCAATTCTTTTTACTTCCTTTTCCTCCACTCTCCCTCTATCTCTGGCTCCCCTTACCATTTGTAAAGGGGTCTAGCTCCCTGTTTCCTATTATCTTTTCATTTTGCTCAGAGAAAGCATTTTTATTACTATTTTCAAAAGTTGTGCTGTTAGATCATGTGTATTTGAGAATCACCTTGAACAGCCATCCAATTATTATCATGCATTAAACATAATGAAAATTTCTTAGGATCTTTTATTTGTATAAAAAGTAATTAAGGATTTTTTATTGTTCAAAAGTATTATATATCAAAATGGAGCTGTATTATTTGAAGTACTCTACCTATGTCTCAAAAAAACTGATCTGAATTCTAATTTTTAATATCCACAGAATGTATAGGTAAAATGCAAACTAATACACACTGAAGCCAATGAGCATAAATGATATACATACATTATGGGAATGGCTGTAACTCTGCAAACTGTAACTACATGTGAAATCAGTAAGTGACAACCACTTCTGAGCTGTGGCTAATTTCCAGTATGAAAATGACAACCATTTCTGAGCTGTGGCTAATTTCCATTATGAAAAGAAACATTGGACCTGACTACTACCTACTAAAACAACACTGTTAAGTAATATTTTGTGTGATGATTGAAATGTTATATGTCCATTTGATAATGACCAGTATGATAGTCACTAACCATACCTTAATTGCAGCATAAGGTGACTGAAGAACTGACTTGGTTTAAATTTAAATGTAAGCTTTCAGAGTTACCTGTGATTAATGACTTCTGATCTATACAGTGGTGCTCTAGAACTAAGTTGAGTTGCTGAAACAATCGTGACAAGTTATCAGTTCTAGATTATTACATTTCCATAGTGTAATGAAGAGATGATGCAAAATCAGACCTACAGGAGTTCATTTCTGTGCATATTGTGTAGGTAATTGCATGGGACCTCAGGAGGGAGCAATCAACTTAAGATGATTTTTAAGTAGAATAGATAGTTTTGTTAAGGAGAAAAAGATTTTCAAGAAGGGTATGATAGTAGGAATCAAATGGATGCAAGCAGGATAATTTTTCATTCAAAAGGCTACTCAAAATTGTGTCCTTGATACTTTTTCCTATTTTGTCAGACAAAGTATTTAATAACTGAGGTTGGCCTTGGTCTACTTGTTGGTTCTCAAGTTTGTTCAACAGCCAGAGAAGGAAGAAAGCGTTGTGTTGGCTTTATTCTTAGAAACTAACAGCAATGTTAGGAATGCAAACTTTAAAGAATAGCTCTACTTTATGTTACATGTATTCACTTTACTTAGAATAATGCAGATTTCACTACTTTATAGTTTTGTAGTGAGTTGTGAGTTTTCTTCGATGATAATTTAACTCAAACAGTTATAGGGAAAACTAAATGAAAACTCTGAACTGCATAGTTTTATCTCCTAGTTTCTGTTAAAATTTTTTTTCTGTTTAATAATTGTCAGATTCTTAGAGCAATTATATTTAGTTTGCAGAATGCTGTTAGAAATATATTGGGTTCTGTTTCTCAATAAACAATTTAAAAGGCTCAATTTATTGTGGGCGACAAGCAAGTCTTTTGTTAGTGATACAGGGATGTTTTGTATAAAACTTGTTTTATTAAAAATTAGTGTTACTAAAATATGTTAAAGACTGTTAAAATACCTCTTTATGATAGTGCATTTCTCTGATAATCTTATGTAAAAATAGTAGTACTTCCCACCCTGTCTTCAACACACCCTATTCCTCTTGCTTCCTAGATTTATTATGTAGATTAAATGAAATTCAGCAGTTACTACTTTATAGGACTGACACTTAATGGGAACTCATTAAATATTCTTGCTTAATCTTCTTCATTCATGCCAAGCAACCAAATTCCTGTCTTTTTTGAATTTATAGTGAGTTTAAAGTGGCAGTAATTGTTTTAGTTTATGTTAATATGGTTGCTTATTTTCACGTATTGTAAAGCATGCAAATAATTTTTTGTTTAAAGCACTGTTTTATTATTAACAGTTACCTTAATTACCATTTCTTGAATACCTGTTATTTGCCAAGTGTGTTTATTTTACTTTACACCAACCTAAGAAATATTTAGTTTCTGTTATTTATGTATTTTTAAAAAGTGAGGTACAGCCAAGTGTGGTGGTGCATACCTGTAAATCCCAGCACTCAGGAGGCTGAGGCAGAAGGATTGCTGTGAGTTCAAGGCCAGGTTGGGCTACACAAAATGAGTGTAAGGCCAGCCCGAACTGCATACAAGACCCTATTTTAAGAAGACACTCCCCCCAAAAAAGTGAGGCACAGAGAAGTAAAGTTACTTATCTGTGTTGCATAGCAAGTTAGGCCAATTGAATTTGAAATTAGGTTTGTCTAAATGTAAGCTTCTATGTATTTTCTATTTTAGTATTTTAAACAATTATGGGAATTATTGATGTATTTTGTATTTATTTTTCCCTGTCACAGAATATGATTTGATTTATAAATTAAAATTTAGTGTAACATTCTTGGAACAATATAATGGAGGCTGCTAATCTATAGGTCTATGAAATATCAGGACAAGCTTGTGTCAGTTTAGCTTCCTCTTCCAGGTGAGAAAAATGAGGTTGGAGAAGTTAATTTGTCTGTAATATTAGTCACCTTTACTATTATAGAATGCCTGAGATAATTAATGTATGAAGAGAAATTGTTTATTTCGGCTCACATTTTTAATGGTACCAGTCCAAGACATGCATCACTTGGGGCCTCTGGGCTATACTGGATGGCAGTTGTGGGAGCACATCATAGAGCAGAGGGCTCACTTCATGGCCAGGAAGCAAAAGAGGTGCTAGGGCCCACCATCCTCTTCTAAAGTCTGCCCCTGTGACAAAGATGCCCACCAGCCCCATCTCAAGAAGACTGGGAACCAAGCATTGAACAGATGGATTTGGGAGATGCTTATCCAAACATAGCATTCACCATCACTTGAGGAACCAGGACCAGGACCAAGATTCTAGTAGACTATAATTTAGTACATTGTAATTGTTTTATGAAAACTTTGATATTAAAGAAAAGATAATTGTGAATGTCAGAAGAACTTGACTTTTAAAAGGCATTCTTTTTTTTTTTTTCAATACTGTTTTTGAGATAAAACTGACAGGCTATAAACTGCATGTATTTAAAATGTGCAGTTAGATATTTTCATTTGCTTTTACACTTTCATTGCTGCTGTCAGCATAATGAAAATATCTTACTCCAAAGATTTTCTTCCACTTGCCAGGCAGATATTTTCTACTTTCTGTCAATGTAAGTTCATTTGCATTTTCTAGACTTTTTACATGAAAAGAATCATATAGTATATACTATTTTGAATATATACTATATGATATACTAAGCAGGGGGGTGGCGGCTTTTCTTTCAGATAAGTGATTTTGAGATTGTGATGCTGCTGCATGATCAGTATCTTTATTTTTTGTGGCTGAGTAGTATTGTATGGATTTGGTAAATTTGTTTAATTGCTGATGGATGTTTAGGTTATTGTTAGATATTTGTCTATCACAAATGAAGCTTTTATGAATGTTTATATTATAGATCATATGACAGGTAGATGTGTAACTTTTTAAGAAACTATGTAGTGTTTCTGTTTATCTATCAGCAATGTTTAAAAGTTTTAATTAGTTTACATTTTCACTAATATTTGGAATGGTCAGTAGTTTTACTTTTAGCCATTTTGATAGGTATATAGGGATGTCTCGCTGTGATTTTAATTTGCATATTTGTATTTACCTAATGTTCAACATGCTTTCATGTATTTACCTGCCTAGGTATCTTCTTTGGTGTGAAGAAAGTGTTTGATTTTTTTTTTTTTTTTGGTCAGTTTGGTTTGGGTTGGTTTGATTTGATTTGGTTTTTGAGACAGTGTCCTGCTGTGTAGTTTAGGCTGGCCTTGAACTCATGTAAATGCCCAGTCTGTCCATGAACTCCAGCAATTCTCCTTCCTCCGCCTCCTAAATGCTAGGATTACAGGCATGTACCACTGCACCTGGTTTGTCCATTTTTAAAAATTAGTTATTCTTATTGAATGTTGGGAGTTCATATTCAGGATTCATTGCCTTTATCAGAGATGTTATTGGTGATTGTGAATGTTTTCTTCCATTCTGTAGTTTGTCTTTTCTTTTTTTCAAAATGTCTTTCCAAGAGCAATTTTTAATGATAGTTTAATTTATTGAATTGTTTTATGCACTGCTTTTGGTGTGGTATCTGAAAACCAAAGTGAGAAAGATACTATGTTTTCTAATAGAAATTTCATAGTTTTCAGTTTAGTTTTATGACCCATTATTGATAACTTTTGTGTATGATGCTAGAATAAAGTGCCTATTTTTCCATATGATCATATATTTGTTCTAGCACCATTTATTTAAAATTTTACTCTTTTCTCAGTTAATTGCTTTTGCATCTTTGTAAAAAAAAAAACCAGTTTATCTGCATATGTGTGGTTCGCCTCTATTCCATTGCTGTATTTATCTTTTTGCCAATCCTTTGCTGTTTTGCTTGTTGGGGCTTTTAAATAACTTGATCTGGAAGTGTTAGCCTTCTTACTCTGTTCTGGCTTTTTAGGTTTGTTTTGACTACCTAGGTCTTTTCAATTTCCATGTGAACTTTATAATCAACTTATCAATTTCTAGGCGAAAAGTATACAGAGATTTATAAAGAATTCCATTGGATTAACTTGAGAATTGATTTCCTAACAATATTGAGTTGTCTATATGTAAGGTATATCAGCCTTTTCATTTAGGTCATCTCTAACTTTTCTCAGCATTTTTTTCTTTTTTTTTTTTTTTTGGTATTTAGCACGGTGGTCTTTTACCCTTTTATCAAGTATATTTTATTTGTAGAATTTTTTAATACTGATTTATTTATTTATTGTCTTTTTGAGACAGGATCTCACTATGAAGTTCAGGCTGGCCTTGAGCTCACTTTGTAGCCTTGAACTTGCTGTATTCCTCCTGCTTCAGCCTCCTGAATGCTAGGATTAGAGGTGTGCGCCACCATGCCTGACTTTCGTGTTGTTTTAATTGATTTTTTTGGTTTGTTTGGAGACAGGGTCTTTCTATGGAGACCAGCCTGGCCTCAAATTTGAGGCAGTCCCTTCTGCCTTGTTTCCAGAGTGCTGGGATTATAGACTATATACCACCATGCCTGGCTTAAATGATTTTTTTTAAAATTGTAATTAGTGATTGTTCATTCCTAGTATACAGAAGTACAATTAATTTTTGCATATAAATCTTACCTCCTGCAACTTTGCTATGCTTATTTTTTAATGAGATACATTTATTTTTTAGTTTATTAGTATATGTGTGTAGTACATAATGTTTACATTCCTTACGGGAAGTTGGTTCATATACATAACTCATCTTAATTCTTTTTTCATTCCCTTTCCCTTTCCTCCATCCACCTTCTACCGATCCCTTGTCTCCTTGTTTGGGGTTAGGCGCATGTTTGCAGTACATAGATTCCATTGTATTTTCATGTAATGATAATATTGTGTGTGCATAAAGAGTTTTATTTCTTTTATAGTCTCAAGTACCATTTAGTTCTTTTTCTTGTTTGATTGCACCAAGAAGAACCTCTAGTACAATGTTATACCAAAGCAATGAGTGGCCGTCTTTTTCCTCTTCCTCATAGTAGGAGGAAAATTAATCATTCTCTCACTGTTAATATGAAATTAGCTGTATTTTTATATTTGCCCTTCCATGACACTGAAGGAATTTGCTTCTTTGTCTGGTTAATGTTTTAATAATGGATTTTTGCCTATTTTTCTGTATTTACAAGACAATATATCTCTTCCCTCTTTTAACATCACTTAAATTATAAAATTATGACAGTATAATAATGTGTTTTTGTTTTCAGTCCAGAATACCTGTTAATTTCTTTTGATCCACAGATTATATACCAGTACCAATAGTTTAGTTTCTAATTCATGGGGATTTTCCTAACACAGATAGTGGAATGATTGCTTATGCTGTATATACATTTTGATAATCTGTATAAATCTAGAAGTAAAATTGCTGCTTCTAAACAAATGAATATTTTTAAGTTAACATGCTTGATCAGAAATATAGTGAATGTTCAAAAAAAGTTTTTTAAAAAAACACCACAGTAAATAACACAATTGCCATTAATCTCTCTTATTTCAAACACTTATCCCATTATTCTTGCCACTTTCTGAAGCAGTTCTGGAAGTCTTGTTTTGTGAGTGTCTTTAGATGACTGCCTCAGTGTCCAGAATAGATTCAAAACTTGTATCTTTTATGGTCATTTTGCTTTTGGGGAAGAATCAGAACTCAAATGATGCCAGATTCAATGATTAACGTGGATCAGGACATACTGCAATGTTTTTATTTTGACAGATTTCTATATCTGAATCAGTGTGCAACGCAGGGCATTATTATGATGAAAGATGAAACTATCTACCCATTTCTCAGGCCAATTTCTATGCACATTATAATAAGCCCTTATAAAATTCAGATTTCACTATAGTGTTTCTGGGTACAAATTCAGCTGGTACAGTTCTATCAAAGCCAAAAAGTAAATTCAGTCAGCAAATGTCAACAAATACGATGTTAGATCTTGGTTAATTCCTTTTTTCTCATGAGGAAAACTGGGTGATTTCTATTGAGAATTCTGAGCTTTGGTCTGAGAATCTTAACCATAGAACCAAATTTTATCTCCCATGATGAGATACTGGAGTCTGAAGCTAACAGGCTGGCACAACTCTTAAAAAATTGACACTGTTATTGTGTTCCACAGTAGAAAGGCATAGAACAAATTTCACATTCACTTGCCTCATGTTCAAATCTGTTGTCAAATTGCTTTGAATAGAACCGTTAAGAGGTGTTCAGAGCCTCAGAAATTTCCCTAATAGTCAGCTGCCTGTTGGATCCAATCATTTCACTTATCCTTCCAACATTCTCTTGAATTTTGGTGTTGAAGGACAAACAGACCTCATCTTCAGAAAATTTACCATTGCAAAATCACTCAAATCCCTTATAAGCCATCTTCACAGTCATTACAGCATTTTGTGTATTTCTTAGTGCTTATTTGCAGCTTGAAACACTACCTCATATTAATTGGTTTTTTTGTGGCTCATGATTTATGGCACACTTTAAAATACTCCTCTTAATGAACTGTACTGAATAAGTTGAAACTTGCCATACATATTTCTATGGTTCCTGCACCATTTCTGTTGGATAGCATAAGGCAACAGCATTCACTATATGTTTTTTGTCACATTGCATATATGCATTACTAAGTTACTCTCTATTATTTTTTCTTACAGGTTCTATTTTATATTTTTTCTAATCATTTCAATATGAGAAAAGAATTCATTTTAATTTCATCACCTGATTATAACAAAAGTCTGTGGTGGTGTTGTTGTTTGTTTGTTTGTTTGTTTTTTACTCATTGTCCATTCTAGATTCTTTTTCACTGAGTTACCTGGTCATAGTTCCTACCCAAAAAGTACCACAAGAGGTACTTTCTTGAGGGAAAGGACCTCTAATGCCATTTCACACACAATTATGTCAAAACATGATAATGGTGAAGTAACCATGTATAGTATATATTCAAGTTGTTAGAATTCTTGACTTCTATATTGTTTTTCTTTTGATGCATTTAAATATTATTTGCTTGAAGGAAACCCAGCTTATTGGATAGTATCAAAAATATGAGAACAAAACTAATTGCTCTTTGGTTACATCCAACAACTTGGTCCACATCATTACTGCATGCCAACTGAAAAGGAAAAGACTACAAATTATTTGTTACTATGTTTTAATGTAGCCCACCTGTTATCCTCTAATATGTTTTTTTTTTTAATTGTGGAATTGGTTAAACCTGTAATTCTAGACTAGACTAGAAAACTGAAATTCTAGACTGACAAGAAATAAGAAAACTTGTTATGGGTATTAACTGGTTCTCTATTAGTTTTTATTGTCTAACCATACATGGAATGGAATGTGTTATTTTATAAACTTTGTTCCACGTAGTAGTAAAGTGTAAGATAGCTCAGCATCTTATGTGATTTATTTTCCCCCTTTGGAGGACTTCTTATACCAATGGAAAAGGTAGTTCTTCAGTTTGCAATATGTGAGTTAGTGTATTGTGATATAATATCATACTTCACAATGACCAACTCCAAATTGTAATTAAATATAGTTTTATTTTATTGAATCATAATACTTCATTGGTGGTAAGTGGTGTGTGTTATCCAGATAAATTAGTCTTAATCCTTAAATATAACAAACACTGATTTTTAACATTGCTTTTGGAAATTACATATACATAATGATTGTCACATTTTGCTGTTGAATTATAGGATATGCATAGAATATATAACTTTTTTTTAAAGCATGTAGTACTCCTATTCCTTTAACAGATTGTCCTAGTGGTTGAGTTTTTCTTTTTTCTTTTTTTTTTTTTTTCTTAGTTATTACTTTTCAGCAGTATAGAAATTTTGAGCAGCTATTTTCTCTCTCATTTAACAAGTATTTAACCAAGCACCTGCTATATTCCCAGTATTATTCTGGGGCTTAGTCATATAATGAGCAAAATATTTCATAATAAAATACTTTCTTCTCTTGTGAAAATAAAGATATGAAAGAGGAAGATTTCAGGTCTGTGACTCACACTTTGAGAACTGCCAAACTAGGATACTGAAGGGAAGAAGGAAGCATGCAGTCCAAGTGACCATTAAAGCAAAAGTTGTTTATAGGTTTAAAAATAGCCATAATGTAACTTTGAGTTAAAATTAGAATAAAGATAGGAATATATATACCATTCTAAAAATGTTACTGCGTAAAAATGATAAAGATTTTGGGAAATTAAAGGTAAGCATTTATTGAGGCAAAAAAACAGCCTCAAAGTTTTGATTTATTAAAATCATGTGTTTCTTTGTTTCTTGGACTTTTTAAAAGAAAATATTACTCTATGTTTCCAGTAGAATAATGCCAGGTCTCAGGTACATATTTGCCTTCTTCACACTGACAGCTTTGACTTTGAGACTGTATCTGAGATTTTGCAGAGAGGATAGAAGGTGGATAATGTAGTATTTGGCTTCCAGCTGGATATGGAGGACAAGAGAAAGGAAGCATAAAAAATTATTCTCCAAGCTGAGACTGGATGACTAAGGATTTTGGCATCATCAGTGGAAATCCAGAAATGGTTTGGGAAAGCAGATGAGGTGTTTTAAGACATACTGAGTTTGAAATCAAGTGAACATCTTCAGTGCTGAAGTATGTAGTAGATAATTAGAAATGTGGACCTTGTTCTGGGAATTAGTATAGAAATGCACTCTGGAAAGTCACAGAGAAATATGTGAATCACGCTACTAGACAAGTTAGACAGTGTGAAAGTACCAAGTTGTTAAAAAAAAAAAAATGCAGGGATGATTAGTTTGATGATGAGATTAATTGAAGGAGGTTTCCTGGAAGTAAGTTGTGATTAAGACATTAAAAATCTTCTAACAATCATAGAATGTTAAAAATAATTTTTTTTTAGGCCTTCTTCCTACTTTAGACTTAGTATATTGAGAAGATTTTTAGAATATTATTTCTTCAAGTTCCATGTGTTTATATGGTACTTTTAAGATTCTTAAATCAAATTTTTAATAATCATTGGAAATTAGTATGGCTGAACTTAGCAGTATGAAACAGTTGGAACACATAGTTCAGGAATTTGCAGGTAGGCATGGTGGGACGTGCCTGTAATCCTAGTGGTCTGAGAAGCTGATACAGCAGGATGGCAAGTTTGAGCCTAGCCTGGGCAACTTAGTGATTTAGTGAGACCTTGTCTCAAAATAAAAATTTAAAAAAGAACTGGGAGTATAGCTCACTGTGAAATTCATGGGTTTAATCCCAAGTACCCTCCCTCCCAAAATTGCTAAGAACTTTATAATAAATCAGTGACACAAACCATGACTAAATTTAGAATGCATTTGTTGTTTATCATTAGTTTTATACTTTTTTTATAGAAGGTAAAAGTTTTTTAATAATGTTTTAGTTCATCAGTACTGTCCTTATTGTTTTAGAGAAATCCAGGGTCTTTTCTGGGGTATTAAACTAGCATTTTAATATTGAAATTTGTTAATTATTATATTGAAATGAGTATAATGTACCAAAAGAGCACTGAATAGGTTTTATTTTAATTTCTCTTTCCCTCCCTCTTTTGCTTTTAATATCTCTGTTGCTTAATCAGTCTAAATCTTTTTGGACTATGATGTCAGTTGGAGAAACTTGCTTTCAACTATGATTTTTGTGGACTCCTAAAATATTTCAGGCCTAAGGATATAGCTTAATGGTAGAATGTTTAACTAGCATGCGTGAGAACATGGGTTCAGTCTCCAGTAACATGCAGTCAGTGAAGCAAGCAGCCAGTCAGTTTGTCAGGACAATAAAGCAAACTGCATTCTGAAATGGTAAGAATATAATAATCTGTGTGATTCTTTCAAATGGATTACATTAACTGTGTTATAAGTTATTAAAAACATTAGCATCAAAATGTAAAGTAAATTAAGCTTATAAATCAGAATACATTTACAATACTAACTAATGAACATTTCACTTGACTATTACTGATGCAATACATTTGTGCCATTTTAATTGTTCTGTTCTAACATATTAAGATTAGTGGACACCAACTTTACAAGCTAACAAAAATGAGGGAGGTGTTACTAAATACATAAGTAACAGCTAGGAAACTTTGCATTATTGAGAAATTATGAAACAAGTTTATATATTATGTTGGGCAGAAATTTATATACACATTTAATAATTGTTATATATTGAAATATACCCAGTAACAGTATTTTTTCCCCTCCCTTAACCAAAACTCCTAATACCAAATCTGGTGCTCTTCATTTGTACACCAGAAATGAGATGTCTGGCTCTGCAGCCTTCACGATTGCTTTTTTCTTCTCCTTTTGAGACAGGGTCTAGCTAAATAGTCCAAGCTGGCCTCAGAATCATGGTGATCCTTTTGCCTCGGCGTCCTGATTGTTGGGATTACAGTTAGGTGCCACCACACCTGACCTTCATGATACTTTTAAAATATTTTGTGTGTATGTTATTACCAGAGATGAAGACCATTGTGAAGGACAAGGGAAATACAGCACTTATTCCTATACATTTTTATCAAAGCCTGTAAAATACTGCTTACAAATTTTTAATTTGTTTCAACCAAAACATTTGGATCTTTTATTGTTTCTATTTGTGAATAATTATTACTTCTCATATTTGGCTCATTAGTTTAACTCTTTTGGGAAATTATTTTGTATTGTTTATGTAGTTTCATTTTTTCCCTTGTCTCCCAACTTTAAGGGGACAGCTTGCTTTCTCTTTCTCTAAACTAATCAGTAAAATGAAACATCATGAGGATCTTAGATAAAATTCCTTCTCACCCCTGTCCCTTCCTGTCTGTCCATCCTTCCATCCATCCATTTGTAGCCTTGATTTGGTCACTTTTTATTGTATACTTCTCAGTAACAACAAAGGAATCCCTGGGCATTTCCTTTTGTAATTTTTCTGTTTTTATTTAAGCCAAATAATTCTTATCATTATGCTTAAAGTGGTTCTGCTACTGTGCTTTCTATTTTGTGTATGCCTATTTAAAAAATAATATTCTAGTATATTGGAAATCTTTGTGACAGATCTGTTGTAATTTAAGCATGACACCTAAAACATAATTTTAATTTCATCTTTCCTTCATTTTGATATCCAACTATCTTTTGTCCACTTCGGAGCTATATTTAGTAATAGTGGTAATATTAACTCCCTTGCTAATTGAGTAAGTTGTAATAACAGATGTATATATTTTACTAATTTAATCATTTTAATAGTCCTTTCAGATATATAATATTCCATTTTAAAAAGAATAATCAGAGTTTTGAGAATTTATGTAGTATGCCTCCCAAATTTTGTTCTTAATTGTTTTGATGTACTTGTGGGCTTCATTTTATTAGATTTCTATTTCATAGAGTCTGCCCTTGCCTGAGTCACCTCCCCACTGTCTATTGCAGTCTCTTTGTGTTATCTTCTCCATCAGAAATTTCACAAATTTCTAAAGTGCCCGTAAGATGTAATACATTCCCACTTCATTTTGAATACTACTGCTCTTCTTGATATTAGTATAGTCACTTTTGCTCTTCTTTCAGCCTTCCTGTGTTTAAAGTGAATATCTTTATAGTTTCTAAAATAATTAAGTTTAGGGTTGGGGCTCTAGCTCAGTGGCATAAGTGCCTGCCTGAGGTCGTGAGTTTGATCCCCAGTACCAATAAATAAATAGTTTAGGCCATATAGTAGTCTTTCTTTATCAAAGAGAGATACATTTCAGACCACCAGAGGATACCTGAAACGATAGGTAGTACCAAACTTTCTAGACTCTGCTTTTTCCCTGTATTTATTTGTCTATGATCAACTTTCCCTTTTCACTTCAAGGAAGTACTTTATAGCTTCTGTTTGGCATATCCAAATTACTAGCATCACTGTTCTTGTGCTTTGGGTTCATTGCTAAGTGAAGGTTACTGAACATTTGCCTGTGATACATTGATAATTGATAATGAAGATGAGTTTAATGGGTAAGTAACATAATATATTATAGACATGATGGGCAAAGGGTGAGATAGAGAAAAATGGTGTGAAATTTTGTTATACTACTTGAGTGGTGTGCAATTTAAAATTTATGTTCAGTCTCTTTTGGTGATTCATGCCTGTAGTGAAAAGGCTAAGACTGGAGGGGGGAGAAAAGATAGATAGATGGAAATCTATGTATTTCTGGAATTTTCCATTTTATAGTTTCAGACCTCAGTTGACTATGCTTAAATGAAACTATGAAATCGGAAACAGCGTGTAAAAAGGGACTAATGTATTTTTTCAGCCTACTGTCTGTTTATTTTTGTTATTTAGAACTTTTATACTTAAAGTAATTGTTGGTATGTGAGGGTTTACCTCTACTATTTTACTGTTTGTTTTCTATTTGTTCTCTGTTTCTGTCTTGTTTTCTGCCTACCTGTGGGCTACTTGAACACTTCTTAGAATTACATTTAGGCTTATTAGTGTTTTTTTTAGTATATCACTAGCTTTTTGTTTGTTTTGTAATTCCTTTGGGTATTATGCATGGATAATGTGTCACAGATAGTATTACCATGTTCAGTGAAGTGTAAAAATCTGTTTTACTTTCCCTCTTTCCTCTTCCTATTTGAAAATAGTCATCTTATTTCCCTTATATTGACAATATTATCAGATGATACAATTTTAGCTTCAACTGCAAATAAGATTTTAAAAATTCATATTAGTCTATTACATTTAGCCATGTTTTTACTTTGTCTTTCTTTCTGAAGTTACAAACCTCAGACAATTAACAATTTCTGTTTGAAGAACTTCCATTAGCCATTCTTTATACACTAGGACTACTAATGAAAAATGCTCTATTTTCATTTCCCTTTAATTTCTGATAGTTAATTTCACCAAGTATAGAATTTAGAAGTAACAGTCCTTTCTTTCATCACTTAAAATGTGGAACTATTTTGTGCTGCCTTTTATGATTTCTGTTGAGAAGTATATCATTTATTTTTGCTTTCAAAAATGTTTTCTTTATAATTTTATGAGTTCAGTCTGAGTTGTCTTTTCTTTCTTTGGCTATGCTTTGCATTATTGTTTTTAGGGTTTCTCAGCTGCTTTAGACTGTAAGTGTATTGCAAGTTTAGCAACTTATTTTATCAGTTATATGTTGTATCCTTTCATTTTGGTATCCCAGTAACACAAATTCAGGTATCAGTTTTGTACTACAAATTCCTCCTGTGCCTTTTTTTTTCCAATTATATTTCTTCCTGTTATTTGGATTGGTTATGTTCTATTGTTTTATCTTCAAATTTTTTTTCCTCTTGTCATCTTCAATCTACTATTACGCCTGTCCAGTGAGCCAGTGCACTTTTAATTCAGTTATTACATTTTTTAGTTCCATAATTTCTTTCTTTTTTTAATCTTCTATCATTCACCATTGTAGTCAGGGGTTGCAAGGAGAACAATTACTTACAGGACCCAGAGTTTATAATATTATTTTATGATGGTCACCCAGAGTTAAATACAAGAAAGTACAAGAAATCTGTCTACGATACTAAAGACCTAGAAAATGCAACTGAGGGCCTAGATTCCACAATAAAGCTCTGCATGAGTCCAGCCAAAGACCTAGAACCCATGACAGTGCCTCCCACAAGTTCCGCTAGAGGTCTAGAGCCCACAGCAATGACTCATGCAAGTCTGTTTTATGGATCTGTGCTGGGAAGGTTCAAAGGTCAACAATAGAAGCTAGAAAGTCTGTGCTAGCAGGGTGAAGGATCTGTGCCAGTAGGTTGAGGGTTCTGCAGTGGAGCCAAGAAATGGTGCTCAAAATAAGGTCCCATCTCCCCTGAAAAGTAGCACAGCCATCCTCAGTGACAAAGAGGTCCCGAGCTCCTCCGACGATGAAAACAGTTGAGTTTATATTAGGAAGCCAGTATGACAAACCTGGAGATTTTAAACAGCACATATTTTCCCTTCTGGAGCCAGGAAGTGATGTTCAAAGTAAAGACCAGAGCTCCTCCAAAGTGAACCGCAGCCATTCTCAGCGACAAGGTCCTGATCAGGTCCTGTGATGCAAATGGCCAAATTCTTATCAAGGAAGCCAGCAAGACAGGCTCGTCCAGGAGAACCAACTGCTCCAAATAACAACACTTAGGAGAACTCACAATTCCTCACTCTTCCTCTCAGTGTCTCCTTTTATGCTGGCAACTTTCCTCAGGTGGGCCATCTACACGTAGCACCATGCTGATTCAGCTGGTGTTAAGTTGATTACCAGTTTTTAATCTATAACATTCACTAAGAATTGGTGTTCACTGATTTCAAAGGTGTTCATAATTGTTGGTGTTTTTACGATGATTGCTTTAAGTAGTGGCCAGTTAATTTCAGTGTGAGTCATCACAGGGTTGACATCTATCTTAAAATTTTGATTCCTGGACATTTGTATATTATGAAGCTATACTTAAATCTGCTATTTTAACAGGTAGTTATTCTCTTTCAACCTATATTTATGGGCTGTGGGTCCAGTGATAATTTACTTTTCAGGACATTTGCATTGATATTCTGCTTTACTTTGCTTGTATGTTGCTTGAACTTATTTTGAAAACCTGAGTTAATGATTATAGTGTATTTCTCCAATTGTCTTGCATGTTAATTCATGTGTGGTGTGGTTCTGCCCAACGCGTTTTATGCAGGTTTAAAGAATTCCTTTTTCCACCTTTCTTCTGTCCTATGATCTTCTGTTACCACCCCTGCCCTCATTCTTATCTTTAGGTAGTAAACCTGCCTATACTTGGTAGAAATGGAATTGTAATTTTCCCAGTCTTCACTGGCTAATGCTCCATTTGGGAATTGCTTTTTTAAACCACCTACCACCATCAGGTGGGACATAAATATTTGAAACCCCTCTTTGTCTAATGATGTTATTAAAGTAGGAAACTTAAGAGTGTCACCTTGGGTCATCTTCTACTGGATGTGGGAATGGGTCCCTGTGGTTACCATATTGGTAAGAGAAAGGGAATGTTATCTTGATCTGCTTATTGCCAAGTGGGAGTGTAAATTCACCTGTCCATCTCTACTGATGCTGTCCTGGCAGGGGAGGAAAACCATGTACCTTTTGCTACTTTAGGGTAGGGTACAGGGGGCCAGATTCCTCACTTGCTCTCTGCTGATGCTTCTTCACTGATGGGGTAAATGTGCCCCATTCTGGGCTTTGCTTCTGCAAGATGGAGAGCAGGTACTCAACCCCTCCACTCATCTCTACTTGCAGAGGAAGAAGAAGGCTAAATGCTCCGGGAAGCCTGCTATTGCCACACTAACCGGACCACCTGCTTGCTACCAAGTGGGAGGTCCAGGTCTCCACTCAGTATCCCCTCACCCAGCAAAGTAGAAAACAACCAAGGTACTTGCTGGAAGAGGGCTGGTAATAGCAACAAAACTTGTATTGTGGACTGTCCTCCTTCATGGTTCTTTGGCCAAAGAAAACAGATTTTTATTGGGGGTCCTCATCTGATTGGCTTTGAAGAAAGAAGTCTGTGATGAAGAGAACTTAAGAGAATTCACTCCCTTGTCTTTTTTATGACTGAAAGTCCCTAACTGGTCTGCTTTCCTTATTCTACTTTTCATGCTCTTAGGATTATCTGTTTTGTTGTGTCTCCAGGGTGTTTATACTTGGCAAGAGATACAGAACATGTGAGTGAGGATGTCTGCTGTGGCCTCGCTCACATGTTCTGTATCTCTGTTGACATGGCTGGAGCATCTGCAGTGCTTTTCTCATCCTCCAGGGCCTGTCTCCACAGAATGGCCTGGAACCCTTTACATAGCAGTTAAATTTTCAAGAAGCTAAGTCCTTTTTAGGCCAGAACTTCAAACTTTCTACACATCACTCAACTGTTGTTTCTATAATGCACTGTCCAAGTAAGTCACCAGGCTACCCTTGAGTCAATGTGGAGGATTATGAATAGAGGCAAGATGCCTTCAAAAGACAATTTTTTAACAGCCTACTATGGTTTTATAATAGGTTTCTCTGCACACTTTGAATCTGTTTTTTATTTTAAATTTTTATTAGTATGCATTTGTAGTACATAATCATTGCATTCATTGTGAAGAGTTGGTACATGTATGTAACATATACATACAGGCTCTTGCCGAGTTGTTAAGTTTCTCATGCTAGGCTCTCATTGGCAGTCCATCTACCTCAGCCTCCCAGAATGCTGAGATCATAGGTCTGGGGCACCACCCCACCCACCTAAGATCCTGTGTGATTTTTGCCTTAAATAAGGATTTATTTCTCATTTAAAATATGTCTAAGGGTAGGCCACCTAAGACTTGTCTAGCAGTTCAGTAAGGCCACCAGAGACTCAGACTCTCACTCTCTCTGTTTGACCATGTGTTGGTCTGTGTCCCTTTTGTCATAAAGTGATTGTTGCATTTTCAGGCTGTCAGTCTGCATTCCAGGGAAAGAGAAAGGAAGATGGAAACTTTTCACCCAAACCCTGGGCTTAGTTCTCTGATAAAAATTGTTATGTGACTTCTAGATTCAAGAGAGCCTGATGAAATGAGAATTTGATGTGATTAGTTTGTTCCATCTAATGAAAAATTGGATTTTGCCTAGTCAGGACTAGGGAAAGCTAGGCACCCAGCACTGTGCTTCAGTGCTATGTTCTAGCAACTGTACTGTAGCTAAGAAAGCCTATTTCTTAGCGCTACGCATAGGCATTGTAAGAGTTAAGAGTAATCCAGTCAAGATAGTCACAATAATTATAATTCCATTTTGTAGATGAGGAAATGGAGCTTTGGCATGTTTGGAGTATCAATTTACATATGACCAGTCTAGTTCCAAATGTTCTTTTATTTCTTTTTTTTTTTTTAAGACAAGGCCTCACTGTGTAGCTCAGGCTGGCCTTGAGCTCACAGAGATCCTCCTGCCTGAACTTTCCAAGTGTTGAAACCACAGGTGTGTACCACCCAGCCTGGCTTATACTACACTCTTGACAGTTTTCTGTTCAAAACAGACAACACGGGCTGGGGATATAGCTCAGTGGTACAGTGCCTGCCTGGCAAGCACAAAGTCCTGGCACAAAAAAAAAAAAAAAGAAAGAAAAGAAAAGAAAACGAAAGCACACAGTATGACCTACATTTGTATTACAGCTTTACCGATGTTCCACGTCATATTCGGTTTTCTTCTTCAATAAGTTGAATACCTCCCAAAGAATAAACCTGTTGTTATCATCTTTGTTTTTCTGTTACATAATACAATTTTTAGTGAATGTTTTGAATAAATAAAGCATTTTAAAAAACTGATAGGAAAGCCAGGCCTCATTTGCAAATAAGTAAATGGGAAGGGAGGAAAGCAAAACATGCTTGTATAATTTGTGGCAGAGCATTGGTATTTAAAACTGTTCTTTTATGTTCTAGTCAAGAGTATCCTCCCTTGAAGTACAGAAGGTCAAGTTAGGGTAAAATTATTTTTTAAATTGTTACTAATACATGCCTACAACACATAATGATTACATTTGTTGTGGGGTGTTGGTCCACGTACATAACACATCCTAATTCATTTTATGTCCCCACCCTTGTCTCTTGGTCAGATTAGAGTGAAAGTAGAAAAGGGAAATGTGTTTGTTAAGGTCACTGACTTATAGAAGGTCATATCCATGAATTAATGCAAGTCAATTCAGTCAGAACTATAGTTCAACTTTAGGTTAACAGGTTTTCCAAAAGGGCCCCTTTAAGAAGGTGGGATACAGTAAAAAGAGCACCAGACCAGGAGTCAGAAGTCTGCTGTGCAGAATCAAAGCATATTACTGACTTTTCTTTGTGATCTTAGGCTAGTTGCTTACTTACCTGCTTTGAACCTGCCTTCCTTAAAACTAAAGTCAAGGGAGCTAGGCTAAACAGTTTTTGAAATTTCTTCTAGAAAACAGTATGTGAAATCACTATGCCTGGTGAGTTTTCATAGTACTCCAACATTTTTTAGCATCTCACAGGTCAGACCGTATTATATTTCTGAGATGTAGAGAAAAAAACAGCTTTTTCACTTCTTCTCTGGGAACTTAGCCAGTTAGGAATAAACATCCTTCCCTGTCTCTCCTCAAATGAAGTACTTAGTCACAAGTGACAGACTTTTTCTTCATTTGTTCTTTGAATCTGGTCTTATTCTTATTTTAGTGTTTTTCTTAACCTTACTGTGAGTTTGTTTAAATATAGAAAATTGGAAGTATCAGTTTTATGTTTTAGCCTAAAACCAGAATTTCATTATTATATAAAGTAAAAAGTAATTGTAGTTAATCAATTTCTTATTAACACATTTGTATATTTGAAATACTTGGCTGGCACATGATGTCTAAACTTTTATGTTGGGCAACATTGGAAGAAAGTGAATGTTATATTTTGTTTCTTTTAAATGATAGTTTCCTTCTTACTAGATAAGATTTTAAAAATTGAGAGATTTTTATTTTTAAAGAGTAGAAAAACCTAGAAAACTGTGAAAAACGAAATGAAAATTCTACTTTTTTTAAACCTGAAATAATTATTGTTACCGTTGTAATGTGTCTTGTGGGGTGTTTGTTTGTTTGCTTGTTTTTGTTTTGGGATTTTTTTTTTTTACTTTGTTTTGTTTGGTTAGATTTTTTTGAGACAGGGATTCATTCACTATGTAGGACAGATTGGCCTTGAACTCACTATATTACCCAAGCTGACCTCTTGCTTTAGCCTCTGTAGCACTGGGATTAAAGGCATTTACCATCTCGTCTGACTTCTGTTGTTATTTTAAACATAATTTGAAGTAAAGCTTGGAATACACAAGGCAGTATATCAGGCTGGATATAACTGCTATGAATTAACAGAAGCCATAAATGACATACATTTTTCTTTATTCTGTAGACTAATTAAAGATACTTTGTTAAGACATTTTGCATCCTGAACTTTTTCTTTCTGATAGTATATCCTACTGTTAAAATCCTATTGTTCATAAGACTTGTAAAAGAATGTGTACATTACCTTATACATATTGTTGATTAATTTTAGTATTGTTACCTGAATTATTCTAGGTAACAATAATATCTAATTTTCTTAGATTTCTGAAGTTAGAATTACTAGGTCAAAGGGAGTTGCTGTTTTTGTGGGGGGTTTTATTATCTGTTTTCAATTCTGTTTTTTTCTCCCCTACATTAAGGGGATAGAACCCACAAGCATTCCACCAGTGAACTGTATGCCAGCACTTTTTGTTTTTTGTTGTGACAGGATCTTGCCTTATCCCAGGCTGATCCTCCCACTTCAGGTTCCTAAGTAGCTGGTGACAGGTGTTTGCCACTACATCTGGATTCCAACTTGATTTTTAGAAAAGCCATCTTTTTGTGATATGGCTGAGTTATTGCTAATGTGATTGGGGGGTTGTTTTGGGGGGAGTTGTTTGTTTGTTTTGGTCTTTTTGAGACAGGATCTAGCTATGCAGTTTGTGCTGACCTTTAACTCACCTTGTAGCCAGGGGTGTCCTCAACCACACAACAGTCTTACTGCCTCGGCCTCCCAAGTGCTGGGATTACAGGTGTGTACCACCATGCCTGGCAATAATGTGATTTTAAAATCATTGTCAATTTAATTTTTCTCAATGTATTTTGAAAAGAATTTTTTTGGTATATTTTAGAGAGGGTTAGCAATATTTAAGCACCTTAATATACATGGTAAAAATCTTACAGGAATTTGCTAGTTTGGGTCTTTTGTTACTAAAAAGTTCTTTATCTATCTAAATGTCATTTATTCATAAGTTAGAATTGGTAGAGAAGATGCTTTTCTGTTCAGTCTTCTTATCAGTGCTTTCATTTGTAAGATGCAGTGATCTTTCAGTCTAAGAAATTATTTTTTAATTCTGGAAATTTTTCACTTGTTTATCTCTCATCAAGTTTTTCATGTATTTTGGTTCCTTTGAAAACTCCTTGTAATTTGAATACTATGAGATTCCTGTACTTTTTTTTTTAACCACTTGGAACCTACTTACTTAAAAAATAATTTCATTTTCTTTAAGAGTCTGAGAGCATTTATTTCACAATGGTTTTTGATCCTCTGATTCAATAACTACTCTAGGACTACAGATGATAGAGTTTTTAAAGTTTACTAAACTTAGGAAGATGGGATTGATTATAAAGGATTTGTTGAACTCTTTCAAACAATTACTTGTTGATAGTGAATTTTGATAGTAGAAAACAAAAGTAGCATAAGAAAGACAAGGTGAAAGAATGTTAACCATACGTTAGATTAATGTGAATACAATGGAATAGCTAGAATTACCATTTCAGTAATAAAAGATACTGAAATTGTTGTGCTTATTTTAATACAGCAAAATAATGGTAAATCCTACATAGTGGAAGAGCTTAGTTTTGTGTTTAGGATTAATTCTTAGGATTCTTTTTCATTTTTCATATCTACATACTTTCTGTTCATATTTAACAAATTTTAAAAGGGAGTTTGTGGTTAGAAGTTGGATCCAACTTTGTTTAAAAACATGAGAAAATTGTCTAGTAGGGGAGAAGCAAGAAAAAAGTTCACTTTTCCTGGTACTTAGAATTGAATACAGGACCATTAAATTGACTTACACCTTCAGTTTGTGTTTTTTGTTTTGTTTTTAACTTTGAGATAAGGTCTTGCTATGTTGTCCATGCTGGTCCCAAATAGAGTTATGAAATAGTAGATGAAAACATACATATGCTAGTTTAACTTGACAAGTAAATGGTAGTAGTATTTAGTAATAGTAAAAGGTTAATAGTATTTCAACCTAAAAGTTTATTGTTACTAAGCAAACATATAAGTTTTCTTTAATTATTAAACTAGGTCTTATTGTGTTTAAGACTTTTATAAATAATTTTATAAATATTTTATAAATAATTTTATAAATTTAATAATTTAATTATTAAATTATTTATAAAGTAATTTAATAAATTGAAATAGTTTTAGCAGATAGAAAGTTCAAAAACACATCAAATAGTTTTTGTTCATGATATTGCTATAATTATATACACAACATTACTAATACTAAAAAACTGGATATTTATTAAGTTTGGAAATACATATTTATAATTTCTCATTGAACTCAAAGAAAAATTTAAAGGTCTATCATCCCAGAGAAAAATATCCCTCACTTGAGAATTACATCCAATTTGTGTCATCACATTTTACAGTACATTTACTTGTGAAGAATTATTTTCAAGGATGAAACACACAGAATAAAATTAGATCAAAAATTTCTGGCAAAAACCTTGGGAACTCACTAAGAATTACAACCAGTTCCATTGAACCAGGCATTGATACATTAGATTCACAAAAACAAGTTCAAATACCCCAATAGGGTTATTTTGCTTTCTTTTACTGTTACAATAAAATACTAAAAGTAAAGGAATTTTTGTGACTTATATACATGAATTATAGCAAATATTTTATATGCAGCCCAAGAAAATTTCTCTTCACTTAGTGCAGCTCATGCAAGCTAAACTATTGGATACCCTTAGTTTAGACAATTACTTCTGCCTGTAACAGAATCTATTGAAAAGATTATCAATGAAGATTGTCATTGACTATGAAGCTATTTATTTTCCTGATGTCAACTAATTTAATTTATACAGATGAATATTTTTTGATTGCCTACTAATGACTTCTGACATTATGAACAATAGCATAGAAGCATAATTCAGTAAATCAGATACCTTATTTCAGTTGTTTCAAATGTAAGAAAAATATGCTGTCCAGTATCTTAAAAGTTTATTGCCACTAAAATCTATAGGAAGTATTAGAACCTTTCTTATCAAGTGATTATGTTGTATATATCCCTTGCTCTTTCCAAAAGGCGTTTAAGCTATGTCACAATAGATTGGCATAAAAAAATACGGTTACTAAAATATTAGGTCTGTGGAAGGGAAGAGAGTGCAAACATGCTAACCATATTTAGTTCAGATCTTACTGTTGCTATGGTTTTCAGTTTTCTTTTTGAGCTTCCTGGAGTACAAATTCTGTTTTTCAGAAAAAGAAAGTATGAGTTCTTCAGCAATGTCAGGTTTTCCTGAATTTTAAAAGAAAAATATTACAAATCATTTTGAAAATAGACTAAGTGCCAGGCATAGTAGCACATGCCTGTCATCCCTCCACTCAGGAGGCTGAGGCAGGAGGATCCCTGTGAGTTCAAGTCCACCCTGAACTACATATCAAGACCCTGTCCCAAATAAAATAAATACATGTTAGTTTTAAAAATAGGCAAATCACTTTTTAAAAATGTATTAATCTGCCAAACAAATCCTGCCCTTAGTTTTCATAGTCTGTGGAATGGTTAGATAATAAAAGAGGTCGTTATTTCAAAAGTATCGATAGAATCAGCACAGAGGAGAATCATTTAGCTAAATCCTACAGGAGGTCACTGGGCAGGAAATCTTTCCCAGAAAGAGTTGTGGTGAACTTTGAAACAAAATGACAAAAGCTGGGGATTAACTCAGTGGCATAAGTGCCTGCCTGGCAAGCACCAGGTCTTGAGTTCAATCCCCGGTAACCAAAAAAAAAAAAAAAACTGCTTTAGGACTGGGAATGTAACTCAGCCACACAAGTGCCTGCCTGGCAAGCACGAGGTCATGAGTTCGATCCCCGATTCAAACAGAGACAAAATGATAAATGACTAGACCAAGAAGGAACTTGGAAAGAGATAGTTGAAGATAGAGAGGTGATACATCTCAAAGGCACAGTATGCATCATAATTGAGCCAAGAGAATGCCCATAATTTAATATGATTGGAATTTAGGGAGCAAATGGATAGAAGTGGGAATGAAAGGCAAAGGTTATTAAGAAAGAAATAAAAACGTTTTAGTTTATTATTATTATTTTAGAAAGTGACTAAGTTGTTAAAACACAAGTATTTATTATTTGTCCCTTACTACTCAGTATATCAAAGTTAGATACTTCTTTTGGCCTATAAGGGAAAAAGGAAAAAAATTTACTGAGATGCTAAGGATACCATAAATCAAAACATTTTAGGAATCTGTGACTTGGTATCAGGGCATAAATTTGTTACTTTGTGTAATGTTTCTGGTAAGTTTGTAAGGATTGAAATATAACTGTTTAGATAGAAGAATGTGATTAAACATCTTTCATATAATATTATTTGCCTCCATCTGCTTTTCATAAAACCAGACAGAAATTTGGAGTTTTATTTTTTTGTGATAGTTAACTTTTGTTAGTATTTTGATAACTAGTAAAAAAGGTGGATTATTCATAAGCTTTGAAAACTAAACAAATACGAGGAGTTGAATTCCATTACAGAAAAACCTAGATAGCATTTTGGCTCAGGTCAGAGTTCATCCTATATCTATGTAGAAAAAAAAAATGAGAAATTTAGAGGCAAAGGGGTTTCTCACATGCTTCCAGGAATTCTTAACCTAATGAAACTTAGATATTGTACATACAGGCATGATTTTTGTGGGGGTGGGTTTTTTTTTTTTATGTTTTGACTTTTTTGTGTTTTATTGGTTTTTGGGGTTTTGGGTTTTTTGTTTGTTTTTTGCTCTACTGTTTTTGTCTGAATTTCAAGAGGTCTTAGCTCTAAAATGGTTTAGAAACAGATTCATAGAAATCAACAATTCCATTTTTATTTAATGTGCTTTTGAGCACAGGTTGATATGAAAACCAATAGCTTACTTTTTCCTCTATTTTGCAAAATGCATAATTTTTAGGAATCAGAATTTAGATTAGCCAGGCATGATGACACATGTCTGTAATACCAGCACTTGGGAGGCTGAGGCAGGAATATCATTGTAAGTTTGAGATCAGCCTTGGGCTGCAAAAGTGAGCTCAAGGCCAACCTGACCCTGTCTCCAAAAAGGAAAAAAAAATTCTTACAGATTAAAAAATAAAAAGAAGTAAATGTAATTAGATTTTGCCAACAAGTTAAAACAACATAAATATGCATGTGTGTGATGAATCACCAAAGAAATTAAAGAAAAAAATTAAATTAACTCTGTGCTTCAAAAAGTGCATAAAAAGTTGAATAGTGAAATGCATCTTCCTCTTTTCCATGGCCTTCAAAAATTTAGCTCTTCCTAGAGGTAACAATCATCTGCTTTCTTGTCTTTTACAATTAAAAATTTATTTGAAAAACTATTACAGCAGTGAATAAAATAGTAAAAGTATACAGATAACTAGAAGATAACTTTGAATGTTTTAAATATAGATTAAATTTACTTAATAGATTTTCATTTTAAGATTAACTTTACTGGGTATTTTCTTGGCTTTTATTAGGGCATAATGTAGAGATTTTTCTGGTAATACTGTTTTTATAGTTGAATCCATCAAATTATCGGTTGAGATAGATGACTGTGAAACATACACATGGCAATCTAAATGGTCTTCTCAAGCCCAAATTGGACTCATGAAAAAATAACCATGTGAGTATCACTTTATTTTGGCATTTTGAATCTTACTGTTTTCTTCAAGAAGGGGAATGTCTTGTGTTACCCAGGTTAGTTGACTCTCCACTCTTGGCCCTCCAAGAATTGGCATTATAGGCACATGGCACTGCACCAGCTTAGTTTGTTTTTAAGTGTTTTTATAGAAGATAAAATGACTCACCTACTTTAGTAATGCTTTCATAAAGTGACTCAGTAGGCCAAGAATTATGTTTGTAATTTCTCTTTTAAAATTTTAAATTATCACTATCTCTGAAAGGAATCTAATATTGTTTAAACTTCACAGTTAAACTGAGTATTTTAAAGGTTAAGTGATGTCATCGAGATTCACAGTATGGGGCTGGTATCTAACTTGGGTTTATAGATAATCAAATCCACTGTCATTATCCAACCCTGAGATACATTTCTGTGTAAATACGTTGTATTCACTTTACTTTGACATATTTGTTGAGTAATGCTACTTAGTGGATGAGCAGTTTTTGAATTTAGTTTTAGGTGGTAATAACAAAAGTAAATTAGTAAACCACTACTTATTAAGGAATTTAATATAATTAATAAAGCGTCCCTTTATACTAAAAATACTGTTATCCTTAATGCTGTGTATTTTACTAAGTGGCTAACTTTATCAAACTGTTCTGTTTTCATAGGGTGATTCCCGAACTCTTCCATTTTCTGAGAACGTGAGTGCCGTTCAGAAATTAGACTTTTCAGATACAATGGTGCAACAGAAATTGGATGATATCAAAGATCGAATCAAGAGGGAAATAAGGAAAGAACTGAAAATCAAAGAAGGAGCTGAAAATCTAAGGAAAGTTACAACAGATAAAAAAAGTTTGGCTTACGTAGATAACATTTTGAAAAAATCAAATAAGAAGTTAGAAGAACTACACCACAAGCTACAGGAATTGAATGCACATATTGTTGTATCAGATCCAGAAGATGTCACAGGTATCATATTTTACTTGATGTTTATATGCTAAAACAAGTATATTATTTTAGTAACTGTAAGTTTTGTGACGTTTTTAGCTTTTCTAAAAGTATAGAAACTACTCAGGTTAAAGGTCTTATTTATATTATGTTTAGAAGCAGAATGAGTTGATGGCTATGAAAAAAACATTTATTTGGAAGTGAGTAACTGATACATACATTCTTATCCTCTGTCAGTAAGACATGAGAGTTATTTTCTGGTATTAATGTTTTGTATTCAGTCAGCCCTGTGCGTTTACTTGATTCATTCTTATAATCAGCAGTACAAGTTTTCCAGATGACTTTAAAACTAAAAATGCATTCTAAACAAGGGATATTTTTATTCTTTGCAGTTGTAATTAATCAAACATACTGTTTGTTACTGTGAACTAAGCAAATGAATTAACCACTAAACTACATACTACTATTTAATAAGAAAAATTGAATACTTGAAATTAAAAATTATTTAATATAAAGAAAAAAAAATTTTAAGAGCTTTTGTTCTGCAAGCATGCAAAATAGAAATACAATCCATGATTCCAGTCTTATTTTTAAATAATAGAATCAACAGATATCAGTGTTGGAAATTTTTTAATAGTTCAGAAAGTAAAAGGAAAAAGTACCCTCTCCCTAAAGATTAACTTTTTGTTGTATAGCCTTCCAGCAAAATATTTTCCGGTATTTGAATCAATTTTTACCCATCATATTCTTTCTGTAACTTTTTCTACAAAAGTCATGTATGAAAAATTCTAATAGTTTTCATCCTTGCAAAGATGATGTTTTGAGCAAAATACTGAATTTCTATAGTCCTCAGTTTCTTCATTTGCAATGAAAATAAGTCATCTATATAAAGTAAAATACCATAGAAATTTTACAATAACCTGTGTGATATAATAGGTATAAATCAAATTAAGTAATGATATCGCCCAGCATGGTGGCGCACACCTGTGTAATCCTACTACTTGGTAGGATCGCTGTGAGTTCAGGGCCAGCCTTGACTGAGAAGTTAGTTCAGGGCCAACCTGAAGGCCATAGCAAAACTGTCCTAAAAAGAAAAAACAGATCTCAAGTTGCAGCAAACACTCCTCTATTATTCAGTGTACTTGATAAAATTCCCTTTCATATATCGCCTTCCAACATCTGACACGTAATTTTTATTTGGAGGCTCTGTATGTAGATTTCCAACCAATTGAGCATGCTTGAATACTTAAAAGAAATCATAGAAAACCAACAGTTAAGACTTTTGTTTAAATGTTTCCCCCACAGTCTCATGGGGTCATATATAGAGCTTTTGCAGAGTGGGTGATGCTGGAATTGATTCATGGTGCAATGCTAGGATCAAGGTCACCAGAAGTAGCCCCAGAAGCGTAAGATGAATTTTATCATCAAAGCAAAGTAACACGAGTCTGTCAGACCCCTATTTATTCTTTAGAATATTTCTACTGATAAATTTTAATTTTATGAGTTTTGTTGTATTTAACAATGAGTACTTATGAAAAAAAATCACAAAAATAAAGTTGTTTTTAATTATAAAAAATTTTCATCATAGACTGGTTTTTGGTGTACAAACTCTGAAAAAAAGAGTATCAGAAGTAATTTTCTATATAAACTACAATGAAATTTATATAGTACTCTACAAAAAAATAATCTTTACTTCAGTTATCACACCTATGGCAGTCTACACATATGACAACACTTTCCAAACACACACGTTGCTTACACTGACAGCACATGTCTGATGCTTTCCTGGCCTTTGTGTAGGACATACTTGACATCTCAGTGGTCTTGCTGTTTTGTCAGGAAGTTAGTATTATGCAATGTATAGTTAGCAGGAAAATAAAGTATCAATAAGTTATTAAATTCTTAATATGTATTGTGCATTTAAAATAGACATCAACATTTTCACATCAGCTGTGTACTTGCTTACAAAACCTTAAAAATAATATAAAAATAAATTCCCATATGAACTACAATGAAAATACCAATGGAACTCTACCACAGAAATAAGCTTTGTATCAACTGTTGCACCCAAGGCAGTCTTCACACATGACAACTGCATATTCCGTACACATATTGCATTCTTAGGTTGCATGGCCATTTTGCAACATTTCAACTAGTCAAATATGTATTAACATTGCCTATAACCCCAGCACTCAAGAGGCCAAGACAGAAGGATCACTGTGAGTTCAAGGCCAGCCTGGGCTATATAGTGAACTCAAGACCATCCTGAACTACACAGCAAGAGCTTGTCTCAAAAACAAAAAACAAACAAACAAAAATTATAAGATAGAGTTGTGGTTAGCCCTTGTTGCCATGCTACCTTCTTCCTGTTTCTCCTCTGCAGTGCCACCCTGCCTTGGAATCAGCCAATTATGGGCAGACACCTCTACAAACTGAACTATCAACCTTTCCTGTTTTAACTTTGAGTGTCAGGTATTTTGTCTTAGGAACAAGAAAAGTAAGCCACCAACCTTCTTATTTTTAAATTGAAATCTCAGAGATATAAAATAATTTGCTCAGAATCAACAAGCCAGTTAGAGAAATCTCTGAATCTTCTCATATTCTCTTACTCACAAATTCAGTAATTACATTATTAAGGAGAGTATGTATTATGAAAATGCTGTTTTTAGTAGCAATATTATATAAACTTAAAAATAGCCTGTTGTGATTGGAACTCTGCCAAGGTCTACATATTTTGCCCATTACATCTTTAGAAGAACTCTAAAATAAGAAATAGAACTGGAGCTTTAAACTCTGTTTATTTAGAGAAAACATTTCTGCCTTACAGAATCCTGATAACTACCTTGTGATTCATTGGAATATAGAAGAGTTTTAGAAACATAAAAAGCCCATTTGCTTTTTTAAAAATGAATTTTATTGAAGTATCAATTATATATGATACATGTAATACATAAGAATACAGTTTGATTATTTTAGCAAATGTATATATGTTCATCTAACCATCACTATAATCTATACCATCAATTCAGTGGTTTCTTTGTGTACTGTCTCAGTCAGTCCCTATCCCTCATCCTTGGAAACCACTGTCTGACTTCTCTAAGTTTAGGTTAAGTTTGTCTTTCTTGCAGTTTCATAGATAAAAAATAGACCTTAAAGTTCTGCCCTCACATTCCTGGTCTCTATAACCAATAAGGACATTACCATAAAATTTACTGACAGTCTTGACTTGTCTTCTCTGTGCTACTTTATGCATTCATTGTTGCATTATGTTGCACTGCAGTTTATTTCTGTACTTGTTTATATTATAAACTATATGATCTGTGAAGGCAAAGATGTGTTTTCATTCATCTATTTTCTAGGCATGCTGTAGAACCTGGAACAATATATGTTTTTATTTTTGGATACTGCATCTCAAAAAGAAACAACAAATTAAAATCTTGCGTTAGTTTGTGTAATTATTATCAGATCATAATTTATTATGGCACTTTAAATATTAAGTAACTTAGGGAAACAAGCAGAAAATAAGAACTTTAGAGCCAGCCAGGTATAGTGTATACCTGTAATCCTAGTATTCACAGGCTGAGGCAAGAGGATTTTTGTGCGTTTAAGGCCACCATGAGCTACCTAGCAAGACCTTGTCTCAAAAAACAAAACAAAAGAGTTTTAGGATAAAGTCAGAACCTTTCTTTACTGACCATGTTTAATTTTCAGCATTCATTTTAGACAATCAGAAGGAGGTAATATAAACATTTAATATAGTCTCCTCCTCCTCTTCCTCCTCCTCCTCCTCCTTTTTAACTTGTAATTTTGAGGGTTTTTTCCCCCCTCTGTGGTTGGTTGGAGTTTTTCTTCGTGTGTGTGTGTGTGTGTGTGTGTGTGTGTGTGTGTGTGTTTTGGGGGGGGTTGGTCTTTTGAGACAAGGTCTTACTTTGTAGTGCAGACTGGCCTTGAACTCACTGGCCCACCTCATGGCAACCCTGTTGCCTCAGCTTCCCAACTGCTGAAGTTACAGACATACATGTGCCACCAAACCTGGCTTGTAATACAACTTTAGTTTTTTGGAATAAATTTAACAAGTTGACTGAATTCTGATTTTATTTTTTAAATTATTTTTGCATGTGGAGGCGTCAGAGGATGTTTCTCTTTGTAAATGGCATAGCCACTCAACTTGGTTTTTAAGTCTCATCTCTTCTTAGTGATTTGACATTAATAGAACAACAGCATTATAGAGGATTCAAATAGTTTAGCGTTTATTTTTGATCTCTCTACTGTAAAATCTTAGACGTCTTACATTGTACATTATAAGATAAACAGTTTGTAGATCTAGCAAGAAGATTGAAGGGCATCTTCTTTGTTTCAGTTCTTTAAAGTAGTAGTAGATCTGTATAGCAGAGATGCTTGGTTAATTTCTGTTGTATTGGATACATAAGTAAAACAAATGATTACAAAGTATAAAATTTTAGGTCTGTATTGTTTGGTGATTATTATCTAAGATGTTTGTTCTTAATTTGCCTCTGAAATAGTATCTATAAAATATTAGTTTATTATTTGTAAAGTAAGATTTACTTTATTATAAAGTCAAGGCCTAATCATTTCAGACCATTACTGTAAAGTAGATGTATTAACTTATTTTTTAGAGTAGTAGGAGATGAATTATTTCATGTTCTCTTCTTTCCCAGGACACTGAGCTTCCTGTTGATCTTCTGTATTCTTTAAAAACATTATGATGGGCAAAAACCATATAATTATCTCAGTAAATATAGAAAAACATTTAACAGAAATAAGCTTCCTTTCATTATAAAAATCTAACAAATTAGATACAAGGAAAAAGTTCCTCAGCACAGTAAAGGACGTTCGTTACATGACAGGCCAACAGTTAATGTCATGCCTAATGGTGAACACTTGATGGCTTATCTTTGAAGTTCATGAAAAGCACAAAGATGCCAGCTTTGTTTTTTGTTCACTATAGTTCTAGCCAGAGCAGTTAGCAAAGAAAAATAAATAAAAGGCATCCAAACAAGAAACGAAGAAGTGAAATTTCCTCTGTGACATTATTTTGTGTATAGAATTTCCTAAAGATTCCACCAAAAAAAACTATTAGAACTAATAAAAGAATTCAGTAACGTTTATAGAATATAAAAACACCCAAAAATCAGTGGCATTATATTAATGACAAACTCTCTGGAAGAGAAATTAAGAAAATACTATCATTTGCAGTAGCATCAAAACATTAAAATACTTAAGTTAACTAAGGAGGTGAAATATTCACAAAAAATATAAAATGTTAATAAGAGAAATTAAAGATGACACAAAAAATAGAAAGATGTCCTATGCTCATAGATTGGAATCGTTACTTTTGCTAAAATTTCATTTTACCCAAAAGAATCTGTACATTCAATGCATACCCTGTCAAAATCTCCATGTCATTCTTAATAGAAATTAAAAAAAAAATCCTAAAATTTGTATGAAACCATCTTGAGCAAAAAGAATAAAACTGGAACATCATGCTACAAATTTAAAATTATTAACCTATATTAATCAAAACTGCACACACCTGTAATCCCAGCATTCAAGAGGCTGAAGCAGGAGGCTCATTGGGAGTTTGAGACCAGCCTGGGTTACAAAGTGAGCTCAAGACCAGCCTGAACTGCATGGTGAGACCTTGTCTCAAAAAAGCAAAAGGAAAAAAACCAAAAATAGAATCTCCAGCTGGGTATGGTGATCACTTCTGTAATCCCATAGCTAGGAGGACTGAGACAGGAGGGTTGCCATAAATTTGAGGTCAAGCTGGACAACATAGAGTTCAGGGCCTGTTTGAACTATAAAGTGAGACTCTCAAAAAAAAAAAAAAATGAAATGAAATAAATAACAAAACAAATAGAATCACCATAGCATCCAGAAGTTCAATTCTGAGTGTCTAAAGGAATTAAATTCAGTATATCAAAGAAAAGTCCAAAACTCCCTTGTTCATTAAAATGTTCTTCACAGTAGCTAGAGCAGATAAGCAATCACAGTGTCCATTAAAGGACAAATGAAAGTTTAAAATGTAATACACCTAGGCGTATTGGTATATATCTATACTCTCAGTACCCAGGATGCTGAGGCAGGTGGATTCTGAGTTCAAGGCCTGCCTGGTCTGGATAGACCGTGAGATCCTGTCTCAAATCAGTGATACACAATGGATACTATTCTGCCATAGTTAAAAAAAAAAAAATCTGTCATTTACAACGTGAATAACCTAGTGGGCATTATGCTAAGTGAAATAAATCAGGTACTCACCAAAAGAAATACTAAGTGACATCACTTCTCTAAGGAATCTATATACAGAGTCAGACTCATAAAGGTAAAGAATGGAATGCTGTTTAGCAGAGGATGGTGAGTAAGAGAAGATGGGTAAATGATCAAAAAGTACAGAATCTTAAGAATGTGTTTTGTTGTTTATTGTATAGTATGGTGAATGTAGTTAATATATAACTTCAGGTACCTAACAGGATTTTAAATGTTTCAGGTATTTGGACATGTTAATTTGACTGTGTAGGTGATTCCTCAATTGTTATGAGTAACAAAACATTACATTGCACTCCATAAATACAATCATTATTGTCAATTTAAAAAAACTTTGGAAAAAAGAGAATAGTGTCAGGGAATATTATTGTCCCACACAGAAATTATAAAAGGTTAGCTAAGGCTGATTGTACCTTATAAGAAAGATTACTGGTCTTTATAAAGTGAACCGGTAAAGCTTTAGTTGGCACCTGAGCCTCCAAAAGGAAATATTTGGGAAAGAGCTAGCTTCCTGAATCTTGGTTCAGTCATTATTTGTAAAGAAGCAAAGAATTTTTTTTTATGTTTAAGTATAGCTAATAATTTGTGTTGTATACTGCCTCCGCTGTTTTCATCTTATTTCATATATCTTATTTGCATCTTATCCCACCAAACTTGGATTTTTCTTTATTATCTGGCATATCCGAAAGGGAAGCATTGATTTATTGTAAAACTAATGCTATTGGGATTATTTTTTAGTCATAGTCAACTGTAGCAAATTCTTCTGAATTTCTAAAATGTAGCTTCATTAAAGGAATTTTCTTTCCTAATTTCCTATTTAAAATGTAGTTTATGAAGTCATTCTTGTCTACCTAAATATAACATGGAAATTATAGTTGAATCATATATGTAGAGAAACATAAGTGTAGAATCTATGATCTGTTTTGTTATATAAAATATACATTCTTTATTTCTGGTTAAATTTCTCACTTTAAACATATTTTGAATAAAGTTATAAACTGTTTTGGTGTACCATTTCATGAATTTTAAGATAGATTTGTCTAACCACCACATTAATCAGGAAAAGGAATAGTATGTAGTTCCACTGTAAAGGGTAGAGATAATACAGAATTTCAAAAACAAAAAAAAGATAAACAATAACCAATCACTAGTTGATAAATTGCATATTGTCCTCTTAGAAATAGTTGTTCAAGTTACAAAATTAAAGCATACAAAGTAGATATTCAAACAGTGAGGGTGTAAACAGCTACGCATGCATGAATCTCCACATGTATTTCTGTCCTTTCTGTATTAGAGGAAAAAACAAAACTTAGCAAGACAAAACAAAACAAATTCCTATTAAAAACATGAAACCAAAAAGTCGTATAAAGCCACAGTACAAGGTGATCTACAATGATTACTGTGTTGTTTCTTATTATCTTCAATAGAATTGTCTATATCATCAGGGATAATTGAACATAGCAGTAAAATTGAATATAGCAGTACATACCAATATTAGTAAAAATAAAACATTGTAGACAGTATAAAACTTCAAAGGTAGGTAACAATCCAGAGTAGATATTCTAGTGAATCTTGTCATCTTAAGTGCAGTTGCCTATACTCTCGGACTTGATACTATCAATCATAACAGCTTTGAATAAAATCTATCGATACAAAACAGCGATCTAACAAACCAGATTCGATTACAATCAGTCATGGTAAAACAGTGTAGGTTATGCAGAGCTTTAGATTAAGTTAATAGGAAATTAAGGATGATTACCATACTATATCCTGTTATTTTGGGGATTACTATCTGTGCCCTCAAATCTAATACAGATAGAATGACTGGAACAGAATATAATACATCTAAGCAGAGTAGTATGAGTAATGTGGATTTTAAATCCTGGTGCACTATTAAGTGTATCAAGGCCATCTATGTTAGAGATTCTAGCCATCCTACTCTGCCTCATTTCTGCTATGCTATTTTTCTGCCTTTGTTTGTCTAGTTTTCTCCTTCATTCTACTGCCTGCCCCATTCATTGAGGCCTTTCTGCCACTGTTCCTAAAATCCTGGTATTTTATTTTTCTCTCTCTCTAGAATGTCCTTCAGTATTCTCTGTAGGGTTGGATTGGTGGTCACAAACTCCCCCAGTTCCTCTTTGTCATGGAAGCATCTTGATTCTCCATTAATTTCTAGTGACAGTTTTGCAGGGTACATCAATCTGGGCTGGAGGTTATTTTCTTTCAGGGCTTGTAATACTTCACTCCAAGCTCTTCTTGATCTGATGGTCTGTGTGGAGAAGTCAACTGTGAGTCTGATGGGCTTACCTTTATAGGTAATCTGTTTCTTTTCTCTCTGACAGCTTTTAATATTCTGTTTTTATGTTGAGTTTCTGGGTATCTTGATTATTATATGTCTGGGTGTAGCTCTGTTTTGGTTGTAGGTGGCTAGAGTTCTGTATGCCTCACATAACCAAATGTCATTTTCTTTTCCCATGCTTGGGAAGTTTTCCTTAATTATTTCCGTGAATAGCCTTTGTAATTCACCTGTATCTATTCCTACTTCTTCGTTCACATTTCTTATTCTTAATTGTAGATTCTCTTGTCATCTTCTAGCCTTTGTATTGTTACTGCCTGTTTCCTTGTTATTTTTAAGAGATCTTTCCTTTTCATGATCACACATTGCAAACTTGTCTTCAAGTTTTGATAGTCTATCCTTAGTTTTTTTTAAGGTGTTTTGCCAGCTTTCAGTGGAGTTTTTAATTTCCTGGTAATCTCTTTGAATCTGCTTCATGTATTCTATATTTTCTTTATATTCTTTATCGAATGTTTCTCTCCTTTTTTTGTGTTCCTCCCTTCTTCTGTCTGTATCTTCCTGAGAGATGCTTCCTGAGAGCATTTCTTTTATTACTCTACTCATGTTGCTTTACCTGATTTAGTATTTCAGTTTTGAGCTCATCTACAAGGTTCCGAAGATATCTCTTAATGTCCATTGAAGCCATGCCTGATGTTGTGTGTTTGCCGTCCTCAGTCTCCCTTGTTTTTCCCTCTCCTGGATCAGGGCTCTCAGGGTTCTGGGCTGGGGACCTCCTCCTGCCTCTCTCTCCTGTCATGGTCCTGGCTTCCTCCACACAGGTTACAGTGCAGGTCCCAGCCCCCTTCCCTGTTGGCCACGTTTCCTCCGAAGCAAGCTGGCGAGGAACCTCTGCCCTCTCCTGCCTGCTCTTGTCACTGAGGTGTAACCAGTGGCTGCATATGCCGGCCCCTCCCCACCAGGCCAGCCAAACTTCAGGGGCCTTTACTCGGTTAGTGTGTGCTAGACTCAGGGAATCGATTTGGGATGGCTCATTGGGTCCCAGACAGGGGCATAGCCCAGTCCAAGCAAATCCCACGAATCTTCTCTGGGGAAGGAGCAACCAACTGAAGTCACTGTCGCTCCCAGTTCAGGCTCCTCCTGCCAGATTCCAACATGTCGCCCATTTGGTCGCTCCCTTCCCATGGGGAGGGTGTCTCATTCCCAGCACTGACTGTGGATTAATGAAGTTCCCTTTGCTGACTCTGCTCTCCATTGGGCTCACCAACCCCCATCTTCAGCACTGCTGTGGCTCCTGTGAGTGGCGGTGGGAACGAGTTTGGGCGGCTCTGCCAGCCAGCGCGGATTCAAGCTGGCGCAAATTCAGGCCAGCACAAACTTGGCAGCTCACCGTGAAAATGCTGTGTCCCGTAATTTTTAGCTGTTTCAGTTGTAGTCCTGACATATTTGACGAGCTTTTTTACGTTTTAATTTCTTCCTTTGTCAAGAGGATCCATCTCCCTCTGTTGGGTCTCTCCAGGGTGTTTTATTCTGGCAAATGAATTGTTTCTCCCGGAAGGCTTTGTATTTTATTGTTCACTGATTGGCCATCTTGACTTCTCCCCAGAAATTGTTTCTTAAGTTACTCCTTTTGTAGTTATATTTTCTACAGCTCCATACTGGCTAATAACGACTGATCTGTTCTTTCTCATTGTAGCTTTCTTTTTAGGGATGTCATATAAATGGAATCATAAATATGTAACCTTTTGAAACTTGTTTCACTCAGTATATTGCCTTTTAGATTAATCCAGAAGTTATGTGTATCAGTAGTTGTTTCATTTTTTTAATTCCCTAGTGAGGATTCATTGTATTATGAACATTAGGGTTGCTTTCCAGTTTGGGGCAATCATCAGTAAAGCTTTCATAAATATGTATGAGCCAGTTCTTATTTCAGCAAAAGTTGTAAGAAGCAGGATTGCTAAGTCATATGGTGGAATGTGTTTACCATTGCAGGAAACTGAGAAAATGTTTTCCAGAGTGGTTGTATTTTCAATTCCACCAGCAATACATGAGAGTTGCATTTGTTTCACCTCTTTTCCAGCATTTGGTGTTGCTAATATAATTTTAAACCACTATAAGAAGGTTTATAGTGTTTAATACTACACATTATCATCACCAGAGGGGACAAAGAAGAAAAATATTGAAGAGTGAAAGTACTATGCATTCACCAGGCTCAGAGTTATATACAGAATGAAGAAGTCTCTACTAGGAGATGCTGTTTATAGTTTTCAAAAAGTAAGATTCAACAGATGCAGGTAGCTTTGAAATTTTTAATACCTAAGTTGCTTGTACCCTAAACAAAACTTGTCACAACCACAGCCTTATATATCACCATTGTCTTTAATGCATTAAGAAATCTAAACCAGAGATTGTATTAAGCAAAATCACTTCAGTTGTTGATATCTGACAAATGTCATCCTGAGTACATAAAATAAGTGATTAAACAGCCCTGAGTAATAAGCATTCATTTTAATTTGAGCAGGTTCCAAGTGGCTATAAAACACAGGCATATAGGGGCTGGGTATTTAGCTCGGTGGCATAAGCACCTGCCTGGCAAGCGCGAGGTCATGAGTTGGATCCCCAGTACCCAAAAAAAAAAAAAAAACCCACAGGCATATCTGATTACTGTAACACATAACACAATTTATTTTATTTTTAAAGTACTAATTTAAAAGTACAAAATGAAAACCAAAATGTAGCTGCCCATACCTTCAGACAGTAAAAATCAAATAAAACAACAGAATAGAACCAATAAAATAAAACAATGAATGCAGTGAAGGACTTCAAAACAAGATAATAAATCCAAAATGGCTACCATAATATATCTTGTTATCTTTGAAACAGCTGCTCATACCATCAGACGCAATAAATGAAACTAGACAAAACAGAATAAAATCCACCCAAATAAAACAATGAAAATGATACAGGACTTAAAAACAAGATATTAGGGAATTAACAAAGGCCAGTGCCTTCAGAAAGATCCCCCATAGATGCTGCATTGCGAGTTACCTCTGAATAGATGATCAGACTACCAGGTTTAGGCTGCAAAGTCAGTAAAACACTAAACACTGGAAGTATTTTTCCTCAACAGCTATTATCACAGCTTGTGTCTCTCCAGATCAGCAAGTGGGTGCGAGGACACCCTGGTTCTTCTCGTCTCCCAGCCTGCACACCAGAAGAGGGTTGCTTTAGATTCTCCCCCAACAGCTACCAGCGCATGGCACCAGCTCACAGGGAGGGCTTGGTTTCTTGTTGACTTCCTGTTCTCCTCCCCTGCTGTTCACAAATGTCGTGGACTCATGGGATAGGGCTGGCGTCTGTTTCTCCCCACAGTGGTCCATGCATGGCACTGACTGTCAGGAAAGGCTTGGCTTCTTGTTTCTCCCCTGAAGTCTGAATGGCGCCAACTCGTGGAAAAAAGCTGGTGTCTGGTTCTTCCTGCAGTAGCCCATGCATTGTGCCGACGTGCAAGGAGGACTTGGCTTCTTTTTGGCTTCTAGTTCTCCTTTCCTATAGTCCACAAATGGCACCAACTCCTAGGAAAGGGCTGGCATCTGGTTCTCCCCTCAGTGGCCCATGCATGGTGCCAACTTGCAGAGAGGGCTTGTTCTTTTTATAATTTAAAAGTAGCTCTTAGAATGAAAGGAATTTCATTGATCAAGAGTTTCTTTTTAATTTTTTTTGTTGTTGACTGGAGAGAACATTAATAAGGAGTTCTAGTTAGTCCTATTTTGAAATATGTTTCACTATTAAGAGTTTAGTACATATGCTGGCAACTGTGTTTCCTATAACTTATTATAACCTACAAGGGAGAAAACTGGAGAGAACAAAATAGCAAGTAAAAATTAAAAATGCAGGCTTAAGGAAACAGGTAAAATCCATGGAAGACAGCAAAATATTTCTCTAATTTCTAAACGAAAATAAAAAAGACTATAAAACAAGATATATCTAAGGTGTACTTAGACATATATTTTTGTGACTTTTGCACATTATTTCAGAATTTCTGGTGGATTTGTATTGGGGCAGTTGTTAAAAGGGTACATTAAAAATTCCTGAGTTTCTGTGAAGATTAAATGACTAGAAATTCTAGCTATTTTGCTAAGCTTTGTCTAGTAAATTTTTTAAGCTCTTAGTATGTTTTAAGCAATGATCTAAGCACTCTACAGGCTTTTTCTTTTTCATAATGCTCATTTTGTGACTGTAAAAACTACAGCATAAGCCAGTTGTGGTGGTGCACCCCTGTAATCCTGACACTTGAGAGGCTGAGGCAAGAGATTGCTATGAGTTCTAGGCCAGTATGGACTACATAGTGAACTCAAAGCCAGCCTGAACTACACAGGCAGACCCTGTCTCAAAAAAAAATAATAACTGCAACACAGATACATGAAGTATGAAATGAAGACCATACCCACAATAGCCATTTAACCACGTTATTCTGAACCCAGAGCCCAGCCTCTTGACTATTGTTATTCCTCTCTTCTTATAAACCTTATCAAAACTCAGAACATACTTTTCCATAAGAATAGTGGTGGTATTATATAATACTTTTTATAACCCCCCGTAGACTTAGGTCAGTGGATATTTCAATGTCCTGGTACAACCTACTGTAATGTGTAAGAATTCATTATATAGTATGTCTACCAAAGAAGTCTGCTACATTTTAAGGCAAATCATTTAATTGGTAGATAACCTGAACTGTAAGGAATTTTGCTTTCTTTTGTGATACATTTCTTGCCGACACTAACTTTTACTTGCTGAATCTGATTCTCTGTCCAATGGGGAAATAGGACAACTTTCATTTCATTTCAAGAAAAATGTTTAAAGTTTGGGCAGGAATTATTACTCCCCTCATTTTCAGCCAAACAACTATTTCACAAACAATATATTTCTGTACTCTTCTCAACTAATGCATTCTACCCTGAATATAATCCAGTTCTTTTTACAATGTGCTCACTATAAACTATGTGCCAGGTTCTGTGTAATTACAACTCTTGAACAGTAACATTTATATTAAAAACAAATCAAAAGTGTTCCCAAGTCTGTACTGTTTATTATAATGGACTCAACAAAAATAAGCTCACACTTCCTACTTGAGTACGGTCAGTATTTATTGAATATTTACCATGCACTACACCTTTATCTAAGCTCTGCACGTAACTTGTTTAATTTTTGCAATACTCTTGTAAAGTACATGATATTTGACAGTTATGTAACAGACGAAGACAGTGAGGCATAGAGCTATTAAGTAACTTGTGTATCTGTGTAGATTTTTGACTTTGAGGGAGAGCCAGAAGTTACTTGGTGCCAGATCCAATGAACGAGATAGATGAAGGCACACCATGTTTTCACAAGCCAGCCTTTCCATTGGATGGCACATGGCAGCAGTATTCACTGTGTTTTTATCACTCCTTGAAAAGATACCACAGAGAACTTCCAAAACTGCTTTAGAAAGAAGCAAGGATGGGATAAATGTGTTCAAAGTGAGAGGGAGTATTTTGTGGATTCGTGGTGATATGTTTTATTGTAATATATATATTTGTATATTAAATATATTTTATGTGTTTTTTAATTTCAATATTCACAGCATTTTTGGTTGCCCCTTGTATGTTTTCATGGTTTCAAACTAGTGAATTTTTTCAAAGAATACAAAACCAAATCTGAAATATATTTATTTAAATAGATTAGTTACTGCATCTTAGCTTGCATAAGAGAAAAGGAAATCCTTAGCACATTGTTAAGCAACTAATTAGTGATTACCTAATTTTTTATCACCTAAAACTGGCATAGTATCCTGATCTTCTAGCATTTTTACAAGATGGAGAGCTAGTATAGATAAAAACAAAATAATGGGCTTCATTATTTAGCTACATAGTACAGTTACTAGAAGTGGATTACTCAGAATAATTCAGTGGTTGATTTTGGAGTTTTTGCTTTTTTATGTATATGTAACATGATATTCTTTATATTTGGCAGGCTGCAGTGTTTGGTCTTCCTTTACTTTTCTACCAATAGTTTTTATCAGTCACCCAGTTTCTTTGAAACATTTTCCATTGTTATTGAATATCTGTGTAGTGGAAAACAAAATGTGAAAGTTTGTATGCTTTGCTTAAATTATGAGTAATTGATGCAAGCACTGTATTTCAAGAACTATTCTGTTTGCAAAAAATTACCTTAGTGGAATTTGTGTAATGTTTGAATATACATTGTTTTCTAACCAATCAGGTGACAAATAGGGAATTTAATTGCTGAATAAACTAGTCAAATTGCTTTAAGTTAATTTAGAAATAGTAATGTTGGAAAAACCTTGGACAATAACCTAATTCAATTTCAGACTCTTAATTACTTCTGTAAGAAATTGATTCTATCCTAGCAGGTGGTCCTACAACTCAGATATTGCCTTTGCTTGGATTGATTGAGTTTTTTTATTATCTGTAAGCAAAAAACGATTCCATTTAGGTGACGTCAGGCTCATTTCAAACCCTGTTCATTAGGCTTTAAAAATACTAAGATCCTGTTCTAAGCTGCAGTTGATCCTAATAAATAACTTTAACACTTTATTTACAGATTGTCCAAGGACTCCAGATACTCCAAATAGTGACCCTCGTTCTTCTACTAGCAACAATAGATTGATGGCCTTACAAAAACAATTAGATATAGAACTTAAAGTAAAACAAGGTGCAGAAAACATGATACAGATGTATTCAAATGGTTCTTCAAAGGTAAGTACAATAAATAAAATGGTCAAGTCTCAGTTTGTAGGATCCATTTTTGTGCATTCATCTGTTTGCTAAAATTATAATTTGTAAACCTACGGTCAGTGTAAGTAGCAGTTTGGGAGTCATTGGTGGACAAGTGCAGGAGGGCAAGAGTTTAAGTCATCTGATATGCATGGTTCCCGCTGAGCTACACAGTAATTTTAAGCCTTCTTAAACTGTTACACTGTAAAAAAATATTTTTTGAGATCCCTATGACACATTTTGTTTAGTAAATTTCAGTGTTTAAACAGTAAATATTTCTGAAACCATGTTAGCCTCATAGTTAGAAAATATAGGCCAAAAAAATTTTTTTAAAAGCAGTGTTTCAAAAATTGTCTATTCCTACCAAAACCCAATCAATCAAAAATTTGATTCTTTAAAAATATTAAACAGTATATAGTTCTCTACATTTGTACCTTTTCTGTGAATCTAAAATTATTTTAAGAAAAAAAGAATATTTTAAAACTTTAGGCTGTGATGTGCTTTTCATGAACACATATAGGTTTTTAGCAAAAGGAAATGAAAAGACAGAACATACTAGTATCAGTGATTACCTGACTTAGAACTATACATTCTTGGAGTTCTAGTATAGGGTTATAAATCCCCTATGAAAATTGGTGTTATGGGGAGCAGTTTTTACTAATGAAAGTCTTAGTTTAATGTGAAAGAAAAAATGTTGGGAACCACTGAACCAGATTATCCTAAAAGTTCTTTCAACATAAGGTTCTGTGGTTTTAGCAATCTTTAAAAGTTCTGAGATAAATGTATCTGTTATGAAAACCTACCCTCCTACTCAGTTCTTGGTCCTTTTGAGACAGGATTTCACTATGCAGTTCAGGCTGACCTTGAACTCACCTTTTAGCCTAAACTAGCCTTGAACTCACAGTGATCCACCTGCCTTAGCCTCTTGAGTGCTGGGATTACAGACATGTACCACCATGCCTGGCCTCAATTCTTTTATTTTTAAGATTTTTACCTTTCTAAATCAGTGCTTCATATCTTAAGTAATTTGAAAATAAAAGTTATACTATATTTATTTCTATTGCATGGTAGAAAAAATTTGAAATCAGGGAAAGTTCATAACGTCATACATCACAGCTTCCCACCATATTAAAACTTTGGAAGATACTGAAAAAGAAATATGTACGTGTTCCAACTGAAATTTTTAAGATTAATTAAGAAAGCTAGATTTTATGTTGTATTTCAAAAGAGTTTTGGAGGGGTTGCTGCTATTTTTTAATTTGTATTCTAAAACACATTCCTAAAATGGCCCATGAAGACCCTGAACTCACTATGTAGCCCAGGCCAGTCTCAAACTTGCAATCCTCCTACCTCAGTTGAATGCCAGAATTATAGGCTTGGCTACCACATCTGGCTTTTATTGTTTCCAGAAAAGTATATTTTTGTTTCTTATAAATAGGACATTATTTCATTAACTTTAAACATTATTATTGAATGGTAGTTACTTTCTGTGCAATTTTTTTTTTAGTAATGACCTTTAGTTTTGGAAATCTTTTTAGTTTTATAAAATATTTTTGGACTTTTTAATAAAACTTATGGGAATTGTGATTGTGATACTTGACACTATTTTAAAATTTAAGCCATTTACTGCCCTCTGTAATAAGATTTTTTTAAAATCTAGTATTGACGAATTACTTTGAGGAATTTAAGAACTCTTAGAAGTTATGTGAAGAGTGAGTGTGTATAATAACTGGATGGGGGAGAGGGTCATAAGTTTTACTGTACTCTTAGAGTGATCTCTAATTCCCACAAGATTAATAACCACTGCTCTAGATTAAACAGAGTTATAGACACACTAAGAGTCCAAAAGAAATAAATAATATTACAGTAAACACAAGTCCAAAATAAACGAGGCTGTGACATCCTGCTAAAATAAATAAGTAATTTTCCAGTAACTTTTTATTTTTAAGGAGGAGATTGATTAATTTGAAAAGGACTCAAGTGGAAGTCCAAAGCCTATTATAGGTTACTATTGTCTTTGAGGTAGATCTGCCAGTTGTTTCTGTCTTCAGTTTTCATTTCCCATCTTTAAACTTCTCAAAGGGATGGAGAATATATCTTAATGAGATAGGGAAGATTTAATTGAAATTGTACAGAATATTCATTAAGGGTTTAACAGTTTAAAAGATGTGCTAGGCTCTGGGATATAAATGTGATAGTGTCTTACTCATAATTGCTACTCAACATATAATATCCTGCATTGGGAGACCCACTGTCTGATAAAGGAGATGCTACTTGTATATAATTGTTCAAGCTATTTTGGAAACACCCTGAATAAAGATCACATTAGTGCCAGAAGAAATCATTTAAGTCTTAATATGAGAGCTGAAGGATGATTTGCCATTTAAAAAAGAATTACATTCTAGGGATGATGATATGGGTAGAGCCAGTATATGCACAGTAAGAAACTGGAATACCATGACTTATTCTAAGAAATGGAAGTGTTTGTTATGCCTCTCTCATAAGTTCTTAATGTAGTTTTTACCTAATATATCTAAGAATAGCTAGAAGGCACATAATATTCAAATTTTTTATTAGTGCTTATTGATATATGGATTCATGGCTTCATTTTGACAGACACTTCTAATATTAATCATTATCGGCACCAAGTCTGGTATATTGGTGCATGCGTGAAATTCCAGCAGTCGAGAAGTCAAGACAAGATTACTACAAATTTGAGTTTGAGGTCAGCCTCAGTCTATATAGTAAGAACCTCTCTCAGGAAACAAAAACCCAGTTGTTAACTCAACTCTAGCACTCATTTTTAATGAAAGGCCCAGGCTTCATAGAACAACAAATTTGAATATCCAGAAAAGGAATAATTTGGGAAATTTTCTGTAGATTACTACAACAGAACTTTTCTTCCCTTCTCCATTAGTTATGTCTCTTAAGTGCCTAAGGCATAGCATGAGATACAGTGTAACTAAAAGACAAACCGTGTTGTCCAGTACAAAATTTAGTAGTTAGGATTCTATCTTATAAAATATGTGGAGCTGCTGAAAGATTTTTAGCAAAGGAAATATACAGGTTTAAAGTTAGATAGTTCACATCCATCCTCAGTCTACTGACAGCAAGTTTAAGCAAGTTCTTTTAGCAATCAAGGCTAAACAGCTTCATCTGTCTTATAGCAGCAGTGAAAACAAAGACAGAGTGAAGCTGTTGGCATCTTGATATTAGGAAGAAAGAAGTAAAATATGATTCTTAGATTGGTACATGAATAGATTGATGGATGATGTTCTTTGTAATGATAGGGAACTGACAAGGAGAGAATTTAGATTCAAGGGTGATGAAATTCAGTTTGGCAGTAAAGTTTTCTTCAGAACTCCTGTTGTTACAGTCTATATGATAAAATTATCAGACCTCTACAAAATATAGCCAGAGTCATCCTTTTAAAATTTGCATATGCCAGGTATAATTGCTCACGCCTATAACCCTAGCACTCAAGAGGCCGAGGAGGCAGGAGGATCACTGTAAGTTCAAGGCCAGCCTGAGCTGAATAGTGAGGCCCTGTGTCCAGGAAAAAAAAAAAGAATTTTTTTTTTAAATCTGCCATATTATTGTCAGCCTTCTGATAAAAATCCTTTGATGGTTAATCTTGACTTTCAACTTGATCAGCTTGAAAGATGCGTAGAAAAGAAATATATTACACTCCCCCTTGTATCTGGGTAGGACATGACTGACCCTGGCGATGACATCTGGTCCCCAACTTCCTCCTCTTGGTTAGTTCTTGCTTTCTCTCAGCTTCTGGCTACCTCTAGTGAGTATCTTTCATTTGCCATGGCCCTCTGCCATGTTTCTGCCTTGGAGCCATATGACCATGAACTGAACTCTCTGAAACCATGAACTAACTAAAATAAACATTTTCTCCTTTAAGTTATGTATGTCAGATATTTTGTCCCAGCAGCTGAAAGGTAATATAATTCTTGAATGGATTTGCATCACACTTAGAATAAAATCTAGTCTTTAATCAGACTGTAAAGAGCCACACATGATTTACCCTTGGCTATTTTTTAATCTCATCTTCTAAAAATACTTATGTCTGTCATTACACTATTTACACTGGCTGTTTTGTTATTCTTTATAGCAAGCACTCTTAACCTCAGACCTCTATGCTTGCTGTATTGTTTTCTAAATGTTTCTTCTAAATATTTTTATGGCTTTTTCTCACTGCATTAATGTCTTTGTTCTGTAACTACCCCCTCAATTAACTCTTCACCACTATTCAAAGTAATCCTTGTGTTCTTGCCCCATACTTCATCACATGAGCAATTTTTTTATCATCTGTTTTCAATATTAGAATGCAGAGCTCATGTAGACCATTGATTTTACTATCTTAGTCTCCAAGACTGCTGGGATGCAGGTGTGCACCACCATACCTGCTGCCAGTGAGTGACATTGTCTTATCACTGTAGCTTCAGTAATCAAAACAATATTTAAGTACATTGAGATATTTTAGTGCAAATGCTACTAAAATACTGGTGTCCCATTTATTACCACTTCTGTTAACATGAAATTTGCTCATTGTTCTTTCTCTTATTTTGTATTTGTGCTAGAATTATTTTCATTTTCTCCCTTATATAGTAAGATGTTTTGATTATTAATTCACAGGTCTGAGCAATGTGATGCAACTGTTTTAGCCTGCTTCCTAGGGAGTAGTATGTCTTGGCATTTCTTCACTGAGTATTCTTGCCGCTTAGCACTGTTGATTTTTCATAGTAATCTCTGAGAATTTGATAAGGCATGTTGACGGGATGTCTACTGTTCATATATTGAGATAACAAACCAAGGTATTTATTGAAATCTGGTATTTATGGAAATTTCTAGTATTTTGTACCATTTCTTACAGCATTTTTGCTCCCAAGATAGCTCATACTTTTTTCTCATTCAAATATGCCTATCCATCAAGGTTCAACCCCCAACCCTCTAGGCACTCATAAGTTTTATTGTGATTTAATTCATGTACATAAATACTGGGGTGCACACACATACATATACTATCAACACAGTCAAGATACTTGCTCTTTATGGGTTTTTTTTTTGTGGTTATTGTGTTGTTTGGTTTGGGATGGTTCAGGTGTGTGTGTGTGTGTGTATGTGTGTGGTAAAAACACAAGAAGTCTTTCATTCTGGGCATATTTCAGGCTTATCTACACTAACAACTAAGAAAAACTCTGAATTCCACTGGTGAAAACTAGACTAACTTTCATTTGAAATTTTCTTCCTCTGCTTTTAACTTTCTGATGCATATGTAATTAGTATGTGACTATAACCTTCAACAGAGCAGCATCCTGACTACATTTTTACTGGAACTGACAATGTTTAATATATGGAAAGTAAACCATATGGGGTGGAAAAATGAAGACAATGATTGGCTCATTTATTTGAAAGTTATGTGCGAGTGATATCCTATTACCCACCATGGACTGGTAGTTCATAAATTAAAAAATCATAAAATCTGTAGTTTTTACTGCTATTATTCATTCAAGATACAATCATCAGGCACCTTAGAGTGATATGGTGATTGGACTGTGTGAAATTGCTGTTTGGTAGTTCAAAATCAGTTAAATATTAACATTTTCATGTGGTTCAGCAAATATATGTATAAAAATTTTCCCCAAGTATGTACAAAAATCAGTAATTCTTAAATATGTAAGCCATTTTATATATTTTGAGTGCACCTTATCTCCTTCTACTTATTAGGTGCTCAACAAAAAAAATTCATTGCTCAAAAGCATAAAACAATAAAAATTTATTAAATACTGGGAAACAAAACTGATAGGTAGTAACCGTACATTGCCTATGACAGGTAAAATCTCAAGTCAGCTTTAAGAGTTTCCATCATTTGTGTACATCCTCCAAAAATCTATGGGGGAAATTCACTTTTTAAGTGAAATACCAGTGCTATACTTTACATTCTGAATTGAAATAGTTAATAAAAGTATTTCCAAAAAACTAATGTGAAACCTACTGTTATTTCATATAGCAATAAAATGAAAGTTGTAACTTACTTAAAAAGCCTAGTATTAGACTGTATAATTTTCTTAATATTTATATTTTTACATTAGAACTTTACTGAAATAAGATGATTATTTTATGGTCCTAAGGGATAATGTTTTAAGGTCAGTTAAATGCCAAGCAATATAAATCTAGTATTATCTGATACTTATAAGAGCTCTGTATTTTACAAACTGGTATCCCCTTTTACATAATTTCTGCAAGAAACCTAAGACTTTCTGAAAATAGCCAGCTTTACATATAATGCAATTTGGGATCACGCCAATCTAATTGTAAAATATATTTATTCCATTAAATTGAGTTTTGGAATAGTAAGTTTTTCTCTTAAATAGTTATTTTAAGTCTTTGGATTATCTGATACTAGATAGTAAAATTACAGTAAGCAATTTTAAGTTTGGAAGGGGAATATTTATTTTTTATTTTTAGCCATTATGATTACCTTCATTGTGGCGAGTTGGTATATGTATATAATACATCTTAATTCTTTTTATGTGCCTTTCCTCTTGCCAAAAAAAAATATTTATTAAAGTATGTGTAGTATGTCATGCAGAAACGCTGAGTCCAAGCTAGTGTCCTTACTAAGGAAAATGTGTATACAGTGTGTTTATGTCTACTTCATAGTGTAAATTGATACCCCAAAAATTCAGTAAACTATTTGAGCCTGTTTTGGGTATAAAATCTAAATATTTTATTAAAGAATAAAATCAGACAGTAATCTTAAGTGACTGACTTTAGCGATTCAGAAAAAAATGGAAGAAAAACTGTAAGTTTGCAAATTGTTTTTTTCTTCTTCCATGGTATGTTAATGTGAGTTTGGTATTTATCAGACTATGTTATAACTCACTTTTCTTGCAGTTAATATATAGACAAAATTACCACTCCATCATTCATATCTGTCACCTTCTATACAATATCATATAGTATATCTCAGTGCTTGATTTATTAAAAATGTGCTACCCAAATAATTCGTATCTCAGGTTAGCCTTGAATTGCCTACAGAGTAGAGGTTGGATACATGCTATTTTATTTCCAAATTAAGGTATTATATATATAGTAGAATTTGGCAGTTAATAAGTGTTCAGTAAATTTCGATTTCAAAAAAATTGTTTTAATGGTAAAAGTAAAGATGCATAAATAATTTGTAAGGTTTGACCCCCTTTATGCATAAGTATTTCTTTTTTTTTTAATTTTATTTAAAGAGAGGGGGAAGCAAAACAGAAAAAAGGGTAGAAACAATACAGAATTTCAAAAAAAAACAAACAGTAAGAAATCACTATTTGATACATTACATATTGTCTTCTTGGATATAGTTGTTCAAGTTACAAAACCAAAGCATATAAAGTGGACATTCAAACAGTGAGGCTGCAAACAGTTCTATTCACTGTTCCAACAAAAACTTAGTAACATGGTTATCAATCCTACACACTTAAGTATACATACAGTTATCTCTTTTAAAGCACTTTCTTTTCCTCCTCTTGCTTTTTTTAAAAATTTTTTTATTAAAAGAAAAAATTTTGAAACAGGGTAGAAACAATACAAAATCTCAAAAACAAAACAAATAACAAAAATATTAACCAGTAAAAAATCACTAGTTGATAATTACATACTTTCCTCTTAGATGCAGTTGTTCAAGTTACAAAAGTAAAGTCCACAGAGTGGACATCCAAACAGTGAGACTGCAGTTTTGCTCATCCATCCAATTAAAACCTTAGCAACATGGTTATTAATTCCACACACTCAAACATACATGCAGTTATATCCTTTAGAATACTCTCTTTTCCTTTTTTTTTCTTTACAATAACTATAATCCATTCTCGTAAACTACTTAGAAGTTCTACACATGTTTAAGTCTCTACACATATACTTAGCCTTTCTGTATTAGAGGGAGAAACCAATCAAAACAAGTCAGCAATACAAATTCCTAGAGAAACATGAAATGAAAAGAACATACAAAAACACAACATTAGGTGATCTACGGTAGTCACTGTGATGTCTCTTGTTATTTTCAATAAAATTGTCTATATCGTCAAATATAATATAAACTTAGCATTGCTTTACACTATTAATAAAATCTAAACATTGGAGACATTATAGGACTTCAAAGGCAGTTAACAATCAAACCAGAATGGGTATCCTATTGAGTCCTGTCGTCTTCAGAGTAGTTGCCCCTACTCTCAAACTCAACACTCTCAAGCATACCAGATTCAAATAAAATCAGTCAAGATAAAACAGTGGTATAACCAATCTTCTCTGACTTATCTCTGCCATGCTATTTTTCTGTTGTTATTTGTTTACTTTTCTCCTTCATTCCACTGTCTTCCCCTTTCTTTGAGGCCTTTCTGCCATTCCTGGAACCCTGGTGGTTTTCTTCTCTCTCTAGAATGTCCTTCAGTATTCTTTGCAGGGTTGGATTGGTGGTCACAAACTCCCCCAGTTCGCCTTTGTCATGGAAATATCTTGACTCTCCATTAATTTTGAGAGACAATTTTGCAGGGTACATCATTCTGGGTTGGAGGTTATTTTCTTTCAGGGGTTGGAATATTTCACTCCAAGCTCTTCGTGATTTGATGTTTGCATTGAGAAGTCTGCTGTGATTTTGATGAGTTTTCCTTTATAGGTAATCTGTTTTCTTTGACCGCTTTTAATATTCTGTTCTTGTGATGGATTTCTGGGATCCTGATTATTATATGTCTGGGTGTAGATCTGCTTTGGTCATAGCTGGCTGGAGTTCTATATGCCTCATTTATCTGAACTTCACTTCCGTTACCTATGTTTGGGAAGTTTTCCTTAATTATTTCTGTGAATAGACTTTTTATTTCATTTGTATTTGTTGCTGCATCTTCATTCACATATTTTATTCTTAGGTTATAAATCCTCTTGTCATCTTCTAGCCTTTGTATAGTTGCTTCCTGGTTCCTTGTTATTTTTAAGAGATCCTTCCTTTCACGATCATAATTTGCACATCTATCTTCAAGTTTTGAAAGTTTGTCTTTAGTTTCTGTGAAAAGGTTTTGCCAGGTTTCAATGGAGTTTTTAATTTCCTGATATTCTCTTTGGATCTGTTTCATATATTCTAGATTTTGTTTATATTCTTCATTAAAGGCCTCTCTCCTTTCTCTGGGTTCCTCTATTCTTTCATTTATGTCTACTTGAGGATTACCCAAGACTTCTTTATTAGTCTTCTTATATCTTGCTTCACCTGAGTTAGAATTTCAGATTTAAATTCAATGATGAGGTCACAGATATATTTCTTTATTTCCCATGAGGCTGTCTCTGACATTACAGGTTTGCTGCTCTCAACCTCCTCTGCATTTAGCTCTGTTGAACTCACTTTCCCTGTTTCTGCAGTTGGGGACCTTTTGCTCTTTCTCTGTCTTGTCATGTTTTCTGCCCCCTTCAGACCGGTGGGTGGTGGAGGTCTCTGGGCTTTTCCTATTGCTTACAGTTTTTCTGCAGCACACTTGTTAGGGAAGTACGGCCCCCCAGTCCACTGTGGATCTGCGAGTTGCATGCTGAGAGCTGGCCCCTCCCCCTATGCCAGTCAACCAGTTTATGCTTCAACAAGTTTGTGTGTTCCCTGGGGATGCCACTGGCCCAGAAAAGCCTCATCCCTGGCTACTGGGTTTCAACCAGGGGCATGGCATAAGTACTTCTTAATTTTGCTAGGCAGACACTTGTGCTGCTGAGCTAAATCCCCAACCCCATACTTAATTTTGATGCTCAGTTTTATCTATTAATGTCTTTATGTGTAGATACCCACTAATGCAATTTTCAAAGACAAAGATAACATTCTCAATACTTGGTAAAAGCCCTATATTTGTTTTCTAAGGTTGCTGTAACAAATTATCACAAATTTAGTGGTTTAAAGCAACACAGTAAAGAAAGATAAACAAGTCAGTTGTAGGGAAATGGATGCACCTTGAGACTATAATGTTAAGTGAAACGAATCAGATACAGGCTTAAATATCAAGTACTGTCTCTTATGAGAAACCCAAAATACAAATAAAAACCAAAATAAATTACTCACATAAGAAGGAAATCAAGAGACAGGTGGAAGGAGGGAAAGAGAAAGGATGAAAAAAAGGAATTAAATGTGTTTAATGCATGTACCAATTCCAAAGAATGTAAACATCACGTACTGCAAACATGTACTGATAAAAATTAAATTTATTGTTACAGTTTTGCAGTTATTTTGTCTGAAATAAATCTCACTGAACTAAAATCAAGGTATTGACAGGGCTATGTGCCCTTTTGAAGAATTCTGAAGATAATGTTGCCTTGCCTTTTCTGGCTCATGATTCTGTGTTCCAAGCCAGCCAATAGGCTTTCATCATATCACTCTAACCTCTTTTGCTTCCCTCTTACACATTTGCAGACCCTTTGATTACATTGGTCCTACATCTGTAATCCAGGATATTTTAAGGTCAAATGATTAATAGTCTTATTTCCATTTGCTACGTTAAATCCCTTTTGCATGTAAGGTAACATAGTTCTGGGATTAGAAGATGGTCATCTATGAGTAAACCATTATTTAGCCTACTGTAGTTCCTCCATCATTTGCATTCAGTGTTAATGGAACTAAATAAAGGTGTAGTGGAAAATTATTTGATTTAATTTACAACCTTTGTTGAAATAAATCTTTTGGTTTTTTTGAGGAGTCTCATGAAGCTTAGTCTCTCCTTGAACTCACTATGTGGCCCAGGCATTTGCCCTGCCTCCCAAGTGCTGGCTATGTTGAAATTTTAAGAGATGACAGAATTTTAACTTTCTTTATTGAGATCTCTTATTTTTGATATTCAAAAGATTTTCGCCATTGTTAACACACTATTTTATGTTTTTGTCTTTTTGTAAAGCAGAATTTTAAGTGAACATTTTGAAAATGCTGTCTGTAATTAACTTTTAAATTTGTCTTCATATGTGAATTTCCTGAAATTTTAGCTGTCATAATAGAAAAAGAGGTCATCTAAATGTTTTAGACTTACTCACGGAGATACCCATTACATACTTCTATGTTGGAAAGTTATTGATCAGAATAAAGTATAATGCATTATATTTTGTTTTTATAAAGCAAAGGCAAGAGGAAATTACAAACGTGACTTTGGATTTGGTTTGCTTTTAAATAGTAATGAGTCAATCAACCTTCTATTATCTGTCATCAGATGAGTAAAGAAATTGTGTAGTACACATATAACATACACAGTGCAGTGTTACTCAGTCTTCAAAAAGAACATACTGCCATTTGTGGTAATTTGGAAGAATGGAGAGTATTATGTGAAACAAAATAAACCAAAGAAATAAAAATAATATATGATGGCCAGGGATTTAGCTCAGTGACATAAGCACCTGCCTGGCAAACGCAAGGTCGCGAGTTCAATCCCCGGTACCAAACACCCCCCCCCCAAAATATATGATTGTATTTATGTGTGGAATATTAAAAACTAAAGTTGAGTAAATAGAAACAGTGCAGAGTGGTGGTCCCAACGGGAAGAAGAAATGGGGATAAGCAGGTTACAGGATAAAAATTTACAATTAATTTAAGATGAGTAAGTGTGGAGATCTCATTGTATGAGGACTGTAATATTGTGTACTAAGAGTAGATTTCAGTTGCCTTTAATATACACATACATAAAGAAGGTTACTATGAAAGGTAAAAGAAGAAAAATTTGTTTGTAGTAAGCATATACATATATATATACACACACACACACACTTTTTATATATGTATTTACCAAGCATTGTTTTGCATGCCTGAGGTGTGTGTATATACAAAGAGACAGAAAGAGACCATCAAAAAAATGTACCACACTTCAGCAGTTGACCATATTAGTAAATGTCTGCATCTAAGGGCCTCCACGTTTAGTGCCTCTTGTAATTGCAGAGGCAACTTGTATTAAGGTAACTTATATTAAGCTCATGATATCTCAGCACATTTAGCATTAAGATATTTATACAAGCTTTTCTTTTCCTGATTATATACTTTTTTTGGCAGACTCTGCATATATTTATTTAATTTTTAAAACAACAATAAAATTCACTTGTTTTTTTCTCAGATTATCTTACCTAATGGAGTTGTTTTTCTCAGTTATCGTAATGTAAGTTTGATATTTTGTTGTCGTTGTTGTGTTATATTACAAATGTTTTAACTGTTTTTCACTTGCTGATATATCAACTGATCTATTTAAAAGATATGAAAGTGTTCTTTTCAAACTTACTTTTAATAGGATCGGAAACTCCATGGTACTGCTCAGCAGCTGCTCCAGGACAGCAAGACAAAAATAGAAGTCATACGAATGCAGATTCTTCAGGCAGTCCAGACCAATGAATTGGCTTTTGATAATGGTGATGGAATAGACATACACTGTCAATATTCTTTTATGAGTATAGAGTGCTGACTCAGTATTATGTAGGAAAGAGTGCTTCAAATTAATAGAGAGAGTGTATTACTATATTGTTTTATCTTGAGTGTTACACTTTCAGATTTTGGCCCTCATATTTGAAGAAGATACTGATCAAGAATATATTTCTTAGCCTGGTGTGGTAGTGCATGTCAGTACTCTAGGAGGCTGAGGTAGAAGATCACAAGTTCAAGCCCATACTGGGCAGCTTAGCGATTTAGTGAGACCTTGTTCCAAAATTCAGAAATTAGAAAAGGTCTGGCGATATAGCTCAATGCAGAGGCCCTGGGTTCAATTTTCCAGTACCATTAAAAAAAAGTGGGGGGGAGAGAATGCATTTCTTTGTTTTACTGGTGTGTGTGTGTGTGTGTGTGTGTGTGTGTGTGTGTGTGTGTGTGCGCTCTTTCCTGAAGACTAAAGCCAGGGCCTGAACCATATTAGGCAAGTACTACTGCTGAGCTATATCCCTAGCCCTTTAAAATTTTTTACATTAAGAGAGAACCTTGCTAAATTTTTCACAAAAGCTTTTGTGTCAGCCCCAAATTAGATTATAGATGTGAACCACTACTACACTTGGCTATGTATTCATCTAAATAAACTTCGAACTGTTTTTTAAAAATCTGTTGCCTGTTTGAAAGTATTGTTTTGCCTTTCTGGTTTTGTTTTTTAATTCCAGAAGGAATATTTACAGTTAGTTGACAAAAATAGGGCCAGAAACTATACTTGTCCCTCAGTATGTTTGGGAGATTGGTCCCAGGATTCTGATGGATACCAGAATCCATGGATACTCAAAATCTTTTATATAAAAGTATAAAATGGTATGGTACTTTCATTTAATATATACCATCTTCACTGTTTAAATTGATTACCTGTAATATCTAATACAATGTCAATGGTATGCAGATAGTTATTGTATTGTTTGTGAAAATATTGACAGAGAAAAAGGTCTGTCAGAGAGGCCATTTTTCTCCCCAAACATTGTTAATTCTGAGGTTGTCAGATTTTCTTGGAACCTGCAGAAACGGAGAACAACTGTGTTTTGGTCTCATGTTATCATATAGCAATATCTTTAGTTCTAAATTCTTTGTAGATTTGTTAATTCAGTATGTAATGGCTAAAATGGAAAGCCTTACATTTCAACCTGTGTCTGTTTTTACTCCAGTATTTATTGATTTTCAAACTTTTAATGTCATAAGAAATAGTTTTTTTTCACGGTTTTCAGTCACTGCATGTTAGAAAATCAGATAAATGGTTCAAATAATGTTTGTTTCTTTTCTTCCCTACTAGCAAAACCTGTGATAAGCCCTCTTGAACTTCGAATGGAAGAATTAAGGCATCATTTTAGGATAGAATTTGCAGTAGCAGAAGGTGCAAAGAATGTAATGAAATTACTTGGCTCAGGAAAAGTAACAGACAGAAAAGCACTTTCAGAAGTAATTTTAAATATTTTAGTTTGTTTATTAAATACATTATTTAAAGAGTGTGATTATTTAAATGACAATTATTTTTTCCCTTGGAAGGCTCAAGCAAGATTTAATGAATCAAGTCAAAAGTTGGATCTTCTAAAGTATTCATTAGAGCAGAGATTAAATGAACTTCCTAAGAATCATCCCAAAAGCAGTATTATCATTGAGGAGCTTTCACTTGTTACATCACCAACGCTAAGTCCCCGGCAAAGTATGATCTCCACACAAAACCAATACAGTACACTATCCAAACCAGCAGCTTTAACGGGTATGTAGTACGCAGCTTTTTTTTTTTTTTTTTTTTCATGTTTTGTCTGCATCTAGTTCTGGATTAATATAATAATTAGGAGAACAATCCATTAGAGAAATGCAAATCAAAACAATGCTGAGAAAATAATCTTACTACAGAAAGAATGGGTATCATTCTGAACTCAAAAAACAAGAGATGCTGGCAAGGTTTGGGGAAAATGAAACCCTTTCTACAATCACTGTGGATAATGAATACAGGATTTCTTCAAAAAGCTAAAAATACAAATATCATTAGACCTAGATATACTTCTTTTAAATATCTTATCAAAAGAGTTAAAGACATATTACGGTGATACACACATGCCCATGTTTATTACCCTCAGTTGCTAGATCTTGGAAACAGCCTATTTATCCATCAGCAGGTAAAGTGATAAAGAAAATGTAGGAATATGCACAATGGAGTACTATACAGCCATACAGAAGCAGTTTGAGTCATTTATAGCAAAATTGATGCAGCATAAATCTATAATTCTAAGCAGAATTAATCACACAAGTTTAAATATTGCATGGTTTCTTGTATATGAATAAGTTAAGTAAAGAGCAAAATAAAAAATAGAAATAGGGAGATGGATATTTTGCAGATGGAAGGGTATCCTGAGATGGGTGGGAAGAAGAGATAGTAAAAAGAACTAAGATGTATTATGTTGGGTATCAGCTCACAAGAATCAGTGTATCACAAACGTACTAAGAAGACATTATTTGAGAGAACATAAAGTATATATAGATTTCTAAAAACTATGATAGTATTTATATAACATAAAATTTATCATTTTAACCATTTTACAGTATTCAGTCCGAAGCTATTTAGTGTATTTATAATGTGCGACAATCACCACTATAGTTGCAGGCACTTACATTACCCAAAAAAGGAAACCAATATACATTAACTACCCACCTACTCCCCTTTCCTCCCAGACCTTGACAATCACCAGTTGGCTTTTCATCTCTTTCTGTTTGCCTAATCTAGATAATTTTATTTAAATGAGATTAAATAATCTGTGATCTTTTGCATGTAGTTTATTTCACTTAGTATAATGTTCTCAAGGTTTATTCATGTTATAATGTATTATTACCTTACTGCTTTTTATGACTAATATTCCATTTTATGGGTACATACCAAATATTTTGTTTATCCTTTTGTCAGGACATTCAGGTTCTTTCTACTTTTTCACTATTTGAACGCTTGACTGCTTTTTGAATGATATCACTGTGAGCATTTTTATGTAGGCTTTTGAGTACCTCTTAAATTTTGGAGGGTATGTACTATGCTAGGGATCTAATTATGAAATTATCTGGTAACTATATCTAAATTTTTGAGAAACCATTAAAATTTTTTCATAGATGCTGTATAAGTTTACATTTCACAGTTTCTCTGCTCCTTACCACCTCTTATTATAGTAGTAGTAATCATTAGTGTCTCTTGGAACTGTCCATATCTTCCTTCAGTTGTGTAAATTTTTGTTTCATGTATTTTGATGCTCTGTTAGATGTATGTTATTCTTATATCTTCTTGGTGAATAGGCTCTTATTAAGATATAATATCCTTTATCTCATATAACAAACTTTCATAAAAATCTTACTTTAACATTAGTGTAGCATCTGTTCTTTTGGTTATTATCATTTCCTACCCTTTCACTTTCAGTTTATATGTATATTTGGGTATGAATCTTTTTAAGTAACATAGAATTGATCCAATTTTATTCCATTTTGCCAGTCAGTTTTTAGTTGAATATTGCCGTCTACTTACATTTAAAATAATTATACTGGTAAGATTCAGTAAATTCTGATGGTAACCACTGTTTAAATTTTACTGATTTACAGTACAGTCCCCCCAAAAGATTGGCCTGACATTAGATACAAGCTGCAGGCTTGGAGTTCTCTGGTCACCAGCACTTGTGACCACCAGGTGTTGAATTTCAGAATGCCTACTACTTCCTCACAGTCAGCAATTCACTGAAACTACTCGGCACTTAGGAAGGCACTACACTTATTATTGTAATTTCATTCTAAAAGGTACAGATTAAAACCAGCCAAAAAGAAAAGACTGGACAAGACCTAGGAGTGTCTTCAACATGAAGATTTTATGTAGTTAGGATGCATCACCGTCACAGCATACTATTGTCTTATCAACTAGAAATTTAACTTGTGCTTCAGATGTCTTAAATAATATTTAAATAATAATGGAACTTTGTTATTCAATAGATGTGCTTGAATGAATCATTGCCATGTGACTGCATCTAATGTCAGTCCCCCTGTCATACTCTGAAGGTCAGGAGATCAGGCTGATACCTGTGGCTCAAAACCTTAACTCCCTAATGAATGATATGATGAATCTTTCTAGCATGGCCATTCACCATCCTGAAACTGTCTGGGTGTCTACCATGAGTCACCTTTTTAGGGTAAACTCAGGTATGGAGTGAGGGTCATAATGAATAACTAAGACATAACTACTACTGGTGGCAATTCCAATAGTTTAGAAGATCCTTTACACAAACTCAGCAAAAAAAATTTTTTTATACAAAAAAAATTTGTTTCTGCCATTTTGCTGTTTTCTACGAATGTTATTTTTTCCCTAAATTCTTACCATACTATTTTTTTCAGCCCTTTTTTTAATTGTTTCCTTTTATATTTAATTAATAAACTTCGTATTTTAGGATAGTTTTAGGTTCATAGAGGGGAAAAACAGTATAAGGATTTTTCGCAAACCCTGCACACCCTCTCCCTCACCATCGTCACTTGTACGAGTTTGGTATGCTTTTCTATAAGTGGTGAGCCTTTACATAATTATCATCCAAAGTCCATGGTTTACATTAATCTTCACTCTTGGATTTTCATTCTAAAGGGTACATTCTATGTTCTATAATAATCTATAATGAACAATGCCGTATACCTACCGTTACAGTATCACACGGAGTAGTTTCACTGCTGTAAAAGTCCTCTGTATTCTCCATATTCATCCTCCTTCCCCCAGCCTCCCAAGCCCTGGAAACCTCTGTTTCTGTAGTTTTACTTTTTTCCAAAATACACGGAGTCATACAGTATGTAGTCATTCTGGTTTGCTTTCTTTCATTTAGTATTATTTACTTAAATTTTCTTACTTTTCATGGCTTGCAGCTCATTTCTTTTTAGCACAGAATAATGTCCCACCATTTGAATGTACCAGTTTATCCCCTCACCTACTGAAGGGTCTTTACTGAAAGACTTGCTTAAAAGTTTTTGCTTATGAGTAAAGCTACTATAAATATCATGTGCAGGTTTAAGGTTTTTTTTCCCCTCGGTGGTTACCCTGGCGATTACTACTAACAGAATTGAAATACAAACAAGAGTTACAAACCAGAACTATAATGTACTTATGTCCTTAGGCTTTTGGGGGTCATTTTTGTTGCTTTTCTTTGTTTTTCGAGTTAGGGTCTCAATAACCTGCCTACTAGGCTAGTGTCAAACTCAGAATTCTCCTGCCTCAGCCTTCCAAGTAACTAGGATTATGGTTGGACAGCAGTGTAACTGGCTTGTAGTTTTACCTGTGTTGTGTTTTCTTGACGTTCAAGTTACTGTCTGCTGTCATTTCATTTGAATCTGAATGACGTTCTTCTGAGCAGATTTTCTGGTGAATGCTGCTTGGTTTTTTTTGTTTTGTTTTGCTTTGTTTTTTAATCTAAGAATCTTTAACTTTTCCCACATTTTTGAATGATGATTTTGCTTTATGTACAATTCCTGGTTGGCAGTTAGGGTTTCCCCCTTTCAGCACTTTAAAAGTGTCATCCTACTCCTTCCTGATCTTTATGCTTTTCCCTTCCAAGTCATGTATTACTTTTCTCATGCACCTTTCCAGACTCTTGTATTTGGCTTTTTGCAGTCTGATTGTAATGAATCTTAGAGTGGATCTTTTGAGTTTATCGTATTTAGAGACTTTGAGCTTCTTGATGTGCAGGTTCTTTCATCAAATTTGAGGAGTTTTCAGCCATTCCTTCAAATATTCTTATTTCCACTTCTTTGAACCTTTTTTTTTTTTAATTTTTGGGGGGTATGTATATGGTCTCTCACATTTTATTTAGTATCTGTCCACTTTTCTTTATACTTTTTTCTCTCTGCTCCCAAGACTGCATAATTCAACTGAACTACCATCAAATCACTTGGTGGTTGTTTTTCCTTCTGCTTGCTCTGTTCTGCCGTGGGACCTCTTTTAGTAGTTTTTTGTTTTGTTTTGTGTTGGGTTTTTTTGTTACTGTGTTTTTCCTACTCCAGAATTTCCACTCAGCTCTTTTTTTATAATTTCTGTTGCCTTTTTGATATTGTTTTATGCATTTTTTTATGAGACATCATTTTCCTCCTTTCCTTTAGATCTGTGTCCATGGTTGCTTTTAGATTTTTGAGCATTTTTAAGACAGTAGAGATAGTCTTTATCTTATAAGTTTTAAGGTCTTAACTTCAGAAACAGTTTAATGTCTGGCTTTTCTCAGAATGTACTCCTTTGTTTCTTTGCTTGCTTCCTCAAGCAAATACTCCTCTACCCTAGAATTTCTTGTTGCTACTATCTGGTTGCACATAGCAGATTTTTACAATGTTTTTTGCAAAGACAATATTCTGTATCTTATGTGGACTCTGAAGTGTCTTAGTGTCTTTTTCACTATCTTAATGGTCAGGATAGAGTTGTTTTATTTTGTTTGAGACAAGGCCTCACTACGTAGTTCAGGCTAGCCTTGAACTCACTATGTAGCCCAGACTAGTCTCAAACTCATGATCTTCCTGCCATGGCCTCTTGATTGCTGGGATTATAGACAGGTATTATTTTGACTACACCTTTCCCTTAATGCCTAAAAAGAGAAGCAAATTAATTCCTTAGTCTTTGCAGCTGGGCTACATAGTATGGTGGGTATGTTGATCGTAGTTTCAACTCTCACTCAGATAATTTAGAGCTCTGCCTTGCTTTGTGTGGTTTGTGAGTTAACCAAAGAGGAGAACTTAGGGCCTTGTTGGATCTCTTCTGAGGAGCCTCCTACTTCCACTTAGCTTTCTAGTTTCCCAGTAATAAATGGAAGTATTGCAAAGCTCTTAGTCACCAAAGCCTCTTACTTGACAGCTATTCTTCCCCAGGCTTTTTGGCTTGTCTATTTGCCCTGAGATCCTTTGCCCTAGGGCTGCAGGGGCTGATTTATAATAATTTTGACAAACGTCTTTTCAGCTGCTTCTTAGATTTTCAGGTACCCTTAGAGATTTTCTACTTAGGTGTAATAAGGAAAAGTCCTTGGAATTAGTCCTGTAGGGATCCTCAGGTAAAAAGTACACCAATTCTTGGGAAATGAGATCCTTCCTTTTTCCATGGAGCTGGAAACCTACTCAGGAGTGTATGCTGCCATCTTAAGAGTGCCACTGAGAGCTTTGAGGGGAGAGAGGTAGTCTGGCGAAGGTAAGTGAAAACCTCTTGGTTTTTTTATATTATTACTGTCATCATCGTCATCACTACCATTATTATTGGCAGGCTCTCCTGGGGATCAGACCCCCAGTGATGCCCTTGCACTGAGCTCTCCCTCAGCCCTCTTTATTTTTTGAAACAAGATCTCACTAGGTTGCCTGGGCTGGCATCTTTCTCTGATGTTACCTTCATAAGTTTTTACATCCCATGTCAAACTTTATACAGTACTTTTGTCACACAGAATTCCTCGAATCCTTAAGTATTCTTGTCAATATTGATGTGAACAAGGACTGTACCTTAAAAAAAATGCCATTTACTCAGTTATGCAAAATATGCTTCAGTAGTGTCTAGCATACTATCATATTCTAGTTACTTTGTATATTAATCAGTTTTAGACCAAGATATACTTTTATATTAAAATGTGAAGGAAAAATTAATAGTCTCTATTATTGCCACTAATTAGCATGAGTCTAAATCTGCAATTCCCAAATTGAGTTTCTGAATCTGAGATACCCTGGGTTTCCTAATGAAAAGGAGGGGGGTCACAACGACAGGGTTTTTGTTTTGTTGTTGTTTTGTTTTGTTGTTTTTGTACCAGGAATCAAATTCAGGACCTTGTGCATGGCAGGCAGGCACTTATGCCACTGAGCTACATTCCTAGCCCCAACAACAGGATATTTTTAAGTGTTAGAGGGAAATACAGCATTACTGAGCATCTTGTGGTTGCCCTCCAGACTACTAGCTCAAAATGGTTGGTTTCAGCATGAGATGAAACTGCATTCCTCAGATATCGTGTGTTCCAGAAAGCTGTATTTCCCTTCATTACTATAATTTTTTTTAATGCCGTGGTAAAGACATTGTAATAAAAAAATCAGGATGGCAGTCTTCAAACTGAATCCAAAGTTTGAGAAGTTTATATGGTGCTCATTTGGCAGTCATATCACATTGGGAAGTGATATTGCTTATTTAAAAATAAAATACTTTTTCTTTAAAATACAGGTTTTTTTTCAAATACCTGATAATTTGTTAAGATCTCGGTTAACAGGGATATATATAATAAACAGAACTCTTAAATACAATTTTTGCCCTAGGAGTACAATGAAAAAGTGATTTAAGACAGAGCACTATTAACTGAAAAAGCTTGGAAACCTCTAATATGAAGAGTAAACCCTTCATATTATGATACCTATTTATCTTTTTTTTTTTTTTTGGTACTGGAGATCGAACTCATGACCACACGCTTGCAAGGCAGGCACTTGTGCCACTGAGCTAAATCCCCGGTGATACCTATTTATCTTTCTTACTGTATCTTTTAAAATTCCTACCATGGATCTATCACAATTCATTTGTGCGTAGTCCTCATCCATCCTGTTTAAATCCCTCTGCCTTATTATTATTAATCTTACTATATGTACTTTTGAATCAAAACTGAAATGTTTGTCAGGGATCATGGTGCACATCTGTAAACCCACCACTCTAGGAGGCTTAGGAAAGGGGATTACAAGTTTGAGCCCAGTCTGGGCGATCTGGCAACTCAATTGAGACCATGTCTCAAAATAAAAAAGGGCTGGGGATGAGGCTCAATGTGAAGACCTTGGGTTCAATCTTTGGTGCTGCAAAAAATTAATTAATGTGATACTCCAAATTAGCTATAGGTAGGGTAAGATCTTAGGCTCCTTTAGGGTAGTTTTTACTTGGGACAGGTTGAGAAGAAGCCAGAAGAAGGGAGAAAGGAAAAAAAAAGAATGAGACAGCCAACATGAAAAAAACCTAACAGATGAATTATTGAGTTGGTAATTATGCTAGCTAGAGATTATTCCTAGAGGGAATTTCCTGACGCATTATATACACTATATTTAAATATCACCTCTTTTAAGGACATTGTGAAATATTTTTCGACCGACCCATAGTTCCCATTGGCTGAGAATTGCTCCAGGGGTCTTTAATTTCTTTTTGATTTAAGGACCGTGCTTGTGCAAAATAGGCTGGGAGGCTAAGGTAGGAGGATCCCAAGTTGGAGCCCAGCCTTGCAGTTACTTTGTGAGACCACGTCTCAAAATAAAAAATAAGAAAAGTGATTAGCTAGCTCAGTGTGAAAGCCCTGCTTTCAATCCCCAGTAATGCATAAGTGATTGAATCAATCTTGAATGTAGACCTAAAAAACAATATTTCATTATTGGCCTACATATAATTAGGGATTGTCTTTTTTATTACTATATGTTGGCAGTACATAGTGTTTTATGTTCCTTGTGCAGAGTTGGAACATGTACATAATACATTTTAATTTCTTTTCCATCCTCTTTTTTCCCCTCCCTTCATCTGTTGATCCTCATCCTCTTTAAGAAAGATCTACCTTCCTACTTTCCTATTATTTTTTATTTTGATATTTATAATGTGGGTTTTTTCTGTAACAGAAACCATACAGTATTTAAGCTTGTGTATTTGATTTATTTGACTTAACATTTTGATCTTAAGGTGCATCCATTTTTCTACAAATGATTCATCTTTCTTTATGGCAGAGTAGTAATCCATTGTGTGTAAACATCACTTTTTCTTTGTCCATTCATCTATTGATGGACATTCAGACTGCTTCCAGGATTTAGCTATATGAATTGTACTGCTATAAACATATGGATGTACTACTGTACTATGATGTCTTTAATTTTTCCAGAAAAGTACCTAGAAAGGGAAGTGGGGTCAAACAGAATTTCTAGTTTTAGACTTTGCGGAATCTCCATATTGATTTCCATAGTAGTTATACTCATTTACATTCCCACTTATTATCTAAGTTTTACCATCTTTTGGCTTAGTGCTAAACACATTGTTGGTATTCAAGAACTTCTGAGTGACTGATTGATTAAAATATGATTTAAAAGTTTTGGAAGTTAACATTTCTAGAAAAACAGCAAAACCATGTTTTAGAAACTCAGCTGATAATGACTCGAATTTTGTTTTTGTTTTTCTATTGTAGTCTGCTCCTCTCCTCAACTCGAACTTTTAACTTTTCGTTCTTTCTTCTATTCTAAATTTTCTTACTGAACTTTATAGTCAAAGTGATGTAAGTCACCATTCTAAAAAGTATCTTAGAATTCTGAAGATATTTTCATTTCAGAATATTTTTAAAATTTCTTTAAGCTTGTATTAGATCTTAAGTAAAATACAGAATAACCAGGAAGAGATAAAATACTAATAAAGGATTAGACCTAATGAAGATAAGCATTGATAGAGTACTTTCTGTTCTGAATTTTTCACTGCATGCTATAATTTGTGGTTTGTCTTATTTAATTGGTCTCTTTTGTGATTATATGATTATAATGAAATTTGTAAATTTGTTGCTACTTTATTATTGCATTTTTGCTATAGTAAAAATTTAACAATTTTTATGAGATTTCTTTAGAATTAAATATTCTTGAATTGTACTGAAATGTAATATTGAATTAGTACAATAGCTGTTAAAATAGTTTTTTTCCAGACAGCTGAAATAAATAAAAAAGCATTTACTTTTTCTAATATAATTTGTAGCTGCAGCTTATGAATGCAAACATTTAGTTCTCATATTTGCTTGTTTTAAAAATTTCGTATTGTGGGTTATGAAGGTAAAGAATGTAGTTTTAAGCTATTTCTAATGTGGTTATTTGCGGTTGCAATTATGTCACCTCATAAAAGAAAGAAACTTGTGGATGTTTAATAAAGATATTAACTCCCTCTAGATTTTTTTCCTAAATGAAAACAGGTGGTAAGCATTGTCATGTTCTGATGTATTGAAATTACTAAAATATTTAATAAGCTACCAGAGTGTGAAGTAGTAGCCAGATGTTTTCAGTTTCCCCAGGATGACTTTTACAGCTGAGCCTTTACTGTGGAAATAAGCAAGTTTGCCAATTTACCATCAACAGGAATGCAAATAAAACACAAACATAACAAGTTGTTCCTTTTGAACTGAAGTAAAAATGATGCCATTATATTTAATGTGTCTTACCACTTTATGGTAAGATTTCCACAGCATGACAAAAAATGAAAAAGATTGAAGTTTCACCCTCTTTCCCACCTTTAACAGCTTTATTGAGGCATAATTTACATTCTGTAGAAATTACCCATTTTAAGTGTAGTTGTATATTTTATAAGTGTATATTGCTGTGCCATTGTCACAAATACCCATTTTTAGAACATTTTTCTTGAAGTATAATTGACAAACAATAAACCACATGTATTTTAAGTATGTGGTCTTGTTTCCATTGTTTCCAGTGAAAACTTCTTTGCTCTTCTTATCTTTGTTTCTCTGTATATAAGTGCTTTTCTTGTGCTACTTTTAGTGTTGTTTATCACTGGTTTTGAGAAATTAATGACGGTTTACTTCTATTTCTTGCATTTGATATTCATTGAACTATAGTTTCACCAAATTTGAAGAATTCTTAGCCATATATATTTGTCCCCTATTGTCTGCTTTCCATCAGGAACTTTAATTACATATATGCAGCATAAGGCTACCTGAAATTACATTCACATATACATTAGTCTTGTTTTTTTTTTTTTCCTTGTGTAGTTCAGGCTGGCCTTGAATTTACCAGGTAGCTCAGGTTTGCTTCAAACATGCAGCGAGCCCCTATGTCAATTTCCCCAGTGCCAGGATTACAGGCGTTTATTGCCGCTCCCAGCAGTCATTCATATATATGTACATGTATATGTATGTATTTTTTTTTTAATGTCAACTCTTATGTCCTGTTTTTAAAATTGTTGTACCTTCAACTTCACTTTATTTTCCCCAACATTTAACCTGTCACCAATATGTTCACTGGACTTTTAAGGAATCACAGCCAAGTCAACCATGGTGGTAATCCCAGCACTCTGAGATGCTGAGGTACAAGGAGTGCAAGTTTATTCCTAGACTAGGCACCATAGTAGTTTAGCAAGACCTTGTCTCAAAAATGGGCAGGGGCTGTAGATTTAATCTCCAGTACCACAAAACAAACAATGAAAATCTCAGACATTGTCTTTATCATCTCTGGAAATTTGGTTTCAGTCTTTTTTTTCTCTTCCATGTCTCTGTTCAGCTGTTGAACAAATGAAATGTTATAATAGGTTTTTAAAATATCCTTCTCTATAAATTTTAACATCTGTATCAGACCACTAAATTTGTATTAATTTCTAACAACAGTAGAAAAAAATAGACCTGATTTTTTTTTTATTCCTGTAGATATTCTTAAGCTTTTTCTGTGACACAACTTAGATATGATTTGACCTTTTAAATATTGCTTGTAACATCAGTTACATGTAGCAGCAGCATCCCTAGGAGTACTTATGCCTTAATGCTGGAGCAGTACTCTTCAGAGCATTCCCTCCAGTGCCCCATGAATCAGGATTTTTAATTCTCGATTGGTGAGCACACAGACACCATTCCTATCTTGTATGCTCAGTATTGTTCTTTCTGATCTTTTCAGGTTTTTTGCCTCAGATATTTTTTTTCCAGCAGGTGCTGATTAATAGTTTGTTGAAGATATGGGAGAAATCTTCTGAAGATCCCAGAAATTCTGTCTTTGGACAACTCTTTCTTCGCTGAATGAGTTCTAGCTGCCTTTGTTCTTGCTTCTCTCTCCAGAGCTTGGTTCTACCTAAGCTCTCCTTCCTGTACTGTGGCTTGGAGACTCTTGGATCTTAGAGCAGTAACCTAGAGCAACATAGGGCTCCTGTCTCTTGGGGATCACTGCTTTGTGTTGCTTATCATCAAATGTCTTTATTGCTTTTTTTTTTCATCATTTTTAAATACATTTTGCCTGATATTTTTAGTTTGAATTGGGAAGCTTTTTTACTACTATTTGGTTGGAAATTAATTCCTTCAGTTATTTTTCAATTATTAAAAGCCTTAAGGAAAATTATTTTAATTTATTTAACAGGACAACTTTGCAAGGAAATACTCCTAAAATTTTGTCATGTGCAGTGTCTAAAATTTTGATACTAAAACATTTTTAATTCTTGTATAAGTTTAGCCCCAATGATAACAAAATCATATCTCTAGATGGCCTAAGTCATAATCCTGATTTTTAATTTGAACACCTCTAGTATTTATTTGCCTCCATACAGTTATTTCAACCTTAATTACAATCCATAATTATTTGACTAACCCATCAGAATAGAAAGATAATATGGTAATTTTACATCTCAAATAAAACAGGAACTATTTATTTACATAAATAACCCTATGAAGTGCTGGTCTGTGTTAACTACATAACTATTAAGCACAACTATTATTCAAATTTCTTCATTTCTAATTTCTGAATGTTACTTTAGTAGGTATATTATTACCTTTTGTTCCCCCCAATATACTCTATTCATATAATTCCATAATTCTTGCATTAGTTATAAAAACAAGCATTTAGATATGCAAGAAGTTTATGTAACTTATTTTATGCCTTACAGGGAGCTTTGTGATATGCTATTTTCTATAAAATTTCTTATAGTTGTCTAACCAAAGGTTTCACAGTAAAACAGGAAAGTTGATAGTTAACCTCACAGATTCTCTAGGAAAAAAGTTTTATTTTAACAAGGTTTTTTGTTTTTGTTGTTTTTGTTTTTTCTGTTTTTGAAACACAGAGACACAATTCTATATAATAAGACTTGCTGTTCTTTTTTGGTATGTATTTATGCTCTCAGGTACTTTGGAAGTTCGTCTTATGGGCTGCCAAGATATCCTCGAGAACGTCCCTGGGCGATCAAAGGCAACATCAGTTGCACTACCTGGCTGGAGTCCAAGTGAAACCAGATCATCTTTCATGAGCAGAACGAGTAAAAGTAAAAGTGGAAGTAGTCGAAATCTTCTAAAAACCGATGACTTGTCCAGTTCAGTAACCACACTTTTTAAGATCATGTAACAAATTAAGGGAACTTACCAATGGGGACAAAGAAAAATGAAAAACACCTAAGTGGGAAAGAAATCTTTTAAATTATAATTTCTGTAATTTAATTTGAAAACATTTAAACCTTTAATGATAAAAAACAAAAAGACAGCAGATTCTACTTTATTGATAATACAAGGCTGAATGATAAATTATTTTTGAAAGAATTAGATACTGAGCATCATTCTTTATGCCAAGCAGAAGATACAAAGACTGTGAGACTCTTGGTTCTTGTAGAATCACATTTTGATTCTTGTAATAGTTTAGTGATCCTTCTAAACTAATATTGAAATTTTGATAATTGAGTACCGGGCCAAATATAGTCCTCTTTGATAAGGGCCAAAGAAAGTAAAATGCAAATGGTTTAAGAAGCATTTCATGACATTCTGAATTATAATTAAGCTATACATAAATGCATATATATGTATAAATAAATGTAGGAGAAAGACAGGTAACACTTCAACCTAGCACAGAGTATAAAGGAACTTTTCTTGCATTTTCCTGTGTTTAGAGAGAGGCTTTGGGGAAAACATGAAGAATCATGAGGCAACAAGTTTGATAACAAACATAGCTAGAGGAAAACTAAATGATTGATACTGATACATGAAAACATAGAGTATGGCAAACTACTGGTCACTGTAGTAGCATTTACTATTTGTGTTTTTTTCAAAGGGTTCTGATGGGTATGGAAAATTGTAAAGCTTTAATGTTATTATGAAAAATTTTATTTCAAGGAGTATTAAGATTTTTGTTGATGAGTGTGTTGGCACACACCTTCAGTCCTAGCACTCAGCAGGTTGTGACAGGAGAATTGCTGCGAGTTCAAGGACAGCCTGAACTGCATAGCAAAACCCTGTCTCACAGAAAGATAAAAACAAAAGACTTGTTCGTAATAGTGTTCTTTGTATTTTTAAGCAAGTTTATAAATTTTAATTGCAGATGATGTCTGTGCAGTTTTGAAGCTAGATAATACTGTGGTTGGTCAAACTAGCTGGAAACCTATTTCCAATCAGTCATGGGACCAGAAGTTTACACTGGAGCTAGACAGGGTGAGTTGAAAATTTTTTTACTTACATTTTCATTAGACTTACAGTTTATCTTGAATGTAACTTGTGATTTTTAGAAGGCATTTAAATTTTTGTTTTGTTTCGTTTTTTTCGTTTTGTTTTTGGTACCAGGGATCAAACTCACGACCTCGCACTTGCCAAGCAAGTGTTTGAGCCACTGAGATAAATCCCCAGCCCCTTAAATTTTCTTAAGAAAAATAAAAGAAGAATTTAGGAATTCTTGACATTTTTCATCTGATGAGTTATAGATAAATCTACCTTAAAAGATACAGCTGAATATCAGATGCAGTAGCTTCCATGTGTAATTTGAAAATGTATAATTTATGTTAACTAGAAAATGCAGCAGCCAAATGAAGTTTAATACTGAAATATATTTGTCATTTTAATAGCAAACAACTTAATCATTGAAGTGATTTCGTCTCACCCACCATTTGTATGTTATTTTATCAAAGCTGCATTTGAAAGTTCTTACACTCACTCAGCCCTGTGCCTCTCTCCATGTCTTTCATTGTATGATCAAGATGTATATGTACCAGTTCCCCAAGATGAATGTAATTATTATATATTGTGAACATATACTAGTAAAAAACTTTTAAGTGAGTGTCATAAATACCTAAAATTCTAACTGTCTATAGAACCTCCCCTAAAATTTAGCTAAATGCACATACATTCAAATCTACAGTGACATTAATTGGTTGACTGGTGGTTCTGGACGTCAAGCTCAGAGAGCCTGAGCCACATCTCCAGCTCTTTGACTGTGCTCTGAGACAGGGTCTTGATAAGTAGCCCAACATGAACCTCAAGCTTTTGACCCTCCTGCCTTCATTTCCTGTGTAGCTAAAATTATAGTCACATGTCTCCAAGCCCAGCCATAGCTATTATAGATTCAGATTTATCTATTGAGTGTGGTAGGAAAATATTTAAACTTAATCACAATTTTATCAAAATATTAAGAGTATGTTAAAAGTTTTACTGTTTAGAATTTAGATGGATGATACATATACCATTTTTGAATTGTATTAGTGAAAGATTTACAATACTTAATGATTATGTAAACTATGAAAATATTGTGGAGGTTATGGCTGTAACTTTTACTTTTAAAATAGTTTTCCAACTTTTCAATCGTCAAAGCCAACTTCCTAATTCAAACCTTTGTTGTTTTTTCTTAGCAAAATTGTATCTGCCACTTAAATGCTATCTGTACTTAAACATAAGGCTTAGTCTTTTATGTATTTCAGCTTCTTTATGTTTAATACTGTCTACCTTGAAGAGACTTGTGATAATTGAAACATGTAAAATCTTACAGTAGTGGCAGGAACTTAATTAACATTGGCTGTTTTTGCTGAAGTAATCTACTGGCTAACCTCCATGTATCTAAGTGTCAGAATTATCTTTAAAGAACACTACTTTCATCCTGGCATTGTTCTCGAGTTTAGTATCATTAAACTGCCCATTTATTTAGTTTGTTGATTACTTTTCTTGCTGAGACACAACAGGAAGGAAAGGTTTATTCAGCTCACTGTTGTGGAGGGTTTAGTCTATAATCAGCTGGCTCCCGGGCAGGTTAGCATGGCACTGGGGGCAGTACTCCAAGGCAGCCAGAGCAAAAGAGGGAAGAGCAAGCCTCTTTTCCTCCCTTATATTGTACATAGGCCATCCCCACTTCCACAGCAAAATACCCTTGCCCTCCTCATGCTCAGACTGAGGATGTTTACAAAGTAAGAACCCTGGCTCCCTGCTGAATCTCTTAGTTAAATTTCTGAACTTCTCAACTTGACACAATATATCAAGCATAACATTTAGTTAAAGATATTTATATCTTTTATATTATATTACAAAATTTATTATATTTATTATATTTATATTATAACATTTAGTTAAAGATGTAAATATCTTTAACTAACTGCTGTATTCCAAAGATTAGCAGTGACCACCATAAAGTCTTTCAGATTCCCTAAAAGAACTTAAACTTTATTGGCTTTTCAGTATATATTTAATTAGTTTAAGGCTTTTTTTTTTTTTAAGCATTACATCAAAACTGTCTATGGGAGTCTACTGTGTTTTCCAGGCATAGCTTTATTTTGATAATTTCAGTTTAAAAGATACCAAAGACTTGTTATACTAAGGTATTTACATTTGCTGATAGTAGGGAGAGGTGGGGAGACAGAAAAACTGACCTTGGGAGTTGTATGAAGAATAAATTTGAGGAAAAAGAGACTAAAAACATGTAAATGGCAGGAAGCTGCTCCCATACTGCTACTGTATAGTGATGAGAATTTAAAATACGGCAATAGTATTAGGAAAAAGAGAAGTATATGAGAAGCATAAGAAAAATAAGAATAAGTTAATAACTAATTAGTTATGAGCCTAAAGGAAGGAATTTTTATGTTAAGTGGCAAATGCCACAAAAATTAGAAAAGGTCTATATTGGAGAGCGATAGGTTCTTTCACTGGTTTTTTAGCTGTTAAGGCATGGAACTGGAGGTTGGGGCTAGGTAGGTAGATTTGGAGTTCTTCTGATTAGAGCTTATAGATGGATACCATCAAAATCTGTGAGATTAATCCATCATTCCTTGTGTATTATTAAGCATCTTTTACGAGGTTTTAGGCTTACAGAGGTAATATATACTATGCTGTATTGGAACTCCCAGGCTTAATAATCACTGACTTTGTGTTCTTTGTCAAGTATTAGACTACATGCTGATGGTGAATGGTCAAATAGTCCAAATCCCTGTATTCACAGAGAGGGAAATTAAATAGTAAACAGGTTTAAAAAATAAAAAAAGGAATAGGGCTGGGGGTATATCTCAGTGGTAGAGTACTTGACTAGCACATGTGAAATGCTGAGTTTGAGCCCCAGCGTTGCAAAATACATGAATAAGCAAGTGAATTCATAGGCTTTTTAGAATTGTCAGATAATTCTATAAATGCTCTAGAAATCTTTTAGAACAGTAAAAATTATGTTCTAGGGAGCTTTAGTATTCTGCAGAATTGTCTTAGGAGGAAACTTGGAACTTTTTTGTTTGTTTTGAAATTCTGTGTAAGGTGTCATTTGGCTTCTGCCACTTAAAAAAAGCCTACTGATTTTATAAAGTAAGAAAATTATGGCCTACGATTAAATAACAAGGTTAGGGCATGATACGGAACTCTCAATGACTACTGATACTGTTGTGTCCTCATTTATTAAGTTGCTGTGTTTTTTTTTTAATTTGATCTAATGTTCTTTTTTTAAAAAATTGTTGTTTTTAATTTTTATTTTAAAAAGAATAAAATCAAACAAAATAGAGTCAAACCAATCAAAACAGTGAAAGTTATGCAGAACTTCAAAACAGGATAATAGGAAATCACAATGGTTACCGTCATATGTCTTGTTATCTTCAAAAGAGCTTCCCATACCATCAGACATAATATAATCAAACAAAACAGTGGAGAATAAAGCTAATCAAAACAGAACAATGAACAAAACAAAACAATATTAGATTTTAAGAAAAGAAAAAAGGAAATTCTCCCATAGTTGCTATATTGCATATTATTACCCTCTAAATAGTTGCTCAGAGTACCAGCTTTAGCAGTACAAAGTCAATCAAACAATACAAGAATTAAGTTGTTTTTGCACTTCAGTTACTATCAGCTCAGCCTATGATCCTCTGAATCAGCTGGTTTCTTACGGTGTGGAGGATTAAAGTCGGGCCTCTGCTTGTCTCCCAGCCCACACACCTGCTGGCTCATGGGAAGGGCAAATTAGCTTATTTCTCTTCCTGGCCCCATATGGCTGCTATTGGCTCACAGGAAGGCCAGGTTCACTTGTTGTTTCTGTTCCCTGCCCCTCATGGCTGCTGCTGGCTCACAGGAAAGGCAAGTTGGCTCTTGTTTATCTTCCTGGCTCTGCGTAGCTGCATGGCATGGCTTTGGGGTCTCCCAGAGACCTTCCCACACAGAGTGCAACCAACAGAAGTCGCAGAAGGTAGCCTAGCAAGTTGGTGGACTCTCAGTGGTGTACTCAGGACACATACTTTCGTGCCATGACTGAAAGTTTTGTTTTTTGGGGGTTTTTTTCTTAATAGGGATTTAACCCAGGAACTTCACATTGAGCTACTTTCTCCAGTCCCTTTTTAAAATTTTTTTATTCTGAGACAGTGTCTCACTAAGTCTTGTAGTTACCCATGTTGGATTCAAATTTGTAATCCTCCTGCTTCAGCCTCCCAAATTCTGGGATTATAAGTATGCATCACCATACCTGGCTCTATTGTTTATTACAAATACAATAGCTGTACAGTTTCTCAGTTATCTTGATTTCTCTCAGCCTTCTTGTTATTAAAAAACTTAAGAGTCTGTGAGAGATTTAAATAATCTGAGGGTATTAACTTTTTAACTTGTAATGAAACTATAGTACTTAACTTTCTTTTCTTTAATTTACCACTCCTAAATAGTACTGCTATTAAATGACACATCGTATCTTCCTCTGAAGCTTTGAGTCTTCTATGGCTGTGTGTGTGTGTGTGTGTGTGTGTGTGTGTGTGTGTGTGTGTGTGTGTGTGTAATCAGTCTCACTCTTGACTACTAGACCCTCTCCAATATTCAGTAAGGATGACTTTCCTTCTTTCTTCACTCTTAGCATTTGGTGTCATTACAAGATATTTAAAGTACATAAAACTCATTTATCATACCATTATTTCAAATTTCTTTGAACACCTCAACTCCACTATACCTTTCTTCCTGTGTCACTTCAGCACAAAATTCTGTTAAACCTCTTAAATATGTTTTTTCCCCAAGTTTATTTATAATCGTACATATTTATAGGATACAGTGTATTAACTCGAGATATGTGTTCAGGAAGTAATAATCAAATCATAGTGATTAGTATTTCCCTTTAATGTTTCCATTTCCCGGTTCTAAAGATATTTTCATGCAGCTGGCTCTTTCAAAACTTTATTCCTTTCTGTATTTATCATATATTTCAAGTCTTTATCCTTTTATCAGTAAATTTCTACCCTAACTCATTACTGCTTTACTTGTTTTATAGATTAGATTAAGACCATTGTGCTTCATATTTCTCCTAGGATCTGCTAAATTTTCTGTATCTTCCTCTTGGTTTTAGAGAAAGAAATTTCTTTCCTCTTGGTCTGTAATTTAAATTGCCCTTGTTTCCATTCTCTGTGATCTCCTGAATCCTTTTTCTAACAACTATTACCTGTATTATTTAACCTGTTTTCCTCTTACATCTGATTCTTACTACATATATTCACCTTCCTCCCATTTAAAAATTTTTCTTTTTGTTTATTCCTGGCTCTGTTAAACCTTTTACAAACAAGATTCTTCAAAAAGTAATTCATGCTTATATACTACAGTGAAGCTTCTATTGACACGTAAGTTCTGAGCAAGACACATTATGTGTTGTGTCTCACTTAATTCTCACTGTACAAGTCAGTGAGACTTGTACACTTACTATAGCTATTTTAGAGATTACTAAACTCCCAAAAGATTACATTGCTTTTCTCTTGCCACACAGCTGGACAGTGGTAGAGCTGGGATTAACTCAAGCTTGGAACACCAGAACCAACTCTGCCTGAAGCCAAAGCCTGTGAGCCCTGCATTGAAGCTAGCTAACTTGTGTTTCTAGCCAGCCCATCCTTAATCATGCAGTAAGAATAATAAAAACTAGCATAGTTAGGTGATGTAAATGGGGTCTTATACCTCTTTTAATTCTCACATCCCTATGTGGCTGATACAGTTGTTATCCATATTTTACAGATAAACAAACTGAGTCCCAGAAGGGTTATGGTAAATTTCCCAGTGTTCCAAAATCATTTAAATGATGTGCAGCTAAGATTTGAACCTGTTTGTTCTATAAAAATGTATTGAGTTTATAGGTACAAGTTAATCTGATCCAAATATTCTTGTTTTTAATTGCTAAATTGATTGATAGGACCTAATTTCTTCCCTTCCACATTTCAAGCCTATTAGTGCCAGCCTATAATTTCCAAGTTAAAGACCAAATTATTGTGGAAGTCATGACCTATCTGTGCCTGTATTTTTTATTTCCCCAAACATTCATACTCATATTCTGTGCTTAACTGTGAAACTATTTCCTATCCTGAAATGAGCTATATGCTTCCTTAACCTTTTATACATTCTTTTCCCTCTGATTATTGCATTCTTTTCTCCCTTAATCTTGTGATTCTTCTCTTGAAACCCAATTTGACCATTTCTGACTTTTTCTGATCTTCCTAGTACTTTATCTTACCAAAAAATAGTTTCCATTGTTTTGTCATTGTGTACATTGTATATGTCATTCTATTGCCAATATTTATATTTTCACCTCCCCCAACAAAATTATCAACTATTTGAAAATAGGACTGTTTGATACTTATCATTGTGTCTCTGTGATGGATGGGACATGCTTAATAAGATAGTTACTAAGTAGTAAGGGAATAAATAGATATAATTTATACCAAAACAATTTTTAAAAATCAAAAGCATTTTTTCTCAACCTCTTGTGTAAGGGGAGGTACTGGGAATTGGACTCAAGATCTTGGTACTGAGCTACATCTTGCTAAGTTGCCCAGGCTGGGCTTGAAGTTGTGATTTCTTCTTCCTTTGCTTTCTGTTTGCTGGGACTACAAGTGTGCCCCCACAATGCCTGGCTTCTTTTTGTATTTGCTTGTTTTTAACCTCAGCATACCTGTCTGTGGACCATGTCACTCCTGATTGATTAGAGATTCCCAGATAGATTCCAAATAAACACACGTCAGAAACTAAAGAGAAGAGCATGTTTAATTTGAAAATGTCTTCCCTTGCCCACTCTCACTTCCTTTACATAACTGAATGTGATCTCTCTGTGCCTTGCCTGTCATTAGAAGGTCATGTATGGGCATTTTAAAATGCTTTTTTCACAGGGCATGATGCCTCACACCTGTAACCCTAGCACTCAAGAGGCTGAGGCAAGAGGATCGGTGTGAGTTTGAGGCCAGCTTGTACTACACAGTCAAACTTGTTTCAGTAAAGAAAAAAAGATTTAAAGATTTTTTTTTCTTATCTGTAAATTAATACTCTAGTTTTCCAAGTAATAGTGCTAGCAGTATTTTTTTAAAAGGCAAAGTGTTCTACCATAAAGGATCCTTAAAAAAGATTTTAAAAAATTGCTTGAGGCAGCATTTAAAACAGCTGCCTAATATGCCAAATTGTGGTGTGATATAGTGTGATTTGGTTCAGTTTAGTTTTTGAGATAGGGTCTCACTATACAGCCCACATTTGCCGCATTTTAAGATGGTCCTCATTCCCAAGTGCTGGTATTACAGGTATGTGCCACCACATTTGGTTAAATTGTGTTGTAGAAGTTTAGGGACAAATTCTACCAACATGAGTTTGCATTTATGTGAACATGCAAAAGCAGGTAATGGGATTATTACATGAATAAGCAAAAGCAGGTAATGGGATTATTACATAGGAAATATAAAGTAAATGTTTAAGGAAATAATAGGATAATTTGAAAACATGAGTAAAGAAAGAATGATGGGCTGGGGATATAGCTCAGTGACACAGCAGGTTGTGAGTTTGAACCCTGCTTACACCACATACACACACATACACACACACACACCGCCAAAAAAAAAGTGAATGGCAAGCCAAAAAGAATAGGCTGAGTTTCAAAGGAATCAAGCTAAATGAAATTGGAGACATCTGGAATTTGCTTTGAAGTAGTTGGGAGAAATGTAGAGATAAACATGATTGACCATTGGTTGCTAATACTGTCAATACTAGTGGGAAGGAGAACCAAATGCAATGAATAAGAATAGGAAGTACAACATTTGAAATTGAAAACTAAAAGAACGAATTAAGCAAAAGAAGTTAGTGCCTGGAGCATATAGCTAAAGAAGTTGCCAAGAACACACACAACACAGAGAAGTAAAAGTTATGAAAGAGAGCCTTAAGAGTCATGAAGGACAGAAAACAATGACTAGCACAGAAAGGGGGAAAGAGAACTGCAAAAAATGCCTGAGAGATTCCTAGAATTGATAACACCCACGAATTTTCATATTTGCAAACCACATGTTCCTAGAAGGATGAAGAAGATACCCACATTTGAAAACTCGAAGCACATGGGTTGCATTTAGTCAAGAATGCCACCATAGAAGAAATGAGAGTTTAATTTGGCCTTGATAAAAACAGAATTGAGACTGGTATACGGGAATAACTAGTAGGAAGATCTTAATGGAAATGTAGGTTTGGGTTGGGGACTAGGATACAGATTTGATATAACTTGTATGTGAAGTCATGGAAACAGAACTCATAATCAGTATATGAGTTCAAAGTAAATAAAAGGTGAAACTTTTTAGAGGATTTAAATTGACTTAGGAAGCAGTTGTACTTTACTGATGTAGCACATAGTAGGTTCTGTTATAAAGGTCACTTTTCCTCTAAAGGAGGCAGAGTCACCCACATCTTGAAACAGGCTGACTTTTCAAAAATCAAGGCCTTCCTTATATTCTCAATGTCTCCATCTCCTGTTCTTCTCTCTTGTGTTTATCCTTCTAATAGATGACAGGTTTTCCCTCTTGCTGTGACATACATTGCAGCTCATGAATCACCTTCGCCGGATTCCTGAACTTAAAGCAGATGTTACTGTTTCCTTAGGTGGTGGTTTTCTATTCGTTCCCAGTAAATTCCAGTCTTATTCTTTCCCTGTTCTGTTTTTGTCATATAGGCTGATAACTGTTAAGTTTATTTGATAATTCAACTAAGACTTAGGATGAGAGACACTAGGTCAGAGGGTAGGAGAAAAGGGAAGTTGGGATGTTTGTGTCTCTTGATCCTTTCCTGTTTGCTTTGCTTTTCACAGCTCATCTGTGGCTACAGCTCCCACTACCATCTCTTATGAATATCCAGTCTTACTGAATTCTGATAGCTGTTGCCTCTTGGTCTTTCAGGCTATGAGTAACAGTGGATTTCTATTATTGCTAATCTTTAGTCTTTCTGTACTTTGTTAGTTCCTTCACTTTAATCACACCTCCTTAAGTAGCCAAATTTTAAAATTGTCTTAAACTCTTTTCAGTATGTAACCTGTTTCTTGCTGGGACCCTAAGTAATCTGTTTCTTGAGCCTATGTTGACTTCAAGGACCCCATTGAAGACCAATAATATGAAATCTGCCATGCACAGCTTTGTAAAAATGTCACCTTCAGCCCTTGAATTTCTCATGCTTTGAATAAGCAACAGAAAGATGGTATTTTTGTCTTGTTTTCAACAGTGGCGCTTCACTGTCCTTTCCTCTTACCAAAGTTTCCAAACTTTCTCAATTCACCTTACACCGTAAGTTTTTTAGTTTGTCTCTAGACCACAAGAAATACACTAGTTCCATTTAAGAAGTAGTTACTAATTGGTGTTTGTGTCATAGAAATTTAGTCTTTTTGAGAGAAAAAACACAAATATTGAGAGAAAAGAGGTTATTTCTTTCATGTTGTTTTATTTTGCTGGGGATTTTTTTTGGTTTTGTTTCTTAAGATAGGGTCTTGCTGTGAGCCCAGATTGGCCTTAAACTCACTCCTTCCTTTTTCCACAGCCTTCCAAGTGCTGAGATTACAGGTGTGCCATGCCCAGCTATTGTCTGTCTGATTGGATTTTTTGTTGTTGTTGTTGTTTTGTTTTGTCTTTGAGACAATTAGTTTTATGAGATTGAGTTAGTTTTACCAAAGTGGCTAGACTAAATAGTAAATAGTAAATAAGTTGACTGAACCTGTTGTCTTCGAGAGGGATATGTAATCCTGCCATTTTTGAAGTGTGAAAGTCTGAGAACTTTTAACAAATGGCAGTTTTATCCCCCCACCTGTATCCTTGCACATGCCTGACCCATAACAGTGTCCCTCTCAAGGAGGAAGGTGGAACTAGTCCCCACTTCCCCTGGTCTAAAGAAACGGTCAAAAATACCAGTGCCTAATACAGTTCTCTCAGCTTATTTCCCAAAATAGCTGTTTCCAAAATGTGTAAAATTTTAACCTAAGTTTGGCATAATTGTGCATGCCTTTAACTTCCAAACCCAGAGGCTGAGCATGCCTTTAACTTCCAAACCCAGAGGCTGAGGCAGGAGGATCACAAGTTCAAGCCCAGAGTTGCCAGCGTAATGACCTAGTGCAACTGTTTCCCAGAATAAAAAGTATGAAAAGGACAGAGTGCAGCTTAACGTGAAGACCTTGGGTTCGACTCCAGTACCACTAAAATGAAGTAAACTTTTAACTCAAATAGAATACTGTATAGCATTACTACTCCATTCACTCAGGGCACAAGCTAACCCTAAAATAATTGTATTCTCTTTGTATTTTTCTTTTTTTGGTTTGGTTTGGTTTTTTTTTTTTTTTTTGAGAAGGATCTCACTATATAATTCACTGTCCTGAACTTACTATAACCCAGGCTGGCCCAAAACTCTCAGTGATTCTCTTGCCTCAGTCTCCTGAGTACTAGAATTACAGGCATGCACCATCATGCCTGGCATTACTTTTCCTTCTAGGATAAGTATTTTCTCCCAAATTATGAGTGAAGTCATGTGGGAGAGGCCCTGGGATCATATGCCATAAATACATTTTTCCACTAGTTTTCCTGATTTGCAATAAATCCAAGCACATTGTGCTTTGTTGGTTCATTTTTTTATGTTCCTTTTTTGTAAGTGTTTATATATGCATTTGCATCAACTAGTTTCATAATTTAAAGTCAAGTTTTTATGATGTATAGTGGGAACTTACAGCATAAGATGCATAGTTTATAAATGAAAGTTTTTATATAAAAGTAATTTATTGCTTCACAGAGCCTACAGAGAAGAATATTTATCTTTTTGTGAACTGTGCATAATCCTGAAAAACCAAATAATGAGTCTTGTACTTTATTACTGAAAATGCATATAGATGATAACATATTATAGTCGATTTATAACTATGTAACACCAATTTATAAGCTATGTTCTAAAGGTGTATTTAGGAAGCTGGGCGTGGTGGCACATACTTGTAATCTCAATACTTAAGTGACTTAGGTAAGAGGATAGCAAATTCAAGGCCAACCTGGGCTACGCAGTGAGACCCTGTCTCAAAAACCACCAATAAAAACTTAAAAGTGCTTTTAGGAATAGCTTATTAAAACCATAAGTATATTTCCCTGTGAAAGCACTATTTTTAATGACTATCACGTATTCTCTTGTATAAGTATAATATATTGAACTTAGCCCAGCGTTTTGAAATTCAGGTTCTAATTTGGAGTTTGCTGTAATTTGTCTGTGTAAAGTATACACAAGTTTTCCCTTTCCTCCCTCGCTGGGTTCTGGAAGCTGCTGGGTTCACCACTCTTGCTACTCTGTGGTGTTCTTTGAAGATTAAATGACCTAATATTTTGCTAGTGCCTAGCACAGTGTGTGGCACATTGTAAGTGCATGATAAATGCCATTCGCATACCTTTCCCTGACTCAGCAGCCAGAGAAGGAAATAAGGTTTGACGTGGTTTTTTGAGGCAGGCATTGGGGTGTTTCAGCAATAGCACAGCAAGCGATAGCGCATAGAGGAAGGAGAGCGGAAAGCCTGAAGCGGTGTGAGTGCTGACTTTCTGTGGTCTTTCATCTGGATTGGTTCTTCCCAGTAGAATTTTCAAGTGTTTTTTAAAAGTACCTTACTCTGAGACTGTCTGAATATAAGCTTTGTTTTGTTTTCTTTTGTTTTGTTTTTTAAAGTGTATAAGTTTGTTGAAGGTAATATAAACTGGGAAAAATTATAAAATTTTATTTAAAATAATGTGATCTTTATGTTATCTTTGTTTACTCTATTTGTATTTCATATTTTTGTGATACTTTATTCAAGTGTGTGTCCAATGATGTCTTTTCTGTTTTTTGTTTTTGTTTTTGTTTTTGTTTTTTTAATTATCCTAGTCACGTGAACTGGAAATTTCAGTTTATTGGCGTGATTGGCGATCTCTGTGCGCTGTAAAATTTCTGAGGTTAGAAGATTTTTTAGACAACCAACGCCATGGCATGTGTCTCTATTTGGAACCACAGGGTACTTTATTTGCAGAGGTAATAAATGTATTTTATTAAATGTGCATAACTACTATTGAAATTCTGCATGTAGACAACATGATATAGAAGTAGAAAGAGCTTTAGGCTGAAAGTGATGAGTTGGAGTCTCCACGTAGCCCTACCACTGACTAGGTATGTGACCTTGGGAAAAATCAGGTTTTCTCTTGGTCTGTTTTCTAATCTCAAAAATTAGGGGTTGGATTAAATCATGGCTAAGATTCCATTCAGCTTTGAAATCTTAGGAGTTTAGTGGATTTCATGAGCCATAAATCCAATGCTACTTTCAGGTCAATTTGAATTTTTTTCACTGCAGGTTACCTTTTTTAATCCAGTTATTGAAAGAAGACCAAAACTTCAAAGACAAAAGAAAATTTTTTCCAAACAGCAAGGTAATTACAAAAAGTCAAGTACAGAATAATTTTGGTTTTTTATTAAATACAGCAAATACAATTTTTATTTTAAAGTAATGTATGGTTTCTTTCTTTTTAATTCATTTCTTTCTAACGTTTTATTAAACATTTCAAACACATCCCAGGTGGAAAGATGATAAGTGCAGCGTACTGTCACCTAGCTTCAGCAATAGTCATTTTGTGGTCAGTTTTGTTTTACCTATATCCCATTTGCTCACCATTTTCTCACATTATTTGAAGGAAACCACATCATTGATTCATAAACTACTGTGCTATTTTGCACTAACCTGAGTAGCAAATAGTTAAGAACTGGTTTTCTTTGTGTAACAAATTTTGTTTGTTCTTCATAAATTATAAACTGATAAGTATGAATTTTTAAATTATGGCTTTTGGTAATATATAAATAAATTGTTCTGTTTTCTTTATTCACAATATCTACAGGCAAAACATTTCTCAGAGCTCCTCAAATGAATATTAATATTGCCACTTGGGGGAGGCTGGTGAGAAGAGCTATTCCCACAGTAAATCACTCTGGCACCTTTAGCCCCCAAGCCTCTGTCCCTGCTACAGTACCAGTGGTTGATGTACGCATTCCTGAGCTAGCACCATCATCTAGGTATGTGTCATAACGTATAAGCACAAAACAGTTATGGAGACATTTATATATTAAATACAGTGGTTATACTAAGAGTCTCAGTTTTTCCAAGTCGTGTTTTAAAATAAGTTCTATTTACTTTAAAAAAAAAAGTTTGCTTTTGTTTTAAAGCTATTTTAGATAAATACTTTTTATTACTGTTTTGGTGAATTGCTTTATCTTCTGTAAGTGATTCTGCAGTAACCAAATTGGACTTTGATCTTGAGCCCGAACCACCTCCGGCCCCACCACGTGCTTCTTCCCTGGGAGACATAGATGAATCTACATTAAGAGTTTTGGATACACCTGGACAGGCAAGGCATTTAAAACCTTGTGTAATTCCTTTTTACCAAATGAATTAGCAGTAAAGTCATCACAGAAAATAAAGTCCACGTTTCAGTTTAAATCACCTCTGTGAATGGCATATGTATGTATTTCTTATAAATGAACTGTTCTTAAGTAAATTAGACCAAGCTGACAAAAGATAACCAAGTTTTAATGTTGTTGTACCATTGTCATTAGCCTCTGGATGCTGACAGGCCATAGGAGATGGAATAGATTGTTAAAGGAGCATAGGAGCATGGCCGGTAGATGTCATCATTAACTTTTTGTTTTTTTGTTTTTTGTGGTGCTGGAGATTGAACCTAGCTGGGGCCTCATGCATGCTAGGCAAACAATCTAGCAGAGGGCTATAGCTCCAGACCCTAAAACATTCTTTATCTTTTACCTTGCTTAACAGTATGTATTGAAGATGATTGATGATAATGTTAGGATTTTGCATTTTTAAGGTAAATATGAATATAAAATTCATGTCCAAAAGAATGAACGTTTATTCATTTTGAGTATCTAAATTTTTTTGTAATATATGAATGTTTCTTTGGTTTAATGAGCATTTAATATTTTACAGGATTCAGAAACTGTATTTGATATTGAAAATGACAGAAATACTATACTTCCAAAATCACAATCTGAATATGATCCTGACATTCCTGATTTGGGGCTAGGATATAGTAGTATTCGTGAATTTGAGGATAGAAGGTAAAGACTGTGTACAGTGGTTTTGCTACTACATTTTGATGTTATATTTCTTGCCTTATTTGTAACTGAAATTACTATTTTCAGATCTCAGCAGAGATTTCAGTTTAATCTACAAGACTTCAGATGTTGTGCTGTGTTGGGTAGAGGACATTTTGGAAAGGTAATCTTTTGGAATTTTTTGCAATGCTTATAAAATTAATAACTCATACGAAATAATTGTTTTAATCTTATTTCAGGTGCTTTTGGCTGAATATAAACACACAAATGAGATGTTTGCTATAAAAGCTTTAAAGAAAGGAGACATCGTGGCTCGAGATGAAGTAGACAGGTTAGTTTTTTAAAAATGAAATTGTTTCTCTGAAGTTATAACGTAAGAGTTATGCATATATTGCAACAGCAAAACATTCATTATATAAATTAGTATATCTGTACTTGGTAAAATGTAAGTAGTAATTAAATGCTGTTTTTCTTTCTTGCCATTTCCTTTTCCCCTTCTTTTGAAAGTTCACTGGTTATTGGATACCAAGGAAAAATACTGAAATATTTAATCTGTTAAGATTTTTATAGCCAGGCCTGGCAGTGAATGCCTAAAATCCCATCTACTGGGGATACTGAGGGTAGCAGGGTCTGAAGTTCAAGGCCAATCTGGGTAACATGACCAGACTCTTGTCTCAAAAAAAATAAATATTTTTATAAATGGAGTTAATAAATATACCAATAAAATTAATTGTTAAAAAATAAATGGAGATAACTGAAGTGTTTATTTAGGATACAAACCTGTTACTCATTGATGGTTCAGTAAGACTATATCATTTAATTTCACAAATAGAATGTCTTTTCCATATAATTATTTAAATGCAAGGACTTTGGCATTAAAGATTACAATTGGGTTAGACAATGGTTTAAAATGACTCTCAAGTATGGAATTATTATATACAAGTAACATGTTTATCATAGAGGCTTGCATTTGATATTTAGTAGTATTTTTCTTTCACCATCAGGAGACATCTGATGAAAAACAGTACTGTAAAATGAAAGGAGCCTTAAACTATGAGTGAAACTGACTTTCCTAAGTTTTAAAAATATTTTTCTTTGTAGATTTATTCATTTTTTGCTTCTTTTATTCTTTCTTATATTTTTCATATACATGAAAATAAATGCTTTCTTGATATCTAGAATTACTCAAGACAGGTATTTCGCTAGCTATTTATAAAACACTCTGAGCACCATATTACATGCTTAAAAGTATGTTCTTATGTTCCATAAACAGATTATTTAAGTAAATCTTTGATCCTATCATCAGTCTGTTCATAATTGGGAATAATAGAAGGATCAGAAGATCTTTTCTTGGAATAGTGCAATATTTGCTTTATTCTACATTTCTAATGATAAATTTATTTCCAAAAAAAAGTTGGAAATTGATTAGAGGTTGAGTGCTCCTAATCTGAAATCTAAAATCCTCTTAAATTTTTGGGCATGGACAGTGCGCTACAAAGTCTAATAGCGCAAAACAAAACTGTTCCATACACAAAACTATTTAAAATACTGTTACAAAATTACCTTCAGATTATGTATTTGAAATATATATGAAACAAATTAACTTTGTATTTACAATTAGGTTCCCATCCCCAGCCTTAATGAACCCTTATTTATTTAACTTCAGTTTTAAATCTTTGCATTTTTCAGCAACATGAAAATAAAATAATCTCAAGTAAAACTGGTACAAAATTTAAAACTGAGAAGTTTCAAGAGTAAGAAATAAAACACAGTCTTAGAAAACTTTGAGATAGGTAGAGAAAAGGAGTAATTTTCTTGCAATTTTATGCTTATGTATAGTTTGATTTATTTTCTTATTCATACTTTCAAGTAATATATATTCTATATATATTTAAATGTATGCTGGTCTTTTTTGGGGGAACTGAACTATTTTTAAATTGGATTTTTTTTCATATTTTTCTCTTTGATGTGGTAAAACCTTAAAATGAATACAAAATAGGCATATTTTCTAGTTTTATTTTTAAGACTGGAACCAAAAGTTGACATTAATACTTGTTTTTCAAAAGCTTTGTCTAATGCTTTATCTAGTTAGTTAGTTTTTTTGAGACAGAATCTCAGTATGTAGTTCAGGCTCATCTGAATTTATTCTGTAGCTCAGGCTGTCCTTGGACTCATGGTGATCCTCTGGTCTCAGCCTCCCAAGTGCTGGGATTACAGGCATGTACCACCACATGAGGCTGATGCTTTTAGTTTTTAATTTCTAATTTCTGTTGTTGCATAGATTGCAGAATGTTTTGATGCACCCTCAATTTATTTATTTATTTGTTTGTTTATTTATTTATTTTGGTGCTGGGGATCTCAAACTCACGACCTAGTGCTTGTCAGGCAGGCACTGATGCTGCTGAGTTAAATCCCCAGCCCCTCGAGCTCACTTTAAATGAGCATAAATTATACAAAAACCAAAGTAATTTATAATACAGAGATTACATTAAATCTGTCTGTCTGTCCGAGTCCCATCTCCTGCCACTTGCACTATTGCAGTCCTCACTCAGCTTCCTTTTTGCCAGTCATCTTCAGCACTACAGAATAGGCTTAGGAGTGTTAGAAGCATGTATAGAACAAGAAAGTGTGTCTCCTAACCTGTAGTTTGAGCAAGTGCTAGTAATAAGTAAGATTAATTCAAGTTTTACTGGAAATACATTTGACCTAGTTTCTTCTACTTTGTAATTTTAGTCAAATTAATGTAATGAATAACTTTTAAAGAAAGAGGTGTTTTTTGTTTCTTCTGTTTTGGTTTTGCTATTAAGGTAAAGTTAACATTTCATATTAGTAAGTTTGACTACTATTTTTAATAAATTGTCTTAGTTCTTACAGGAGGAATTTTTGATTACTTAGATTTTTTTGTGCTGTTATAGAAAATCACCTTAAGGAAGTTTGAAGCAAAGACAAAGATTAACCATGACCAGTAACCATAATGTACCATTCTGATACTGTCAGTGTGAACACTACAGTCTGGAGGGCATGCAAGTTTTACTGTACTTTTCATTAATATATTTCAGGTACATATATAGTAGAACAGCTTCATAGCACATATAGCAAAAGATATTTCATGATTTTTAAAGTTGCAATAGTTAAAGAATTTAAGTTTAGTATTTTTAAAGAATGTTATTTGCAACTAAAATTTTTTAAAGACTCTATTCATTTTCATACGTTTTCTCTTACAGCCTGATGTGCGAAAAAAGAATTTTTGAAACTGTGAATAGTGTAAGGCATCCCTTTTTGGTGAACCTTTTTGCATGTTTCCAAACCAAAGAGCATGTTTGCTTTGTAATGGAATATGCTGCCGGTGGGGACCTAATGATGCACATTCACACTGATGTCTTTTCTGAACCAAGAGCTGTGTGAGTATGCTTTAGACATTTGTCTGAATTTTTCCGTGACTGATTTCTTTCTGGGAAGAAAAAGAGCTCACTGTGAATTTTAGGGGTTTTTTTCCCTGATGGAAAGTAGATCATAGTAAGAAATACTAAAATTTTGTACTTACTTTTTTGCTAGATACTTTCTGTATTTATTTATTATGTTGTCCATTTTGAAAATTTCATGAATTATTCCAAATCATACTTAATAATGTAGATAACCAACCTAGGTTCGTTTTAGCACTTCTTGCGTCATGTTTTTTCCCTGAGAAATGACATCCAGGACCATGATTTTAATAATTGTAATCCAGACATGGAGGCACATACCTGTAATCCCAGCACTTGGGAGGCTGAGGCAGGAAAATATATGTATACCTCAAATATGTATATATAAAGGACCTGCTTGAACTTGTAGAATCTCTGAAAGAATATAAAGGAAACAGGTAGAGGTTTAGTGTCCCTTGTCTGAAGTGTTTTGGGGATTTTTCAGATTTTGAAATATTTGCATAGTCGAGCCTCCCTAATCCAAAAAGTTGAAATGCTGAAAATTCCAAAACTTTTTCAGTGTTGTATTGGTGTTCAAAAATTTTGGATTTTGGAACATTTCAGATTTCAGATTTTCATTTTAGGGATGCTCAACCTTTTTACATATTGCCTGAAATATTTGCAGCCTTTTCATTATAAACCTTTGTTATGGTTTATTTCAGTAGTATGTTAAAAATCCTGCTTATTCAAGTATATAAAAATCAGTCATACTAAATAGTTGAGATTATATGTGCATTTATTTTCCTTATTATCCAGATTTTAATAGACAGGATGCTAAATGCTGGTATTTATTAAATTTAGATTTACAGTCTTTACCTCTTCCCTAATCCTCTAACTGTAGTAGTATTCAGATCAGGACCAACTTTTCCATTTGTAAGACTGAAAAATACCTCACTTACCATCACAAACTAAACTCCTGATCTTTCCCACCCCCTTTTCTACTTACCTACCACTCCCCAGACCTGCCACCATCCTAGTCTCCCTCATCTTGTTAAATAGCAGTAGCACCTAGCTGTTGTTGTTGAACACAATGCAGGGAGTTTGCTTTGCTTTGCTTTGCTTTGCTTTGCTTTGCTTTGCTTAAGCCAAAGGTTGAACCCAGAGAGCACTGAACTATAGCCCCATCCTTTTTTATTTTTGTTTTGGTACAGGATCTTAACTGAGTCTACAGGCTGCCCTTGAAGTTGATCCGTCTGCCTCAGCCTCCTAGGTAGCTGAGATTACAGACATGTATGTGCCATTGCTCTTAGCCAAGCAGTCATTCTTGATTTTCTTGTTCCTTCATTTAAACATCCACATCGTAAACAAGTTCAGTTAACTGTACCCAGATCACAAAAGCATAAATTCAGTAGTACCCTTGTTGGTTTTACTCTTGAATTTTTATCTTCTGATGAAGTAGCAGCTGACATTTGTTTCACATTTTCACACTTTTGTTGAATTTTCATCATAACTGTTGAGAGGTCTATAGAACAGACAGTAGGAGTACTGTCACAGCCTTGAAGCTTCAGATGAATAAATAGGGATTAGTTCTGATGGGTTGTGAAACATTCAAAAAAGAGGGAAGTAGGAAAGTAATAGAAAGCTACTAATAATTGATTCCCTGAATATTTAAAAAACTGAAGAAGGGCACTTGCTCTGCCATGTGAATTTATTTTTGTTTTGTTACGTTTGGTTTTGTTTTTTTAAGGAAAGAAAATATAGTTCTGCCTTAAGGAACTATAGGTCCCAGTTTAAATGTTCTTTCATTAAAGGTCTTCTCCTGAGTACTCTATATAAAATACTACATCACTAACCTCAAATCAGATCACTCTCCTATTTTATTTTTATACTGTTTTAGTTCTACTTAAAGTCACTTTTGTATTTTTTATTTTATTTATTTATTTATTGTCTTTTTGAGGCAGGGTCTCTCTATGCAGTTCTGGCAGGCCTTGAGCTCACTTTGTAGCCCAGGCTGGTCTCAAACTCACAACGATCCTCCTGCCTCAGCCTCCCGAGTACTGGGATTATAGGCGTGACCACCACGCCCGGCTTACCTTTTTATTTTTAATGTTTTGATTGTCTGACCTCCTCACTCAAAGGAAAGGACAAGTGCCATATCCATCTACCTTTTCACCAGTGGAACCCTGGAGAAGGCCTACCACATGTAAAGCCATCTGGATCGGTGTTGACTGGAACTATAGATCAAGTAGTTCCATTCATAGCTTTCCTGTTTTCTGACTGTGTGACTTTATTACACACATTAGTTTCTTCTGAGCTTTATGTTCTGTTCTATGGAGTATTTATCTTAGAGCTTAATTTGATGATTAAGCTGATGAATGAAAACACCTGAGACATAGCAAGCATTTGGTGAATGTATGTTAGATAATATATCCAATGATTTCTTGACTATAATCAGCACAACCTGTTTACAAAGAGACAAGTCAGAATATTTTTATACTTGTTACAAAATCTTCTGACACTAAAAATTGTTTACAAATAACGATTTTGAGTAACTATGTAATCATGTTTATTTTAACAAACTTCATATTCCTGTAACTGCCATTCATAGTAGCACATGTCTGTAATCCCAGCTCTCACCATGCTAGCATAGGATTGTTGCAAATTGGACTCCAGCCTGTGCTACACAGTGAGCTCCAGACCAGCCTAAACTATATAAGCAAGAGCCTGTATCAAAAATACAAAAATAATGCTGCTATAGTTGAGGTGAGATGGATGGATAGAACAGTGAAAATGTTCTGCTCCAAGGGAAGTGAGCATTATATGTGCTCTATACAGAAAATATTCTTATTTTTATTAAGAACTAGTTTTGCTAAGTGTTTATAGATTTGCATTTTAAAATGCATTCATTTATTCTCTTCCTCTTCAATAAATTTGATATATTTCAGGAATTAAGTTATACATTTCTGAGAAAAATTGAAGACAAACATGGGGCCCATGCCTGGATAGGTAATATTCTAAGCTGGGTGTGGTGGCGCACACCTGTAATTCCAGGGAGACTGAGGTGAAATCACAATTTTGAGCTCAACCTGAAGGCAGCTAAATGACTCAGCAAGACCTCTCAAAATAACACAATGGGCTGGAGATGTTTCCCAATGAAAGAGCCCTGAGTTCAATCCCCAGTATCAACCCCCCACCCCGCCAAAAATTAATATTTTAGGTAGGCCCAAATTATCCTGAGCTCCAAATCTGCATGTCAGACTTCTAGATATTGTTCGCTGCAGGGAATTCAAAGTCAAATACCTACACCAGATTTTGACAACTTTTGTATTTCTTTACACAGCTTCATCTTATACAGCTAAGACACCATGTGCTGTCAGGCCAATTTTTAAAATTTCTCTTGCATCTGTTTATCTCATTGTTACCACTAGAGTGGATATTCTTGTTATTTATTTTTGCTATCATAAAAGTCTTCTGTCGTCTTTTTCTCTCTGGATCTCCACATACATCTGCTCCAGCCTCTACACTGCTATCAGGGAAAATTCCCAGAGTTTGCCCTTTGGTTAAAATGGTTTGTTTCTCCAACACAAAGAGAAACTGAGCATGGTGGTACACACCTGTAATCCTAGCATTCGGGAGGCTGAGGCAGGAGTATCACCACAAGGCCAGCCTAAGCTACAAAGTGAGACCCTGTATCAAACAACAAAGAAGAGAGAAGAAATTTCATTACCCATAATATGACATTCAAGATCCTTTGTTCAGGCTGTCATTTCAACCTAATGTCCTACTTCTCCCTATATACTCACCCTTTATTTTAACCGCAATAATCGCATTATTAGTTGTCACAACTCTACTCAGGAATTCCCTATAAAGTGTTTCCCCCCTGACAAAAATTGTCATTCTTTTTTATCCTTAAGACACATAATCCTTCAGAAGTAGATCAGGTGTCCTCTCTGGGTCCTCAGTAACTCTATCAGGCAAAATTAATGGCTTCCGTTGACTTACTTTTTTACTTCTTAATTTCACCCCATATATCTAGTACAATGTGTTGTACATAGTAAGGACTGAATAAATACCTATAAAATTAACCACAGAGTTTGCTTTGAAGCATAAAAATGTAAGTTAGGACTCAAGAAACGTGAAGTTTATTAAACTTTTGGTTTGATTCTTCAAACAGATTTTATGCTGCATGTGTAGTTCTTGGGTTGCAATATTTACATGAGCACAAAATTGTTTATAGGTGAGTAACATTTTTTATTCCTCCTAAACACTTAACTTTGGTTTGAACTAAAATTAAAAATAATTAAGAAAGGTATTTTATGTTTAGCCAGCTTCATTTGCTCCTTCATGTGATAAGTTACACTAATTTGAAAGATATATGATCAACACAAATTATATAACAGACTTCTTGGTTCCAGATCCTCTGCCATTTCCTAATTGAAATAGTGAAATTATGAACTGGCCTGTCATGACACAATTCACCAACAGTGTTCATCCTAGTGAACATTTTTACTTTCAGCTGAGCCACTGTAGAAAGGTTCTATAGATCAGTACTGCTTCTTTCAGTGCTGTGCTGAGATAAGCAGCTTGTTCTGGACTCTTCCTTCGTTAGGAAGGTTCAGAGGACAGGTAGAGCTGAGTAGTGGTAGTAAAATGTGGTTTGATCGCTAATATATTATGGGAAAGAATACAGTTTTTGCTGTCATCCAAATTAAACAGTGTGTCAGTGATAGCCAATTTTTGTATTGGTACATGCTGCTTATCATATTGCAGACCACTAACAAATAGTTAATATCCCAGCAGCTAATCTCTGGGCCACACTTTGAATAGCAGATAATCTGCTGTGTACCCGACAGATTATTAGACTAAATAACACTGCTCAAAGCCAAGTAAATTACAGGAAATCTTCAGAATTAGGAGACTATAAGCACTGATTTATTCAAACTACTAACAGTATTTCAAGGTAAGGATTTCCTCATGATTCTATTTAAAGGATAAAATGTTTTCAGCTGATTTAATTTGTAATCAATTAACTTTTTTGTTGTTTTGAATCATTCTCTTACAAGATTAACTCTACTCTGATGGTAGAAAGGCAGATTAAAATTATGTATCTAAAAGAGAAAATACTCCTTTTAAAATACATTCTTCCTTTTCTATTAACAGAAGGAAAAGTACTTAGAGACCATTATATGGAAACATAAATTTGATAATAGAAAAATAAATTTTTGTGATATAACATTTAAATTTCAAATTGTAACTTGGATAACCTGTTTGTAAAAAAGAGAAAGTAGGGTTCCCATTGAAATGATTTCTTTACTACATTATCTGCTGTTTCATTTTTGTTTTTCATTTTTCCATTCTGAGCAGAGATTTGAAATTGGATAACTTATTACTAGACACAGAAGGCTTTGTGAAAATTGCTGATTTTGGTCTTTGCAAAGAAGGTAATTGGGTTTTTAAGTTTCTTTTGTAACATATTCCTTTGTAATTTGGTAGTTTATAAGTTTTTCTGTGGAAAAATGTTAAATCTAGTCTTCATTAAGACATTTTGGATTGTTCATATAACCTGATTATCACATTAAGAATTTATTCTGGATACATGTATTAGGATTCTACGGAAGTATTAAGCACCAAATTGTTGATCTTTTGGGGCTGTGCAGAGTGAGTTATATAGCTCTAATAACTTCTACCTTCTGAGAACCATTAACATTTTAAATAGGAAAAAAATACAGATTATATGGCTGCCTTAGGAATGTTTTCTGTATATTTAAAAGCAAACAAGTAAACCAGGGAAATTTGATTCAGAAGTCACTTAAGAAAGTATAAAGAAGCCAGGAAAATGGTAGTAAACACATGTAATCCCAGCATGCAGAGGCTGAAACATCAAGATCTTGAGTTTGAGGCAGCCTGGCCTCCACAGGAAAACTGTCAAAAAAGAGGGGAGGGGTAAGAAAAGAAGGAGGTGGAAAGGAAAAAAGAAAAAGTAGAGAAATCATGGTTTTAGGTACAAGATAATCCTAAGGCTGAATCCTGGTTTTGCCATTTTCTTGCTGTGTGTTTTTACCAATTTCTTTCTGTCCTCTTGGAGTCTATGTCCTCAACTGTTAGATGGATAGAAGTGCTGTTAGAATATGAGGCATACATGTAATACTTATATATTCTCACCTTTACATCTAATATACTATAATTAACATTAACTGTCTCCCTTTCTACACCAGTAGCTTCATTTCTATTTCAGGTTTGTTTTCATAGCACATAAAATGGTGTATGGTATATCTTAAGTATTCAGTGAATATTTAATAAGTAGTTGGACAAATGAACAAACTTCAGAAATATATGTCCATCATGTATCCACCAGTCTTCTAAGTGATGAACCCAATAAAAGTTTTTCTGTATTGGGACTGTGTTGGAGGCTATTGATTTAAATTCTTTTATTTCTCAGAAGCTGCCCCCTTAGCCTGTTGTTTCACAGCTTGTGTTTCCCGTGTCCCATTGCAGTTTCTTTTACAGTACACCATACCATATTTTTATTTTCAAAGAAAAGGTCCATGGCGTATCTGAGTCTGATCATCATGTACTGAACTTTCATTTGCTTCCTAGGGATGCCTTCTAGTTTTTAGGCCTTTTTCTTTGCTAACAGTAATTCTTCTCTTTTCCAGGAATGGGATATGGAGATAGAACAAGCACCTTTTGTGGCACTCCTGAATTTCTTGCCCCAGAAGTATTAACAGAAACGTCCTACACAAGGGCTGTAGATTGGTGGGGCCTTGGAGTACTTATATATGAAATGCTCGTCGGGGAGGTAAGCAGAGAGAGAGGAGAAAAAAGATTTTTGAAAGAGCGAGCAAGTCGTTTATATCACCACCTAATTATCTCCTGCATGAGAAAAATTTGAAAATTTAAAAATATTTTAATATGTTAATAATTGGTACTGGGTGTGGTGGTGCAGGTCTGAATCCTAGCACTTGGGAGGCTGAGGCAAGAGGATTGCCATGTGTTTCCCAAGCTACATAATAAGTTCAAGGCCAACCCGAACTACATAGACTCAGCCTCAAAAAACAAAGAAACGCAAAAATTGGCTATGTTTCTATAATTGTGCCAGCAGTTTATGTTAGATTTTCATGTGAGCTACAGAATGCATTATCAGTGCCTTAAAAATAGTATTCATGTTATGGATGTTTTATGATTTTAAGTCATAATCATAAACTGATCATAACTAGGAGCTAATAAAAAGTAGTTATTGTACTTAGAAAGGCAAGTCAGCTATATAGTGATCAAAAATAAATGTTACCTTCAAAAACTGTAGAGCAGAGTTGAAAAGATTTAATATTTCCCTCTTTTTTGTTGGTGGTGGTTTTTTGGTTTTGTTTTGGACAGGGTCTCACTATATAGTTCAGGGTGGCCTTGAACTCACCTTGTAGTCAAGGCTAGCCTTAAACTTGCTGCGATCCTCCTTCCTCAGCCTCCCAAATGCTGGGATTACAGGCATGCACCAGCACACCCAGCTCACCCTCTTTTTTGTAATTTAACTTGAAATAAAGAATAACTGAATTGTGTATAAAAATTTTTTACTATTTAAGAAACAACTATATGAAATAAAGATAATAACCTCATAAGTTATTAGGAATGACAAGTAGATGCAGAATTTTGGAAGAGTTTTCCAACAAGTGACTGAAAACTACTTTAGAGGGACTTGATCTAGAAAATTATGAAAAATGGTTTTATGGAAGTGATTTTTTGTTCTGTAGTTTTTCCATTGCCAACAACCTTCCTTGTACATTCAAGGTATGAATAGGTTTGCAGCTGACAGAATAAACAAATTCTTGAGTTCCAAAAATGTCTAAAGGTTTTGTTTGTGCTTGTCAACTACTGGCACTTACCCCAAACAAACAGACTTTCATCTGGCCAAAGGCGGCCCCTCTCAGTATGTCAGATCTGAGCACAGTCTCTGGACAAGGAGTGGAGAAATGGCGAGTTAATCGTGTGGTAGCCACTGTTCTGTGTGCTTTGTAAATAGTAGCTTGGCTAATTTTTCAACAACCTATAATAAGCTCCATACTAGTCTTCTGCCCATTTTCAGATGCATAATTGGAGTCTAATGCTTGCTAAAGTAACATAGCTCTTCTGTGGTCGAGGTGAGATTTCTAACTGTGTCACAGTGGCTTCACAACCTAACTCTACACCTCTGTGCTTTGCTGCTTCAGGATCGGGTATGGAATTCATCTAGCCTTGTTTTCATCCTTAAGACCAGTCATCCAGATCCCATTATCCCCCTCTATTTAGAAAGGCTGTTGTATGGTATCTAGTTGGGAAAGATTCCTTTTAGCCCTAATACAACAGTCTTTCTAAAAGTGCAAGACTTGCAATAGTTGTTTCTATGGGTTGTGGCATGCTCGGACTATATTATCCTTCCCGTCTCGCTGCCCACCTGTGTATCTGTCTGCCTTGCAATACTGGAGATTGACCCTGAGATGTTTCCACTGAACTGTGTAACCAGCCCGGTTTTGTTTGTTTGTTTTAATTTATTTTGTGATAGGGTCCCACTAAGTCACTATGTTGCCAAACTGGGCTCAAATTTGTAATCGTCTTGCCTAAGCCTCCCAGAGTGCTAGAATTACAGCACTCTGGGAGTCATCATTCCCAGTTCCCACTGCCTTTTAAAAAAATGACATTTTCTTTGCTTTGGTTTTTAAATCTACTATTTAAGTAAATGTGAAATTTAATTGTTACCAAAAATTATTTACTTGCTTAGAATTTACTCTTCACATTGGCGATGACATGCAAAATTGTGAGTTTATTGCAAAGTGCTATAGAATTAATAGCCTGCTAATTTTGTTTTTTCTAATTCTAAAGCTACTGTAGGATTTGGCAGAGGAAAAGGGAAAAAACTTCTGTATCATGGTTTTTAAAAGTTTCTGGTTGATTGAGCTTTTAATTATCTAGAATAATAGATGTAGCTATCCATTGCCAGTTGCTTTTCACAGTTTCACTTCTCTTTAGTGTGCTCCACAAGAGGGTAGTTAGGACAAGAATTAAGCTTAATACTCATCAGTCTACTTTATAATGTTACAGGCTTAGTGAAACTTAAGTGATAACTTTTTTTTTAAGTTGCAGTGAAAGTGTGTGTGGCTCAACTACAGTTTATGTCTGTTTTGTGTTACTGCAAATAATTGAAAATTCATTGGGATATATATGTGTCTTCAGATTTGTATTTGAATACTCTGGGGACTGGAAAGACTCTAGGAATAAACTATTGGGTTCCCTTTTTCCTGTGCCAAATGAGAATGAATATGCCAAAGAGGTTTAAAGTGCTTCTGGACACTGGCATCATGTGGTATGAAAGTTGACATCCAGACAAACTGTTGGATCTTTTATATACTTAAAACTCACCTGTTAACTTCTGTGATTAGCCTGTTAGACACAAGGTGCTTGAGCATTCAACAAATATGTTGATGTTTGTTTGCTGAAAGATTTGTGGAGTAACAGCTTTCAAGCACAAAATGGTTCAAACAGAGGACAAAATAGCTTTCTGTATTTCCACTTGAAATTCTGATTGAGAAGCCTTGTGAAATAGAATTCTTCCTTGACTTGCTTTTTCAATCCTGAAAGAAATGAAATTGTCCCATATAGTAAATATTTGAGTAATGTGTTTTAAATGAGGGAATGACTAAGCTAAGGTTTTGGTAACTAAAAGATTTGAAATGTTCGTAGTTATGAACAAGATTGACAGCTCAGCCTTAGGGAATTGATTCTAAATTTATTCACACGGGTTTTTCAGATTAAAAATTCCTCTCTTCCCTTCAATATTGTCTGCTCGACTTTCATTCCTACGTACTTCAAGGAAGTGAGCAGCCAAATTCAACATAAAGAAGTTTAGTAAGGTTATAGTTCCCCATTGAGAAAAGCAGGTTAGAGATACTGACTTACTTGGGTGATTTTTAGATATTAAATGATACTTAAACACTTATTGATATTGAAAATTACTTTTTTTTTTTTTTTTTTGGTAGTAGTCTCACGTTAAAGTTCGGCCACCCTTGAACTCACTGTGTGGGCCAAATTGGCCCCAACTCAAAGCGAGCCTCCTATTTCAGCCTCCTAAGTGCTGGGTTTACAGACATGCACTACCATGCCTATTTTGTTTTTATTTTTTCTGTTCTGTTTTGTTTTTTGATTTTGAAAATTGCTGAGTAAACTGCCATCTGAAATTCAGAGGCAATAAATCATACTTGATTGCTAAGTAGTCAGCATCATTGAGAATTATTTATCCCTTTGTACATCAGGTTGTCATATTGGACATAAAGGCAACTACTGTTTTCAAGGTCATTATAAGCAATGATTTTTATAGTGTGCTTACTGAAATGTCCTGTCTGTTGTCTTTGGAACATTAAATTTGCCTGGCAATGTATGCTTTTTTAAGTACCTTTTGGTTTAACTTTGTGGTAGCTATTTCTTAGTGCAGTCATTAATATCTACTAATCTCTAGTTTGTGTGTGTGTTTTCTTTTTTATTTCTTTGTTTTATGAGACAGCTTCTCACTGTGTAGTTCAGAATGGCCTTTGAACTCACTGTGTATGCACAACTGACCTCAAACTCATGGTGATCCTCCTGCCTCAGCTTCCCAACTACTGGGATTAGGTGTGTGCCACCCATCCTGGCTCTCTAATAGCATTTTTACCATGATTAATTTGCTATTGACTTTGGAATCCAAAGCACATCCATATCTGATAATTCTCCACAGACTCTGCTTTGCTCTGATAACCACGTTGACATTACCCATATTCTTCTATCTCTCCACAAGATTGTGCTTTTTGAAGATAGTGTCTGTTAAATAAATATTCCCTGCTATTCAGTAGACAATCTTGATAATTGACCGTCCAGATGGATGAATAAGTGAATGAAATAAAGTATAATAGAGTACAGTAGGGTTAAATTAAATGAAAAATGATAATGATTTTCACAAGTTTTTTATAAGATTTATAAAATGAAGATTTCAAGACGTAATTTATCCTGTAGGTAATGGATACATAATTATTGTGATTTCTTATAGTTATTGTTTGTGCATAAGTTTGGTTGTCATTTTTGTTGTTTTCTTTTTCACTACCTGAATCTTAAATATACTTGAATAGATGATAACAGCTTTACTATCTTGAAACTTTCTCCTAGTCTCCCTTTCCTGGCGATGATGAAGAGGAGGTTTTTGACAGTATTGTAAATGATGAAGTAAGGTACCCAAGGTTCTTATCGACAGAGGCCATTTCCATAATGAGAAGGGTAAGAATTTTTTTTCTAAACCACTGCTTAAATGTTTTTATATTGAAGAACTTCAGAAGCTGTTTTTTAGTTCATAAACTTGCATATTTTTATATAAATTTTACAAACAAATGTAGATCTTTGAAAGTTATGGGATCGCATATCAGTGAAGTTTTTTTACTGGTTTCAAATGTTTTTCTTTCTGTTACATCAGCTGTTAAGGCGAAATCCTGAGCGACGCCTTGGAGCTGGTGAGAAAGATGCAGAGGATGTAAAGAAGCATCCATTTTTCCGGGTAAGTATGATGAAGGTCAGAAGGTTTGGTTTGGTTTGGTTTGGTTTGGTTTGGTTTGGTTTGGTTTGGTTTGGTTTGGTTTGGTTTGGTTTGGGTTGGGTTGGTTTGGTTTGGGTTGGTTTGGTTTGGTTTGGGTTGGTTTGGTTTGGGTTGGTTTGGTTTGGTTTGGTTTGGTTTGGTTTGGTTTGGTTTATGAACAAAAGTAGGAAACTAACCAGAACATTTCATATTTTGTGATTCAGCTAATCGACTGGAGTGCTTTGATGGACAAAAAAGTAAAGCCTCCATTTGTCCCTACTATCAGAGGACGGGAGGATGTTAGTAATTTCGACGATGAATTTACCTCAGAAGCACCTATTCTGACTCCCCCTCGAGAGCCAAGGGTACTTTCAGAAGAGGAGCAAGAAATGTTCAGAGACTTTGACTACATCGCCGATTGGTGTTAATGTGTACTGGATACTGTGAAACCAAGCAGACCGACTCACAAGGAAACCTCTTAAAAATAGCAGCTGTTCGTTTGCTCTCTGTGCCACCAGTAGCTTCTGAGTTTTTTTTTAAACACATGAAGATTTGTGTAAAAGTACTATTTTAATACCTTCTTAAAAAGTGGCTTCTCGATGTGTTTCAACATAAATTTGAGCACTGGAAACAGTTTCGTGGAGCTTAGGCTGAATGAACTTTGGCCATGAAAATCCACCACAAAGAAATAATTTTGGATCAGTAGTCTATTTTTTAAAAAATAAGAAAAAGAACCACTCTTTTGCAGTCCCTATCTTTGCCATAAGGCCTGCCTTAAGTGGAGGGAAAATTAATCACTTAACTGTATTTTCAAAAGCAAAACACTAGAGCTTGGAGTGCTATTACTGTTCACATAAACTATGATTCTGTTTGACTAAGGCAACTGCTCTTTTTAAAGAAATTACTATAATATCAAAAGTGTAGTGGCATTTTATATACCTTTGGTGGCTTGATTTTTTTTTTTTTAACAATGAATTGATGTCTTGTTTTATAAATTGTCTGTATTTATCTGGAAAAAATTTTATTGCCTTATCTTTACCAACCATGTAACAGAGCCTCATAGCTTTCCAGCAGAGCTACTTGCCAAACAATTTCTTGTTTATTAATGCTGAAATAGGAACATCAGCATTTACTTAAAACATTAGACTGAGGACTTCTGATTAGCCTGAATCAAGATACTGTGTTACCTGTATGCATTCCCAAAGTCCAGACACCCAATGTGTTCAGTCCTGTCTTCCAGTCAGTGAGCTGATATGTATTCTACAGTTAGCAGCCTAGTTTATTTGTTCTTGTGTCTGCTGTAGAAGCAAACTCTATCTTTGTTAAATCATAGGGTGAACATGTATATGTGAAAGTTGTAATGTATTCTGTAATGTAGGCTTCTTATTTAATTTCACCACTTCATCACTTTTGTACAGTGGCCAGGCAGACACCTCAAACTCCAGCATTTACATTAAGTGCATTTGTATATTTTAGGCCACTGGATCCAGATTTTATATTGGCAGTTACTGAGGGCAAAAGCAATATATTGTAACAGAATGTATAAATATTTTTGATAAAACAGTCTATATTTTATAAAAAAAATTATTATAACACTAAAGCTGTACCTCAAAAGTCTCAAACATAATTTGATCAAATACTTTTTACAATTCTTCAAGAGGATCCGTTTGTGGCTTTTTACACTCTTACAGTATATGTTTTGCAAATCATGACTTTCCATTTGCTTGGAGTTTTTGTTTTACTTTGCTCCTAGTCCATGTCTTAATTGTTTTCTCTTAATAAGATTTTTGATCCTGTGCTTAGCATGTTAGGGTCATTATACCTCAGGAATAACAAGCTGTCAACTAACCATGCTGAATTAACCATTTAATCACAGTGAGCTCATCTCTTAAAAATTATTGAAATTTAAATCTTATAAAAAGAGTGATTTGTGAAGAGTTGAGCTTAAAGCATTTATATACTTCAGCCTTGTTAACATGTTTTCATTGTACTCTGCGAACAATTAAAACTGTCCGGAGGTAATTCATATTACCTTTAAAATTATTTTCCAAGATATTTTTGGAGAAAAATCTTTTTAAAAAGAGGAACAATGTGTTATTTAAAGTTATTTTTAAATGCCAGTTAAACTTCCTTGAGAAAAGACAATAGGAGATGTAAGCATAATTTTCTAGTTTTAATTTAAGCATCATTAACAGCATTAAAATAAGACACTACTTTTGAGGTACAGTCTGCTCACCTATCTGGTTCTCAAATATGCCTAGAAAGCAATGTCTACATTGGGCTTTTAGCATTTTAAAAACTGACATAGCATTTTATAACTACACGTTGTACAGAAATTTTTTAATTGAAGTCGATCACTAAAAAAATTAGAGGGCAGGGTATATTCACACAATTAAGCTGAAGAAAGCACTAATTTTTTCTGTAGTTTAAAATATATATATATATTTTAGATTAAAAATTTTAAGTGTAAATATATTTTGCTATTACTGTATGTGTATGTGACTGCTCAAGCACTTTGTAAGGAAATTAGGCTATTTTAGAATGGTACACTATACATTCAAATGAAATGTGCCCATTTGTTATTCTAAGTGTTTTTTGCAGTCATAAATTACCACAAATGCACAAATTAAAGTTTAAATAGACTGAAATTTGCAACTTTGGTTTTAAGTATTATTTCCTTTTAAAACATCCTAGCAGTTAAAACACATATTAGCTTTACTATGTTTGAGATCTCAAAAACTAATTTCATGAGACTTCCTACAAGTACTTTTTGTCTGGGGAAGGCTAAAACCATGAAAATTCACAGCAGGTTGTCTACTTTACTAGGAAAAATGGGGAAATTTTGTATGCTGCTTCTGTAATGTGAGAAGCGTCTTTCCTTCAGCAGATACTTTGGAACACCCACTATCTATGATGGGAGAATAGGAAGGGGGAGTGATAAAGTTCTTACAGCTGAAGCACACCATGCATTAATATTAAAACCCAAAGGCTGGTATTATAGGTACTTTTGTCCTGTTTGGGTTAACTTTTTTAATTTAGGACCTAACTTTTCATAACTAGGAAGTGAATAAAACAGTATAAGTCATTTGGCAATCATCTTGTTAAAAAAATTACAAATGGAGTATTTTAGAAATACTGTGTAAAATGATCCATGCTCCCCCGCAACAAAAATTGAAGATAAAAGGGAAATGGACATTATATGTTGACCAAGTAAAAGGTGCCTGAGAGATTCAGACAAAATTTTTGTAGGTACTACTCCCCTTTCCAGAGCCAGAGGGAATGAGTAGAAGAAACCCAAGGAGTAAATCCCAGTTTCATAAGTCATAACATTACTTTAAGTTTAGAATTAGCATTTCTCTTTTAGCCATCTTTTAAGATACAGTGTTTCTCCGAGATCCTGACTTCACACATTAAACTTTAAAATCATTAAAAATGAGTACACAAATTTCTATGTGTGTGTGTGTATATACATACATATATAATTAGAATTAAGTGTTTAGATAACTTCAAAATCCAAGGGTCAGAACTCAATTGTACAGTTGCTGTAGAATATCTTCAGAGAGGCAGTGCTAGTCCCATTATGTAGAAAGTAAAGTTTTTTAAGAATACAAGTTTCAGGCCAGTCCGGGCTAAGTAGTCCATTCAAGGCCAGCTGGAGCACAGATTAAGACCTAAAACCAGTGACATCATCCTTTAGCAGCCGGATCACCAGAGGCCTTCTCATTAAGCATTTATTATAATTGGGAATAGGAAAAGTGGTCATGGTGGTGCATGCTTGAGTCAAGAGGTCGTGAGTTTGAGGCCAGCCTGGGCTACATAGTGAGACCTGTTCTCAAAACCAAAGGAAAAAACTTAAAATTGGGAATAGGTCTAGAATGCTGTCATTACTACTCTTTTCCAACACTATTCTGTCACTTTCAGTGGCATAGGATGCAAAGGAAAACGGGTTCACAATAATAAGATGTTTTACTTAGAAAATTCAACATTGCAATTACTGGTAGTAATAGATATGACGGAAAATGATGCATGGCTACGTATCATCAAACAATTTGAATTCATTCTGTAAAAACACATCTTAGTGACAAAAGTTACATAGAAATAAATCTATCAAATGGTATCCCAACCATATGAGAAAAAAGTTTTACTGGGAGATAGTAAAGAAAACCTAAGTGTAGAAATATCCATATATAATGTTTTCCCCAAATTGCTGTATCCCAATAAATTTTTGTGAAACTGCAACCTCATTCTAAATTTGTATGGAAAGACAAAGAATCAGGAATAGTTAATAAAGTTCTTGGGCTAGGGATTTAGCTCAGTGGCCTAAGCATCTGCCTGGCAAGCATGAGATTGTAAGTTCGATCCCCAGTACCAAAAAAAAAAGTTCTTGAAGGAAATTTAAGTCAGACATTGCTCAATACTTGAAAGGCTTTTGAAGCAAGATTGCCTCGAGTTCAAGGCCAGCCTGAACTACATGTAGAGACCCTGCCTCAAAGAAAAAAAAAAGCCCCGTTACTTTATACATAAAAATTTCGAATGGTGTAAACATGACATGTTGAAACTTAAATCTTTGAAGGTACATAAAAAGAACAATGTATTCAAAAGCAAAAAAGATTGATAAATGTAGCTATGATGAGGAACTTGTTTATCAGAAAGACACCACAAAAAAGGCACAAAGTGTAATATAATTTCCATTACATGTGTAATCATAATTTAAGAAAAATAAGAGGCCTTGCAAGTGCAGGTATCACAGGAGGTCCCTGCAACAGTTGCGATGGAGATGCTGCTGTGGGAGAAGCCACGGCCTCACCATGGGGACTGAAGTAGCCTCCTGTGACCCACATCACTCCTTGTGCCTCTGGAGAATCAGGGTCTTGGGTGAGGGCACTGGACCCTTGTCCCAGAAGTAGCCCCACAGCTCTCAGTTGCCACTGCCACCACTGTGTAAGGAGCACACACCCGATAACTCCAAAGGAAAGTACAAGGAGGTGATAGCGATGTACGTTCATGAGAAAAAGCACTTACTGTTCAATATGAAGTAGAAGCCACCATTGGAGCAATGGGCAATCCCATCTTGGGGGAAGGAAAGAAATGCCAAAAAGTGATTGTTTGAAGGGTCTTGGTGGCTGAGGAGTGTAAACTTACTCATCCCTCAAAACGAAGTGAAGAACAACTGTTCTGTCTTCAGAACAAACTGTGATTGTCAAGACGAGAAAAATCAAACCTAAAGACGCACCTCCTTTTGAAAGAGCGGAGAGTGATGAAGTTGCCAGCATTAACCACATGGAAAAGTACAGAGTTATTGCAGGAAGAGACTCCTGACAAGGTTTGGGTTCTGCTTTCATCCCGCAGCTTGCTGGGAATCCTGGGAACTTGGGAGAACTTGCGGTTAAATGAAACGACCTTCCATGCCCTAGCAAGAGGCCTGAAAGAAGACTGGAAATAGGGGTTTGCAAGCATTTTTACAAGCATAATTTACATCTCTTTTTCCCAGCTTTTCTCAGTTTCATGAAAAATCACTTAATAAATTTGGAGCTCTGTATGAATATCATTGATCATGGGTTGAAAAGCTTCAAGCTTTGACAAGAACAACTAGAATAGGCTGTTGACGAAGACCTTAAAAACCAAACCTCAAGAAATGATTATGAAAAATCATTTAGAAATTGCCAGGGGCTTGTAAGACAAGAATAGCTACTTCGAGTCACTCTTTATTTGCTTTTCAATCTGGCTGAGGGTACTTTTGCAGAATTGAAGATGAGGAATAAAAATGTAGTTCACATTTTGATAAAAGCTCTTAAGAAAATTTTGAGTTGCTTATTCTAACGTTCTGAAAAAACTTTGCATTTTAATTTTAATACAAATGAGACTGTGGAAGCCCTGCATGGTGGCACATGCCTGTAATCCCAGCACATGAGAGACTAAGGCAGGGGGATCGCTTCGAGTTTGAGGCCAGCCTAGCCTACAAAGTGAGTTCAAGGCCGGCCAACAGTGTAGTGAAACTCAAAAACCACAAAAATGATGTGGTAGAAATGGAAAGTGTTGCAGAACTGGCAAAACTGACGGTGTGAGCATGAAGGCTTACCTAATATAACTCCAGCTTTTACTAAACCTGTATCATTTGACACAGGACTGAGGAATATGGTGGTTCCGTGCGCTTTCCCACATAAATCTGGGTGATAGCGCTGAAACAGTGCCTGCCTGGGCTGGCTGTCACACAGTTCATGGAAGGGCTTTCTGTTCACATGAAGCAATTAGTTGAGGACTCATCTCTGCATTAATACTGCTGCTAGCGAGAAATGTACTGATGATCTGTGAACTAGATGGGCTGAAGTTGCACATGAGAAGAGCTTTGAAGATTAAGGATCTGTTGCTGATAAAATTTATTAGAAATATTTCCCATCATGATGAGCCAGCTAAAAATTTATTTATTGAGTATGTTGGAGACATTGCAGCCCAGATCTCCAAGAAGGAGTTTGTAGGCAAAAGTTTGGGAATGCTGGCAAACCGGACCATTTACTTGGACAGGAAACTGGTTCTCCCTCCCACCAGAAATTGAACTCACAACCTTGTGCTTGCCAGCCAGGTGCTTGTGCCGCCACTGAGCTAAATTTCTGGCCCTGGGACACTGGTTCTTAACAGGAGCACATGTTGGTTCCATACCCCAAAAATAAACTAAAACCAGGTGCTACAGAAGATGATTTGTTTTAGAAGTGGTTATAATGATTGGACTGTATCAGTGGATGACTCTCGTGCTGCATTGCTAGCTAAATCCAGAATAATCCCTTCCCTTTTTGAATTACCAAATGATCAACAAGGTGATGAATCTGTGTGTCAGGTAATTTATGTCTTCTACCAGATAGTTTTTTCACCAAGACACAAGAGATGTCATAATCTAAGAAACACAGGCTCCAGTATATCTCAGTGGATGATAAAAATAATGAAACCTAAAAGGTATGTTACACATTATAGTGGAAGATTATGAAGAATGGGCTAAGAAAATTCAGGGGTAGTGGGATGTGGTGGTGCATACCTGTAATCCCAGCACTCGGGAGGCTGAGGCAGGAAAATCACCGGGTTCAAGTCCAGCCTGAACTACATAGTGAGACCTGTCTCAGACAAAATAAAGAACATAGGGGAAAGTTTTGCTGGCATAACTTTCAGTGTCTGGAGGTGGTAGAGAGTTGTCAGCTGAATGAGGGTGAGCAGAACTTGTATCGTGATGATTGAATTGACTCATGTATCCATGAAGGAGAGTCTGGAAAACCACCTCTTTTTTGGGCGGGGGGGGGCGGGTACCAGGGATCAAACTCACGACCTCACAACCTCACGCTTGCCCGGCAGGCACTCGTGCCACTGAGCTAAATCCCCAGCCCTAAAAACCACATTTTCTACACCTGAGATGGACTAAATTGCCACTGAAGGAGCCATAAGTCCAGATTTCTTCAATGACTTATCACCTTCAGAATGGAGATACAGTTAGAGAACATTCATTTCCTGGCAGCCCTGGGGTGACTGTTCTGGCCAGCCAGCTGGTACTCTCAGACACTGCCACCGCCTACGGCTTCTGCCCTGATGAGCCTGAGTACTGTACTACGGCTATGGGTCTTGGTGAAATTGTCCCTTTCTGTGTGACTCCCAGAAGCAATATCTGTGTGGACCTATTAATGCATGTTGATACTAAAAAGAAAAATAGCAGAGATCAAAAGACACAAACATGCCACATAAACAGTAAACATGCTGGATCACTGCCATAATCAGAAAAGTACAAGTCAAGACCATGGTGACACAAACTTTGAACCATCAAATTGATAAAAGTTGGCACAAAGTTCTGGCCAGACTAGATGGTGCAGATGGAATGTAGGAAGTGGTTCCCTTAAACCCAAGGGACATAATGTAAATTTTGTCATAAAGGCACAGAAACATGGGTGTGTCGAACACGTTTATTGCTTAGAATATTGCTATCGATCAATTAATTTTAATTTCATGGGTTTCACTAAACAACAAGTGCCTAACAAAAAGAGCACAAAAATAAAGTATTGCATCTTTAATGTTAAATTTATTAAAAAAAAATCAAGATTTTCAAAATCAACTAGATGTTGGTGTAAAAAGTCTAAAGGGGCTGGAGATATAGCTCTGGCACAGTGCCTGCTTGGCAAGCACAAGGTTGTGAGTTCGAGTCCCAGTAACAACAAAAAAAGATCACAAAGTCTAAAAAAGAACAGAAATAAATTCCTATATGAGGGCTGGGGATGTAGCTTAGCAGTATAAGAGCCTGCCTGGCAAGTAGAAGGTCCTGAGTTTAACTCCTGGTACAAAAAAAAAAAAATTCTGTATGAACTACAATAACAATACCAATAGCACTCTAAAAACAAAAATCATAACTTCAAGTGTCACACCTAAGGCAGGTTTTACATGTGACGACAGCACGTTCCATACATGCATCACTTACACTGATAGCACCTATGTTTTGTATTCCAGTCCTTTCTAGGGTATGGTTGACATCTTTTTGGCTTTCCTGTTGCCAAAGTAGTAGGTCTTCGTGAGGCTGCATCTACCCATTTACCTGTCAGCTCACCAGTGTGGTCTATAATTTCTTCTATGTAGTTCATTGGGCAGAAACATTTTGTTTTCCCTCTGTTACAAATGACTTCTTTTTTATTATTTTATTTTATTATTTTAGAGTGTGTGTGTGTGTGTGTGTGTGTGTGTGTGTGTGTGTTTGACACACAGTTCAGGCTGGCCTTGAACTCATTTTGTAGCCCAGGCTGGTTTCAAACTCTGAATGATCCTCCTGCCTCAGCCTCCTGAGTTCTGGGATTATAGGCATTTACCACTACACTTGGTTTTATAAATGATCTTTTATGAGCTCCAGTCCCAATCCTCTAAAAAACTGTCTTCACGATACTTTGCATTTATTCTTTCCTTTGTAAAGTATCACACTGTACCACACAGGTTTAGGATCAAGTAAAAAACACAATTGGCCAACTCTGTATTTCAAGTGACAGCATAGTTGCTGCATAACTCACCAACATCTACCTTGCCTTTGATTTTACTGTAGAAACTTTCCATTTTAGGCTTCTGTTTTGCCAAGGTTTCCCTATCAGTATATCCATCATGGTACAGTGTTGACATCAGCAGTACCTGATTGCTTTTCTTTACCATATGTGAGGCCAATGTAAATCTTCCTGAAATCCAAAGACTGTAGTATACAATTTTCTGTTTTGAAACTGCAACATTTCAGGCCGGGGGTTTAGCTTAGCAGAGTAAGTGACTGCTTGGCAAACATGAGGTCGTGAGTTCGATCTCTGGCACCAAAAAAAATAAAATAAAAGATATCGCAACATTTCATTTGGAATTTCCACGCTGTTCCTACATATAGTTTCTTCACTAGTCCACTTGTGCTCTGTTAGCAAATATAACATCAATTGGAAACTGGAAGCCAGTTGTCGAATGTCACATTCTGATTTTTGGGAGACGGGATCCAACATCACAACATCTTTCACACCATCTTTCATTTATTCACTGAATGAATAAGGACCTAATGGCTGAGTTCTAGGATAAATGTCTAAGTTGAAAGCATAGCAAGTCTCGGCATCTACAAGGGGATACATTTTTATGCTATATTTTGACTCATCACTTTTCTGTGTGTTTGCATTCCTGCAGTTACCATGAGAAATCACTGCAGCAGACCTATGCATGCTTTCAGTTCAGCTAGTGAGGTGTCACAATAAACACATTTTTTAAAATATGGCTATGGTGTATACAGAATGTTTTTCTTGCATTTCGGCCTTTGTGTATTTCACGTGCCTTGTAGCTTCTTGTCTGTCATAATTCCCAACATCATATGGCAGTGCTGGCTTTCTGTCCAGTATGTTTCACCCTTGCCTAGATGCTCACTATATTTTTGGACCTTGTTCTAACATCAGACCATTCTATTAGGTTGTGTGTTCATTTCAAAACATTTCAACTAGTCAAAATGTACCCACATTTCTGTTTTCTCTGTCATCTGAATCAAGGAGGTCTGTGCTCCCTATATATCAGCTAATTCTTGCTCCATTTCACTGTCATAGAAACTTTGGCTCATATGGCCAGTGTCAAAATCACTATCGTCATCGTCATCATCATCATCTACCCACACCACTCTGCTGGGTTCAACACATGTATTTATCATACGGAATCATCATGAGTTGACTGATGATCCACTTTTGAACTCCTCTGAAACTTGCAGATATGTTTTTCATTCACAGTTTTACTTTTGCGGAAAAATCAAAAGAAAAAAATGTTAAAATAAATCCTAGAGTGATGTGGGTGTATTACACCCTCTGTGATGCTCAGGTGAACATACGCCAACCTTGTTAGAGCATCATGTCAGTGAAAGTCCTGGTTTGCCACATTTGCACATGCACACACACCTTGCTTTTCATTATACCAAGTGGGTAAACACAAAGATTGCTTCCATATTCCTCAGGCAAAGGTCCTCAGCTACAGCCAGCTATGATTACACTAAAGTAAAAACAGTAAGGAATGTCTAACATTTTGAGAGGCATTAATAAAGAACCATTTTGGAGAAACAGTTTGTTATTACTTTGTAAAGTTTAACTATATGCTTCTTTCAAAACCTAGTAATTCTGCTTAAGGACTGCACACTGTTTCAGTGTCCCCCAAGTGTCTGAGCAAGGATGTGCAAAGCACTTTTTGCAATAGCAAAAGCTATAAACAAACCCAATGCTAAGTTAATAGATGAGAATGGTTAATAGACATGGTATATTTACATCATGAGGTATTTCTTAATCAGCTATTATGATTAACCAGCTTCTGTATCAGAGAACAGCACAGAATAAAACTGTGAAAGAAGTTAATCATACAAAACTACATACAGTATGGTATCTTTTAAAAGTTTAAACTTAACTTTTTCTTCTATAAGAAAAGTTAGAAATTAAAAACAGAGCTAGTTGATAGGGAGGTAAAGATTATGGTAAGGTAGATGTAGTATATTGCTCAGTATGTTATTGGTAGTATTTTAAACCTTCATTTGGCAATTCCATGTCTTCAGTATATTAAAAACAAATAATATGCTCCCAACGCCCTTAAGTGTCTTTTTCCAGCTTAAATTCACAGATCCATCATTTTCTAATCATACCCTCAGCTCCCTTCTCCTCTTATTTCATTGTACAAATGTGTTAAAACCTCAACCCCAACATCTGTTAAATCTATCTCCATCCAAACAGCTATGCCCACTTGTCTCCCTGCGAGGACGGGAACCCTTATTCCTTGAGTGCTTCTCGCACTTCAGCACCTACATATCAGAATCACCCAAAAGTCTTGTTCATCTCATGGACTCCCAGGTTCGTTCAATAGGCGAAGCCTATGAGTACATTTCTGGTAAGTTTCCAGATATTGGGCTTCTGGTCAGGTCCTCAAACAATTCTCAGTGAATTAAAGTTCTTCAAAATCATTTTGATATTCGTATGTAAAGTTCAAGCACAGTTTCACATCTGTAACATGTTTACAGGGAAACTATATTTGGCAGGTGACTTCCTTGTGAAAGTATCAAAACTGGAAAGAATGAGAACTGCAGTACATGATTATTAAAAGTGACAGTAAGGAGGTAATGCTATTCAACATATGTTAAGGAAAAACCCATTTTCTCTCCAGGCTTTCTGTTAGGACTTCTGATTATATATGCAGATATATGATCTGCTTGATAAATACAGTAAGTATTCACATCTTACTCTTGTTAAAGTCAGCAACAGAGTTTAAAAGACTAAATTAATAAAGCAATCAGGCCAGGCATGGTGGTACAAGCCTGTAATCCCAACACTTTGGAAGCTGAGACAGAAGGACTTCCTTGAATTGAAAGCCAGCCTGACTACATAGTGAGTTTGAAGGCCAATTTGAACTACATAATGAGACCCTGTCTCAAAACACAAACAAAAGAAGTAATCAGACTAAACCAGGTGTGGTGATGTACATATGTAATCCCAGTATTCAGGAGGCTGAGGCAGGACGAGGCCAGTGTGTGCCATGAGTTCAAGGACAATTGGAACTACACAGTGAGACCCCTTCTCAAAAATAAATAAATAAGGAAAAGCATAATCAGACTAATGCACTAACGTTTGTTTGTTGATTTGGGGGTGTTTTTCATTTGTTTGTTGTTTGTTTTTTGTTATTAGGGATCAAACTCATGACCTCACCCTTGCCAGGAAAGTGCTTGTGCTGCCGAGCTCAGTTCTTCCTTTTCTGAAGCAATCAGTGCCAACAGAGATCAGAAGAAATATCCCATAAGACTTCCTTAATTCAGCATCATTTGGAGTAGTTCACCATATGTTAATGTGCATGTAAATAAAGTTCATTTTAATCTTGTGCAATAGGCCGGGGATTTAGCTCTGCAGCATAAGCACCTGTCTTGCAAGTGCGCAGTCATGAGTTCAATCCCAGGTACCAAAAATAATAAAATAAAATAATCTTGTGCAATAAAACTCATTTAACAATTAAGCAAAACAAAAAAAATAAAATGAAATAAAGTTTTAAAAATTTTAAGTAAAACAGGCCGGATGTGGTGGTGCACACCTGCTTCCAGCACTTGGGAGGCAGAGGCAGGAGGATCGCCTCAAGTTTGGGGCCAACCTGGGCTGCAGGGTGAGTTCAAGGCCAGCTTGGCCTTCATAGTGAGACAGTCTCAAAAAAAATTCAGTAAATAAAAAATTGCATATAATCATGTCCTTGACAATACTTTAGTTCTTTCCCATATAAAAATACAGTTAACATTGCCTTAATGGAACATGTAAAATTTGAGAATTTCCTTTCCTCAGTGTGTTACCAGTTATAGACACACACTGGAGTTTGTATCTTCTAACCATAAATTTAATATTGTGTGTATATGTGTGTGATATGTACCATCAGACTTAGCACAAGGAGACATATACTCTACAAAAGCATGCAAAAACTGAAACCAGCTGAGGGGCTATAAACTCCTGTCAGTCTCATTCTGAATCTAAAATTAAAAGACTGAATGACAAGCAAGACTGAAGCATCATTTAAATTCTTTTTTTGGGTGCACGTGCAAGCTGTGCACAGTTGCATTTGTGTAACTTGGGTGCTGGGTGGGGCTAAGGTGATATAATTATGTGCCACAGTCTGTCACACACTCTTCCTCCCTTCTGTTCAGCAGCATTGTGTTTCTCCAAGATGTGAACCCATTTTAGCAGACAGCCAGAACCCCAGGGTAGCAACACCCCTCCCATGACTTTGGGCTTTCTAGTGCAATTTAAGGGTCAGACGTTTGCTCACGGTTTGCACCTTGCCTCTTTTGCCACTTCTCCTCAGACATGTCACTCGCTTTCTTCTCTACAGTTACCACACAGACCCGCTCACCCACTTCCGCTCCAGTCTTAATGCCCACAGCAGTTCTGTCTGGAGGCCCCATGAGCGGTGGGAGTCTGTAGATGAAGTACTCGATGATGGTCCCCAGGCACCGCGGAGGAGGCCCCTGTCCTGCCGATGTCACACTCAAGCCTTCCCATGTCTGATGTAAAAGGCATCGACCCATCAGGGCTCAGGAAACTCATGAGTCCAAACTTCAGATTTAAAGTCATTCATTAGAATCACTAAAGGGTCAAATCACAGGCCGTGGAGGATTTTTTTCTCTGTGCCTTAGTTTTGAACCCAAAAAATAGAAACAGTGGTTTCTGTTCTGCAGGCTTCTCTGGAACGTCCATGTCAGTAATGATCTTGACCTGCCTTTTACCTTGCAGCACAGGTGAAGACAGAATTTCCTCTAGAAAAAACTTAGTTCTGGGTATGAAATAACCAGCAGAATTATTGGGAGAACTGAAGAAACAGGTTCTGGAAGGAACTTGTAGGCCTGATGTCCAACGTCCTGGTGCAGGGCTGGGCCAAGAAAGAGCTGCCACTCTTGCCAGGGTTTGCAGCTGCCTGGAAATCTAGAGGCTGCCACCTGGGGTCCCCTATTCAAGTGTCATGTCCGTGCATCTGGTTGGTAAATTCTTCAATTAGGTCCAAAAATTCAGCTTCAAAAGAGTTTGGGATTTTTCCTTTTTTTTTCCAGCTCCTGCTGTTCAGGAAAGCATTTTAGAAAGGCAATCAACTAGAAGCTGAGCACACCCCGTTTGCCATGACGTGCAACCGATAACTGTTGTCTAGTTCAATTCCTTCCTCTCGTACCTGCGAGAAGCAGCCATAGAGAGATTCAGTGACTTTTCTAAGCTGTTGCTAGGAGTCCCTTCTTCAGCGCGATGGTTATTCCTCTGAAAGGCTGGTTCCCCAGTAACCTACAAACCTTTCGTTTGGGTTGTGAAGTTTTCGTTACGGTTCTTTTTGGAATGTTATCTGAAATATTTTCTCAGTATTAACATTTATGTGTTTTAACAATTACACTGATCAGTCCAGGTGTGGTGGCACATACCTGTAATCCTAGGATTCCCGAGGCTGAGGCAGGAGGAATGCCATGAGTTTGAGGCCAGCCTGGGCTACATGACCAAGTTTAAGGCCAGCGTGCAGTACATAGTGAGACCCTGTCTCAAAAAAAAAAAAAAAAAAAAGAAAAAGAAAAAGAAAAGAAAGAAAAATGAAAGAAAATTGCTGCTTTGTCCTGAGGAACATTGTCTTGTTTTGTGACCAGCATTACAATCAGGTTAGATGTTTATTTATACAATAAATATTTATTGATCCCCAATTGGTCACCAGGGGGTTATTCTTGGTGCATGCAAGGCTGGAAGGACAAATCAGTCACTGTTTCTACAGAGCCTGCGGTCTACCAGAGGGGTGCACGTAATGTAGGACCCTTGGCAATGGCAGTAGAATGTGATCAAAGCTCCCAAGAAGGACAGGTACTGCGGTCCTTCAAATAAATACTTGAGAGGGTTCAGCTGATAGTCAGTGGAGACTTCCTGAGGTCTTGGTAGACTCACTTGCATACAGGTCAGCTGGACCACAGGGTGAGGAGCTTCTAAATGAGAGAAGCGTATTTGAGTTTGCACACAGGTGACAGAATAGGGCAGTCTTGTGGAACTGAAGTATCACTGTAGCTGGAGTAGGTGTACAGTCAGATAAGCAGGCCTGGGGAGGCTGGGGTCAGCCTGCAACCCTGGCCTGGAAGGCTTTATGGGCCTCAATAAGAATCCTTGATTTTGTACTGTCAGCTATAAAATTAGGTCTAGGTCCTCACAAAGGGCCTGCACCGGTGCATGTACTTTGAGTTTCTCCACTTTCCTGCTCAGTCGCCTCTGGGTGGCTCAATCAGAGCCACCCAGGCGGAGTCTTCAGGAGGAGATGTCATCAGCCTTCTGTGCAAGAGCTAGGAGCTGCTCCAGCCATCAGGAGAGGTGACAGTGGCTTTAACTAGGGCCAGGCAGGGGGTTGATGGGTGCTCTAGGTATAGACACAAAGGACTGACACCACCTACGTGTGACCCGTAATCTCCACACTGTAAAAATGTCTCCCTGCAGTGTGAATTCCACTCACCCTCTCAGGGCCTGTTCTGGTCACTGTCTTCCTTTAGGAGTACTTTTCTGCTTTGTTCCCTCTCTCTCCATACAAGCAGGGGGTCTCCTTCTCTGCAGTCTCTTGAGTTTACACAAACCTGTCTCAGACACTCCACCTCTTGCATCATTGCAAGGTGTGTCTCTCAGTAGGGTTTAGGTGATGGAGAGTGAATGGTTTTCTTTGCTCTTTACAGTCTCCTTTATTTGAGACTAACAAATTAGTACAGTGTTAACATGAACAAGTGCCCCTCAGCCGGAGATCGTGTTGTTGTGTGCTGCAGTTGGGCTCCAACATAAGTGAGGTGTCCCTGTGGCCATCTCCACTGTAGTCACCCCTGAGGTTCAGTCCTCGCTGATCCATGTTGTCATCTGAGACCTAATAAGTGCCTGGAAATAGCTGTGGGACTGAGGTGAGGCCTCATTCTGCTGCCAACTAGTCATGTGACCTTGGGAAGTTGCACTTTGTAAGTTTCATTCTAAGGGTTCTCATCACTAACTTGAAGGAGTTACACTAGACCAATTATTAAGAAAGAAAAAAGAAAAAATTGTCATGTCAGATCACGGCTTCACTAGCCATATCCCGTTACAGATCAGAAAGGGCAGAACTGTTCTGGTACTTTTCGGAGAAAGCTTTGTGGAACGTCTGTTTACCGCGCTTCGTAACCTACATCCTCTGAAGCTTGTAATTTCCTAAGCAATGGGATCACTGAGGGAATCTTTTATTCTAGTGTTTGGGCTTTTACCCTGGCCCCTACCAGCTCTGTAACTTCCTGCACGGCAGGAGGTTTTATTCCAGCAGTGCAGCGGCTCCGGACAGCCTCAGGGTGGAGCTGGGGGCCATGTGATTAGGGGGTGCAAATGTCATCTCCATGCTCACCCCTGACCTCCAGGAAGGAGACAGGAACTGAAGCGTGGCTTGATACTCACGGCCAAGGATCCACTAAGCCTGCACGAGGAAGCCGCCAGGCTGAACTCTTGAGGTTCTCTGGAGGGGCGAGGGCCTAGGGGAATGGAAGACATTGTCTCTTGATGTGCCTGGGCCTGTGCGTCTGGTTCTTCATCTGTACCTTTGTAATGCCACTTAGAACAGCTGGTAAATGTTTTTCCCTGGATTATGTGAGCTTCTCTAGCAGATTAATAAAATCCACTCCAATTTATAGCCAATCAGAGTCATAGGCAGCCACCACTGTCGCCATCAGCAATGGGACTGAGCCTGAGTAGCCCTAGGGTTGGCAAACAGGACAAATGACTGAGCAGGATGGGTCTAAGGTTATAAAAACCCGGAGGACAAAAGCACAACGCTGGACTCCTGGGCTCCTTGAACACTGCACATGGAACCAATCAGAAAAGCATTTTCAATCCCTTATTTGAATCAGTGCTGTTTGCTGGACTAGTCTGAAACACACTAACGTCAATCCTTCATTTATATCTGGTGGAAACCAAGATGGTCTTTGCAAAGAGAGATTTAAAGCCAGCTCTGCACCAAGTGACTTTTAGCTGGGACAAGTGTCCTAGTTGTGTGATTCGCATGAGGGAGGAGCTAATTCAGAAATCTGGGTACAAAAGACCGCTTTGTCCGCTTCGAGGCACCGTGAGCCCGGCCAGGACCACGTCATTCTCTTTCCTGCCTTCAAGAAATGTACACCCTGCTTCCTGTCCTGTGTCGCATCCCATTCTTTGTCGGGACACCAGGAACTGGGAAGAAGCCCACGGGACGCCCCAGTGCAGCCCCATTACCCGCGCGGTCGGGCGCTGTCCCCGGCAGGTGGTGTTAGAACCGACTTCAGGTACAGGCCACCCTGCAGGGCCTGCTGAGCTGCGCAGCGGGTGACCACACGTGCGATGTCGGAAGTGTCCAGTCGCCCGACTGTAGTGGCGCACGCCTCAATCCCAGCACTCAGGAGGTGGGGAGATCACTACATTTAAGGCCAAGCTGGGCTACACAGGGAGACCCTGTCTCAACACACAGCCACTCTCTCTCAGAAAGTGTGGAGTGGCAGGTAAGTAGAGGCAAAAGCAGATTTTTCTTCTCTGTCATCTTTTGCCCTTTCAAGGCCTCCTGAAATAGCAGCTAAATTTCACCCCCACTCCCACCAGTCCTAAGAGCAGAGAAGCAGCAGTGACAGGAATGAAAGTTTAGCTCAATGGGATGCCACACCTCTGTAATCTGAGCATCCTGGGAGGCTGAGGCAGGAGAATTCCAATTTGACCTACCCTGGACAACTTAGTGATTGAGAGCACGTCTCAAAATAAAAGATAAAGGATTAGAGATGTAGGTTAGTGTGAAGGTCCTGGGTTCAACCCCCAGTATCACAAAATAATAATAGTAATAATAATGGCCTGGGAATATAGTTCAGTGGCAGAGTATCGCTAGGTTCAATCCCCAGTGTCGCCAAAACAAAACCAAAAACCAAAAAAGTTTATGACAGTTGCATGCCTGCAGCCTGGAGAGAAACAATAATGCTCTCACAGCGATGCCTTTAACCCCAGAGACTCCGATGCAGCGTGGATGCAAATATCTGGGAGGAGGAGGACGGGGTGCTTAGGGGGTCAGGGAATCTTCCAGTAGCTCCACAATCGGCAGACGAGATTAAAAATCCAGCAGCCGCTGATAATTGGAAAAAGTCAGGGCCACTGACAATTGGAAATATTAGCATGGGGCACAGAGGCCTCTTGGCTGGATTAGGACCAGATGGGTAATAGGCTGCCCCTCAGCTGTTCATCGTGATAATTAAAGTAAATCTTGCACCTGTGATACAAAATTAGCTCAGGAACCAAAGATGTCCATGGGTAAAGTACATTTGTTGTCTGCAACACAAAGGCTTATTATCAAGAGGCATCAAGTTTAAGATGCATTTAGTTTGGGGAAAGGGCTAACGAATCGTTTCTAGCTATTAACTCTTTGTCAGCGGGGTGATTTGACAATAATTAAAAGCTGTCTCTCAAAAGCTTCCCAAGAAACTAGACAGAAATTTTGCAATCAAGTGTCCTCCTAACTAATAGAATGCCACTTGGAAAGCACCACTGAGCTAAGTGCTAAGGCCATCTCCTTTGAAATAAATCCCAGTGGCATGGTGCAGTGGAAGGAGTGCTGGGTGGAACGATCAGACATTAGTCCCGCTCCTGCTACGTTAACTTAGGCAGCTCTTTTGGCTTCACTAGGTTCCTGTGACATAGAAAACGGGCAGACTGGTCTAGAGTGCTGAAACTCAGATTCCATGACACTTAAATCCTTGAATTCGGAGTAACATCGCAAACTGTCAACGAAAGTGGCTTCCGGTGAATCCTTCTGTTAAATATCTGGGTGGGAGGGGTCATATTAAGGACAATGTCAACTGTTTAAAAATGTCAGCATTAGCCAGGCGTGGTGGTACACTCCTGTAATCCCAGCACTAGGGAGGCTGAGACAGGAGGATCATTGCAAATTCAGCTGAGCCCAGGGCCATCCTGAACCACATAGACCCAGTCTCAAAATGACAAAAAAATAAAATAAATAAAAAAATAAAAATTCCAGCCTTGTGGGCCTGGTGGTGCATGACTGTAATCCTAGTGTGCAGGAGGCTGAGGCAGGAGGACTGTGAGACAGAGAGCAGCCTGCATTACAGTGAGTTCAAGGCTGGCTTGAACCGTATCTGAGACACTGTCTCTAAGTAACGTTTTAAATGCTGGCTTGCACAGAATGAGACCGCTTCGCCCTCACTGCAAGTCTTGCTAAATGTGCTACCACTGCTACCTTGCTACAAGGTGGGCCCCAAAAGCAGCTGCCTTCCAATTTTGAGTGTGATCATCTCTTTGTGAGATGTTAGGATAGTTTTTCCTACTTCAGAGCTAAAGCGACGTTCAACTGCTAGCTTCGAGTGCACTGCTTTTAATATGATACTTTTCACTTGTAATTCTTTGAATTTCTGAGTATAATAAGTTTTTCACAATAAAGCAATTGTGAATCAACAGTACACATGTAGGGAACACGTGTGTGTGTGTGCGCGCATCACTGGAGATTTTCTCAAAGGCCTCACACATACTAGTCAAGTGCTATACCACTAGGCTATACCCCAGCTGACTTATTCCTTAATAACTATACTGAAAAGTTGATTTAATCACATTGATAGTTTAGATTTTAGAAAAACTAGCATTCTAAATCCTTTCATTTCAGTAACTACCTACAATGTAAACTTCTCAGCTGGGCATGGCAGTACACATTTGTAATCGCAGTACTCTGGAAGGCTGAGGCAGGATGGTCATGGGTTCTGTAACTTAGCTAGCGAAGTGAGACTCTGCCTCTAAATAAATGAATGAATGGCTAGGGAGGTAGCTCAGAACAGAGGCTTTGAGCTCAATCTTTGTACCACAAAAGTGCAAATTAAAAGACAACATATATACACACAGATACACATATGAAAATATACTCTCTGCCCCTACATTAATCTTTACAACCAGTTTTCCTGAGTTTTATAAATGAAACCAAAACATGGACCAAGATGTGGACACACTGCAGTGGAAGCTTTTTCATTTATCCTCATTTTTCTAGTTATCTAATAAAACACAAATTTTAACAAGGGAAAGTGTAAAAAGCTGAATTTTATATATATATATATATTTTTTTTTTCGAGACAAGGTTTCACTAGGCAGTTTGGGCTGGACTTGAGCTTACTTTGTATCCAGGCTGGCCTTGAACACACAATCCTCCTGCCTCAGCCTCCCAGAGTGCCGAGATTACAGGTGTGCACCACCATGCTCGGCCTCTGAATTCACTCTTTAAGAAAATGCCCAACAAAGCAATTGAAAAAAGTCACAATGATTGTTATTTTTGTGACTTATAGGTGCTTTATTTTACAAGGTTCCTATACTGTGTACGCATTGAACACTGACAGCTGCGGAAGTAACTCTTCTCAGTCAGACTGAGCTATGGCTGCTGCTTGTCACCGCCGACACCGAACTGGGAGTGTGTGGGTGGGATTGCGCAGGGAGCAGCCAAGGGCTCAGTGCTGCTCGCCACACAGGGACTCAGGCAATGGGGCAAGGGAGGGAAGATGGAGCCGATTCCTCCTTCCCTGGTCTCGCCCTACCTGCTGGTGGCAGGCTCGTCACTAGGCTTGCGGCCCTGTGAGGTCCTAGCCGACGCTCTCCCAGGTCTGAGAAGGGCCCGAGGGAGGAACACTCTGTCCTCAGAGCCCAGGGCTCACCCCACTCCCAGAGTCGGCAGAACGCGGTGAAGTCTGACCCTGTCTACAGGCCAGGCTCTGAATCAGCCCCAGCCACCGCCAGCGTGAACGTGGGGAGAACCACAGGCTGCTGCTCCAGGAAACCCACGCTCAGTGTGCAAAGCACCCAGTGGGAAAGAGCAGAGTCGTGCTGATCCTGTCGCCTAAATGCATGTTTCCCTAAGAGCAACGTGTGAGGTTCCTGCTGTACCACAACCACCCGGAAGTGCTGGTTAAAATGCTCCTCCTGATGCTTCCAGGGCTCAGTAACCTCCACTGTAAATATCCATAATAAAAAGGAATTACAAATTTTATAAAGTGAAATACTAACACCCCAAACTGAAATATGATCTATTTTCTTACCAGCACAATCTCTGTGCTCAACAGTCTTTGAGAGTTGGGCGTGGTGGTGCAGGCCTGTAATCTCAGCCCTTGGGAGGCTGGGGCCGGAGGATCACCAGGAGTTAGAGACCAGCCTGGGCTACACCGTGAGTTCAAGGCCACCTGAACTACACAGTGAGACCTTATCCTCTCACCACCAAAAAAGACACAAAAAAGCTCACTGAAGAAATGCAGTTGAGCATCTACCTCTTAAGCCAGGGTCTCTCAGGCTCCAGCTTCTTCACTTCTCGTGATGAGGGCTGAACCGCAGCCCCCTCAGTTTTCATTTTCAGACAGAGTCATGGACTCAATTTACAATCCTTCTGCCTCAGTCTCCACACCAGTCATGACTGCAGGAGTGTGTCACCGTGGCTGGCACCTCCTACTTAATTTATGTATTAAATAAACCTCGTGTAAACACGCTGTTGGTTTTTGGAGACAAGGTTTCACTACGCAGTTCCTGCTGAACTCACCCGGTAGCCCATGCTGGCCTCGAACTTGTGCCCAGCCTCCCGCAGCACACCTGGATCACAGTGTGTGCGCCACCACTCCCAGCTACACACACCCTTTCAAACTATAAACCAAATGTCACAGATGTTGCCAATCATTCTCAAAACATTTTGTTATTTGCACAACTTTATTAACATTTTAAAACCTCTCTATATATATGTAAAAGAAAAATAATGGAAAACAAGGACTTCTATCTGCAACATGAGCTGCAATGATATACATTTTTAAAAATTATACATTATAAGTTACATATAATATGTAATTGTAACAAAAAATTAAGTTTTGAAAATGTTTTATTCAAGAATTTTACATAATTTCAAATATTTTCCAAAATAGTTTCCTAGATTGCTACAAAAGAAAGCAAATTCAGTAAGAAATTTAAATCATTAAATATGTTTCACTAGTATATACATACAGAATGCCAAGCAGTAACGTTTAGGCCTATGCGCGTACCATGTCTGTTCTCCTAGAGAAGGCCCGAGCCACACTGTGGGCAGGCTATGTACAGTAGACAAAGTTCTGAGTATGCAAGAGTGTGCTGCCTGAACTTAGAGTTGCGGCAATTTATCCACTGGGGTGTCAAATTTGAAGTCTGACGGGAAGAGATCTGGGGCACGAGGATATATAAGTCTGTAGGACTGTCTGATTGTAACGTCAGCAACACCAGCAATATCGCCGATTTCTAAAAGACAAAAACCCAAATATTAACAACTATGTTTTCCCCTTCTATTTCCTCCTTAGTACCCAAGAGCAAAACAAACAACCAACCAAAAAATGCTTTCAAAGCTGATAATGAAAATACAAACTGAAAGCCAGTGTGGTGGTATATGTCTATAATCCCAGCACTGAGGAGGCTGATGCAGGAAGATTGCTCATAGTTCCAGGCTATCTTGGGCTACATACTGAGCTCAAGGCCAGCCTGAACTACATAGCAATGCTCAAAAAGCAACAACCAATCAACCAAGAAAAATAAAAGGAAACAAAATACAAGCTAAAAGGTGGAAAACAGGAGATAAAGTCAGTAAAAATATTGATAATGTAGTAGTACTTACTACCTTAAAGGTTTGTCAATAGTATGAAAAGGTTAATATACACAAAAGAACTCTACAATCAATACAGTACTGGTCACGGAGAGTGTCCATGGACCAACTCTCCTCAGTAGATGTAAGTCATTACATATTGCAAACATGTACTGACAACAACAAAAAACCCAAGAAAGCAAAACACACACCCACAATACAGTATGCTGCTTGCGGGGGTAACATGGCCCATTGAGAAAGAAAGCACCAGCCCTTTCCCTCTTTCAGACTTAAAACGTGTGTGTGTGTGTGTGTGTGTGTGTGTGTGTGTGTGTGTGTGTTGAAGAGGGGGAACTATTTCAAATGATCAGGAAGGAGGGGGTGACCTTTGGACACAAAGCCGTGCCTCCAAGCAGCTTTAGCCTTTTACAAGCAAAATGCTCTACTTCCTTTGGCATCAAGGAGTGGCCCTTTCATTATGGGCTCGGGACCCTGACCTGCTTCAGTCACAGTGGTAATGTGTCCGGCACGGAGCTGGCGCAGCTCTGCTACCGTTCTTCCTGGGGACCAGCCTCACCTTTCTGGGTCCTCTTCTCAGCCGATGCCTGTGAGGCCATGTAAATAGCTGCCGCCGCCACGGAGATGGGGCTTCTCCCGGGAACCAAATCCAGCTCTACGGCCTTGCGGGCTATGTGTGTCGCTGCCATCTGCACTTGCTTCGGGAGACAGAGGTTGGAGCAGAACCTGGACATGAAGTCCCCAGTGGTAATCAAGTCCACACTGGTTTCTAAAGCTTTCAGTATAAGTTTAAAACATCGGCCAATTTCTTTCTTAGAAATTCTTGATACAGCACATATTTCTAAAAGAAAAAATATTTTAAAATCTATGTAAGTTATATACTTGATTATAAAATCAATTACCTCTGATTATAAAAATAATACGTTCTACTTGCAAAAATTTCAATCACACATTAAAGATGGAATAGTGATCTTCTCAGTGATATTTTCCATAATGCTAACCTAAAATTTCTTAATTTAAATGTTCACTACATTGTAAAGTTAAATTTAGGTCTCAGTCTTTCAAAATACTAACTTCTCTAAAGTTTCAATTTATACAAATAAGTCTCTTCAACTTTTCAAAAATTTCTTTGGTGTTTATGTATCACTCTGTTACAAGGAGTGTATTAAGTAGGTAACAGACACTACTCAAGCTAAGAATACCTCTCAGCTACATGACATCATGTACACGCAATCCTTGTTACAGGCCACAACCAAATTAAAGAAAGTCTGTCACTCTGTTATTCTAAACACTTGACCACTAAACACATTAAAAATAAATTCAGGATAAGCCTGTTTAAGCTGCAGCAACAAAAATGATAAGAAAAGCTACTGCTTCTTCACTTTGACATAATATAAAAAACAAATACCATATCCAGTGGTTGAATGAAGGGTTAGTGCCAGTCATGGTAACACATGCCTGTAATCCCAGTAGTCAGGAGGCAGAGGCAGGAGGATCCCTACAAGTTTGAGGCCAGCCTGGGCTACACAATGAACCCGAGGCCAGTCTGAACTACAGCACCCTGTCCTCCCCCACAGAAAGGCGGGTGGGTTTACTACACTCTTTCGCTAACAACGTTTTGCCAGTGAAAGTCAAAGTAAGTACTGTGACCACAATGTGCAGAGACTAACATGAATTCATGCAGTCAGAAACACCAGCTATCTCAAAGCCTCTAACTTAAGTATGAACAGAAACGCTGCACCTCGAGAAAAAGCCTTACTGATGCTTTCTGTGGTGCTCAGCTCTCTTGCTTACAGAGACCTGCACTAGCAATGGAAGCTGTTTTTCTCAGGTTTTTTTTTTTTTTTTTGTATCAGAGATTGAACTCATGACCTAGTGCTTGCCAGGCAGGCACTTGTGCTGCTGAGCTAAATCCCCTGGCCCTTTGGAAGCTGTTTTCATGCACACATTGTAGACTTCCTACAAAAGCCCTACTGCAACTTATGATATTGATACTGACAAAATACAGTTAGTCAAAAAGATCTTACTAGCAAAGAATGGTTTACAGAGTCTAAAATAACTACATGTGAAAAGAGCTTACAGGGAAAATAGTAAGATCATGGTGTAAATTTTTGTTAGGAATAAAAAAAAAAACCAGGTAATTGCAAGTGATATTCAGGTGGATTACTGTGTAACAATGAAGACACAACTTAGCTTCTAAGCATCAAAGCTGCCTGACTTTGGTCTTTTACTTTATTCAACTAAAAACTTACCTTTAAATGTCCTAGGAACCCCTTCTTGTCGACAGGCAATATAAAGACAAGCAGAGGCTATGGCATCATTAGCTCTTCCCTTCAGACTCTTCTGTTCATACACTTGCTTGAATAAATTATTTGTTCGATCCTTCAAAGCAGAGAAACTAAGCTTAATTAACTCTAGGCCATTTAATTAGCTGAAATATCAAAATTTCATGTGTTCATTAAATTACGGTAAGTCAGTGCAGGAATGGCTTAAAGGGGATGCACAGAACTTACAACAATATTTCGAGGGAGGTTGATTCTGTCTGCCATGGTAGTTATTTCCTTGAAGGCATTCATCATTGCCCGATCAGAACTACTCATTGTTCTTCGATTCTGGTACTTAGAATTGCCAAACTCATCAAAACTTGCAGCTCCTGTGCCCTGTAAGACAAAGTTTCATAACACTGCAAAATTTTTTGTGACATTTAAATGAATAATTTATATGAAAATATATAATCTGGGAGTCCTCTGGAGTGTGGCTTTTCATAATCTGGGGTGGGTCCATCAATCTGAGGAGAAAGGGTCTCGTGCCAAGGAAGCGAGGGTGGGGATGGCAAGAGGAGGGAGCCAAAAGCCAGCCACGTCCATGGCACGGCATGGAAGGGAGCGAGTCCCACGTGCAGAGACAGCCCACCATGGAGTGACTCCGAGAAGTGGAGCCTGCTTGATGAAGGCCAGAGGCTCCTGTTCTACAGTGTGATGCTGGAGAACTTTTTGACAATGGTTTCTCTGGGACTTGCATCTTCTAGAACCCATGAAATTATTCAAGCAGAGTTCACGGGAGAGCTCTTCACGCCTATGCAGGAAGCCATGACCCAAGACATTCCAGAAGCAGCTGAGGTCCTATGGAAAGCCATTTATGGAGGAGCATAATGATGACCCTGCAATTCCTCCCTGTGACTCTCTATCCTGTGTCATTACTACTGATGAAGCCTCCCAACTTGTGAGCTGCCCAGACTGGCACCCTCATTCTGCTGGAAACCCCAGGGACTCACTAGTGGGGGTGCCAGACACACACTGTGAATGTGCTACCTCACACCAGAGTCCACACACACTTCATCACTGTTTCTGTGGTTCAGGTTCCTGATGTGGAGTGGAGGCTGAGGAGGCACCTTCTGAACAGAGGACTGTTATTGAAAAAGTGCTCCAAGTAGGCCTCCAACACCAGAAGCTGTGCAGTGGAGAAAAATCCCTTAAAAGAGAAGAGGACTACAGAATCCACCTGTCGGTCAAAGCTTTACAAAGCAGGCAGGTCTTCCGAGCATCTTGTGTCTTTTTAAGCACCAGGAGGCTCACTGTGGAGGGCAGCCTCCCAGGGCACTAAGAGTGCAGAGATCTTGCACACTAGAAAAAAACACTACAAGGGCAGTGAAGGTGGGACAGTGGTCAAAAGTATTCATTTGTACGGCACAAGAAGCTGTGCACTGGACAAAAGCCTTATAAATGCAGTGAATGTGGGAAATTTTTTAGCCATAAATCTAACCTTTTTTACACATCAAATAGTTCACACTGGAGAAAGGCCCTATGAGTGCAGTGAATGTGGAAAATCCTTTGGCTGAAATGCTGATCTCATCCAACACAGAAGAGTCCACACTGGAGAAAAGTCTTTCCCATGCAGACACAATTCTACACTCACTCAGCACCACAGAATCCGTGCTAGAGTAAGGCCTTATGAGAGCAGCGAATGTGGGATATTCTTTAGCTTCAACTCCAGCCTTATGAAACATCAGAGTTAAACATCGGAGGATTCACACTGGAGAAATACCCTGAGTGCAATGATTGTGGGAAATCCTTTACTCAACATTTTAATCTCATTCAACACCAGAAATTCACATTGGAGAAGTCCTGAATGCTTCAAATGTGGGAAAGCCTTCAGCCACACCTGCAATTTCTTTACCAATGGAAAGTCACAGTGCCAAAATGCATTCTGTGTGATAATGTTGAACAGCCTTTGACTAAGGTCTGTCTCACTGTGACCCTTAGTGCAGGGAATGTGGAGAAAGGCTTTAGAAACACAGACCTGAAACAGAAGTTCTGAGAGTAACTTTTATCAAGGAACAGCTATCATACATCACTCATTCGGTGTGCACACTGTGGGCAGAATGAGAATTGGTGCCATCTCGTTCTTCTGAGATAGGGTGTTCTAGGAAGAAGGACCCTTGTACTGTCCACATCTGGAGTAGCATGTGCAGCTCACTGAGTTGGGGTGGGTTTGAGTTTTCTGAATAAATATTTGCAAAGAAAAAAAAAAGAAAATGTATCATCTGATTCCATATGCCTAAAAGGTCTGCACGGTACATCCTGGCCTAACTTCTCAAGTAGAAAGAGTACCAGGTTCAGATCTTTTAAAGAGATTTTTAAAGAAAATTCTAAGGAATAGGTAATTCTAAACAATTATTCAAGGAAAAGCAAATAGTCCAATTTTATTTATAAATATGATACAAACAATACAGCAACATATTAAAAAGTTAGCTATCTGGGTATGGTGACACATGCCTTTAATTCCAGCACTTGGAAGGCTGAGACAGGAGGAGCGTCATGAGTTCAAGATCAGCATGGATGACACAGTGTCTGAATTACACAATGAGACCTTGTCCCCCCAAAAAAAAAAAAAAAATCATTTCCTAGTGGCAACTTCTTCACAAGTGTGAGGTATCTATTAGCGAATCTAATAATATAAAAGATCATAGTAATAGATCTAGAAAAAAATATGATTTCTGAAGGTTACCAAAAAGACAAGCAAATGAAAGTCAAAATTCATTTTGGAGAAAAGGTCACAGAGATCTGGGTTCTGTGGCACACATCTATAATCCCAGAAAGTGGAGGCAGGAGGATTGAAAGTTTGAGGCCAGTCTAGACAATTTAGCAAGACCTTTTCTCAAAATAAAAATGGTGTAAAGATATATCTCAGTACCCTACTGGTTCAGTCTCCAGTATAACACACACACACACACACACACACACACACACACACACACACACCACAGAGAATACTAGAGATAGGTATCTTTTTATATTTCAAAAAATAAACCTCTCATGCTCAAAGCCAACACTACAATTAAGGGAAAAAGAGTGAGTACTATTATTAAAGTCAGATGTAAGACAAAGGTACTTCTTTTTTATTGATTTATTTATTTTTGACAAAGGTACTTCTTACAACTACCATTTAAAACTGTACTAGAAAATATAATCAATATTCTTCAACAAGAGAAAAAATTTAAGTACAAAATTAGAAAGGAAGTGATCAACTGTGCAAGTAGTACCTGTACATACCTAGCATACTCAAGAAAATCACTAAAAATGTTATAATAAATAATAAAAATTCATTGAAGTGACAAGGTGAAGACCTAACAAACAAATTGAAGGCCTTCGTATATATGATTAACCAGTTAGAAGACAATGAAGAAAAATACTGTAATTACAACAGCAACACCAAAAATAAATAAATAAATAAATAAATAAAAATAAATTTTAAAAAATTCCAGGAATAAACTTAAGAAATACGTTTATAAAGAAAACTAAAACATACCTTAGAGGGCTGTATAAGATCTAAGAAGATGGTAAGTTACACCAAAACATTGTGTGGCACAGTGCATCGAGAAAAGTCAATTTTCTCTATGTCCATTTGCAAATCTAACCAAAGTTCTAGTAAAAATAATACAAGTAAACTTTTAATTTTTACTTATTTTTAACCAAACTTTTTAATTTTTTTAACTTTTTTTGGTACTGGGGATCAAACTCGCAAGCTCGCGCTTGCCAGGCAGGCACTTAGGCCACTGAGCTAAACCCCCGGCCCTCAAACTTTTTAAAGAACAAAACAAAATGATCCTAGCCTTTAAATTCAAAAGACTAGCGAAGAAAATACTGAAAGGACTGATGAGAGAGAACTAGTGCTACTAGATGTTGAGACAGTGCACCAGGCGTATGATTCATAATACTACAGTCCAGAAATATTCCCAAATACACACAGCAAGTTTATATGTGATACACATAACATTGATAAATGTAGCAGTTTAAAAATTTTTCTTTTTTTGCCACATAAGCACAACTTGAAAGGATTACAGAATAGACTAATGAGTGGCCACCTGTTTCTGGCAGAGGAAGAGGTTGCTGTAGGAACTGAGAATTCAGGGGTCAAAGGTGATGAGAATTTACTATAGTCTTTTTATACATTTATTTTTTGAGTCATGTGTTTCTATTAAAAATATTTAAAAAGGTAACAGTCTCAGCTGGTTGGAATCTTACATTTTAAAATGTCTGTAATATACCATTTAACCAGCCTGTAAGGCTTAAAGCAAATGCACACTAAAGATATTTCTGCATATAGTCTGTATACCTTGAAACTTAGCCTATATTTCATTTTTCAGATTTGATATGAATTTATCAAGTAGAAATGAAAAAATCTTTTTTTCTTATTTTCATAACAGATTTCTATATACATTACTGAAGTTCTAAAGTATCATACACTTCCTTGATTAGTCCTTCAGAATACTGTCACCACTGATTTCAATTCATGTAATAAAGCAAAAAAGAGCCAGGTAGGCCAGGTACAGTGGCACACACTTGTAATTCCTACTACTCAAGAGGCTGAGGCAGGAGGATCACAAGTTTGAGACCAGCTGGGCAACTGTGTGGAATCCTGTCTCAGATTAAAAAAGGGCTGGGGATGTAGTTCAGTGCCAGGGTCTGGGATCAACTCCCAATACTGAAAAAACGAAAAGCAGAAGAGTGAGCTAGGTGGCTAGGAAAGTTATGCTATTGCTTTATATAGTAATAAAAGCTGCCAGTAATAGCACATGCTTTTCACTACATGTTATGTTACAAACACCTTACCGACAAAGTCATGAAACTCTCAACATTTCTGTGTATATGGTGTAGAGGGAAAAAAGATATTCTTAATATTCAATATTAGGTTATAAAAACATCAAATTTAATTTTTTTAGTTTATGAAACAAAAAAAGACTAAGTAATACAAAGACTATGAATTGATGTTCATCCCTAAGACAGGAGAAATACAGGAGCGGCCCCACCAGCAATATTACTTGCAACTCTTATTCTCAGATCAAGACTCCCCCGTGGGGCAGTGACTGTTTCTTTCACAAGATTCCCAAACTCCTAGGTCTGCACTTGGCACTGTCTGCTGAATGGATGTATTACCTTGCCAATCATAGTAGACAAATCTCCATTACTCAGAAGAGGATTCTGAGCATCTCCAACCCGAGACGGATCTTTTGTTGCTTTGTCATTGCTGAAAGTTCTCCATTCAGATCCCACATCAATAACCCGGTCACCTATGAAATATAAGCATATACTAAATCATCTAGTCATGATAAGTCAGAATACAACACCATGTAATACTCAAATCAGCCCTTTAATTTAGAAAACCTAGAGAGACCTAGGCTGTAGCTTAGATCCTATGCCCCAGGCATTATCCTGAAGCATTTCTGTGCCTATTCAATATTCTTTACAAATTTTAATTCTTCATATTCTAATAACATACTATAGAAATGATCCCTGAAAGTATAGCCTTAATTCTTCACATTCTAATTCTTAGAAGAAAATGCATTTGTAAAAATAGCAGAATGAACCTATTCATACAAAAATAAAGCAATAAAATAATGCTTTAGAATCAAATTTTGTACAAAATTTGTGACATTCAGTGAAAACAAAACACTTCAGAATGATACTGGCATGACCATGTTTTTATGGAGAATGATTGCAGAAAATATGCCTAGGCTTATGATTCAAAGTAACTATCTGATGAAAAGCATTTTTGGCTAAATAACAGATACAGAATAAACCTTATACCTACAATTAGTGAGAAGCTGGATAAACACACTTTTCTTTTTAGGCAAAGCAGCAGAGCATTCATGTTATGCTCAAACAGCAGACATGAGTAAATCTGATTGATTACTACTTGGGGAAACAGCTGAATGTCTGGTAATACTTTCAGAGCAGACAAGAGGTAACACTGTACACTGATGTATGCTAGTCATTGCGCCCTTTGTACTTGTTCTCATTTAACCTCATGGCCTTATAAAGCCAGGTGCCACTTTGATGGTGACTTTATAAATGAGACATGTTGGCCTACGATAACACAACTGAAACTGAAAGGCACAGGTGATTCCAAAGTCTGTTCTATGTTGCATCTGCAAAACCTTGGCTCTTTGAACGAACTGTGAGTGTGGCGAAAGCAGAAACCACACTATTTTCAATCTTTGCATATATACAACAAGCATGAAAGGGAGTGGAATGACAGAAATCATTTCCTGCAGCAATTAAAAGAAGCCAAGATATTGACAAAAGGTGTGATCTGTCACATGCTCTCAGCCGTGGATAAATTCATTTTTATACCTTTACTTCCTCAGCTTTGAACTGTTCCAATAACTCTGTGTTTGTAAGACTTAAGATTAAATAAGCTAGTACACATATACAGTGCATGTAAAATGCTTAAAGGGCAGTTCTAAGTAAGTGCTCAATATGAGCTATTTACTGATTTGAAATAAATCTGGCAGATATTTTGAATGTCTTTTTCTTTCTTGTTGGAGGTGATTCAGGAGAGGCATAAAACTTTAATCGGCATGATAGGTTTTAAAAGTGTCCAACTATTTTGAATTTTGTTGTAATCATCTTTTCTTTTTATCCTTGCATAAAACGAATTTGGGGGAAAAAAAAGTAAGTGCTCTGCTGCACGTACTTACTGGTAGGACAACAAAAGAGAACAGAGGGAATAAACAGGAGGATCTCATGAAGATCATGCTAAATATTTTAAATTACTTTATGTAGCACATTAGTTAAAATTCTCATGAATAATACAGTGATCATAATCTAGTAAGTGACATATTTAAAGCAAGCAAATGCACAACAGAATGATTCACCCTTGAAGGTTTTGAACAATCTCATTTCCTTTGAATTGCCAAATCACCTAGGAGTAACCAGATGACCCCTGGACTGTGGGCCATCTATATCACAATGGGCCTGGGACTAGGGAGTGCCTCACCTAACATCCTGTATGCAGGAACAACAGCCAGGGAAAGCAGAAGCACAGAGAGCAGTCAGAGGGCAGTCCCTGCACATCAGACCAGACAGGGGGCCCAAAGTCAGGAGAAAATGGTTAAGTAGATGTGACTGTCCCAGATTTCTGTTCTCTTCTCATAAATAACAAACATCATTAAACTGTGGAAGCAATTCTAATTATATAAATTAGATTTTTAAAACTTGCCTAAAGCATCATAAAATCTATCACTGTGCACGGAAGCCTTATCACTGTGTTCAGCAAGCCCCTGTCTCTAGGAGGGCACACTACAGAGGCATGTACTAGTTAAAATGATACCATGGCTGTAGTGGAACGACAACTGGTGGTCAGTGTGTAACACCCAGCTGAACTGAATCAGCAAGGCGTGTGAAAGGCCCACCTGAGGACTGTTACCAACAACATAAAAAGGAGAACGGGAGAGGAAGCAGCAGGCACTGTTGGATCCGGAGGAGCTCATTGCACTGGCTTTCCTGATATAAACTTGGTTGTTCTCACCACTGGAAAGAGTGTTGCTGAGGATGATTGTGGTACTTTTGGGGGGAGCCCTGGTCCTGACTCTGTGCGTCAGTGCAGATCCCTCAGCCTGCTAGCAGAGACTTTCTAGCTTTCACCACTGACCTTTGGGCCTTCTCAGTACAGATCTGTGAAACAGACTTGCATGAGACATTACTGTGGGCTCTAGGCCTTCAGCTGGGACTCATGCAGGGCACTGTCATGGGCTCTAGGTCTTCAGCTGGTCTCATGCAGGACATTGCTGTGGGATCCAGGCCCTCAGCTAGATTCTTTGGGTCTTTAGCATGTGGACAGATTTCGTGTACTCTTTTGTATTTGACTCTCTGGGTGACTATCAAATAATTCTATAAATTATGTGTCCTGTATTAAACTGTTTTCCTTGCAAACTCTAAGACAATGGTATTCCTATGTATTTATGTTTTCACAGGGAGAGAAGCAAACCTTTCCCATTTAGAAAAATAAAAACACAAACATGTACCAGACAAAAATTACCAAGGCCTTCAAATCTAGAGTTACTAATTTCAAAACATCCAAATGTCATTAACTTACTGTATTTTCAAGGAACACAGATGAATGCATTAAGAGAATAAATGGAAAGGTAAGTACACCCACACCTTTTAAGTCTCCCTATAAGATTAAAGATAAAAGCTTTATGAAAAGCTACATCGTTTCATAGCGTTTTTTTCCTTTAGCCTCAAAGTACCTTACCATGAGTTTCTTACACAGCTTGCTTTATGCTAGCTTTAAAAAAGACCAAATAGATTTAAAAATAATAAGGTAGCCTGGGAGAGTATAAATAGAAAACCCAGCACAGGGCAGTGATGTAATTTTTCCACATACATGGGAATGATCTAAATGACTCATTCAAGAATCTGTGGTTTGTACTAAGAACCATTCCCCCTTTTTATATTTAACTGCCCAAAACAGCATTTATAAGGAATAACATTTCCAAAATAACTCAAATAGCACACCATGAAACTACAATGAGGCCAGCAGACTATGCGCATGAGTAATGAGAAATAGAGCAGGCCTATTCAGAAAAAAATCTGAATACATAAAGGATCTTCATTTAAAGAAATCTAAATGAAGTATTTTTAAAAGCTGCTGTGGAAAAATGCTACAAAAGAGAATCTTTTCAGGGATAAATGATACAAGACAGCCATCACATTTGGACATAATTTCTGGACAGTTTATAACCTCACATACCTTTAGTCTACAAACATGCCAAATTTTACTGGTTCTCTTCTATGCTACATGCTAAGTTTTGTATGATTAATATGAGCTCATAGAAAGTCTATGTAATAGGATTTATAATAGTTTAAATAATAGTACCATAAATATCATTCTTCCATCTACAGATGGTCTCCAAAATTTTTAATCAAGTTCTCATCCAAAAAAGTAACCATATACAATATGTGTATTTAGGTACTACACATATGTTTAACTCTCAACTCATGGAGTACTGTCTATGACATTTTCTCTACATATTCAGAGAATATAAAACTCAGCTATTTAAAGAAATTGAGAATAACTATAAAAAAACACCCCTACCAGTTTAAAGTAGTTCAATCACTTTAGTACCTATCTTAGAAACTGGCAATTCCACTCTTTAAGTATTTACACATGAAGATCTCATGTAAGACTGTTTGAAGCCAAAAACACCAAAAACAAAACAAAACTTAAAAAAGAATGTCCAAAGCTGCAATATACACAGTAACACGGAAAAAAGAAAAAGGGAAAGGGAAGGGGAAGGGGAAGGGGAAGGGAAGAGAAGGGGAAGAGAAGGGGAAGCCAGCCAGTCAGCCAAACAGAACAGACGGACAGGGAAGGAAGGATCAAAGGAAGGAAGAAAGGACCTCATGTACTAACCTAATAGCTGCTCTGTTCTACACGCTTTTATTTAGCTACTTTGGGGCTGGGGTATGGCTTGGTGGTACAGCACCTGCCTAGCACAGGCACAGCCTTAGGTTTCATCCCCAGAACTCCAAAAATAAACAAATCTTTTTAACCACTTTTTAATACTTAACTTTTAAAAATATGATTTGTATATTCTAGATTACAGAACCCAACTAATGACAAAAACACTCTCCCTTTCCGATGTTTAATTTTCATTTCTAAAGTATGATGAGAGCTTTCAAAATGATGTTCTTGACTGTAGACAGAAACATGTCAACATCATGCATAAAAGTAACAGGTAAATTGAAATAACCGTTCATTAAACTCTAATTCTCAAGTGTTAAGTTGCTAAATGTCTGTTATCTTACCAGACTATAGCGTTCCTTTACATACTGTCTTATATTATAAAAGTGACCAGTTATTTGCACATTAATATTCTTCTATTATTTCTGTGTTAGGACACATTATGGTAGAAAAGCAAACAATATCAAAAGTTTTGTTACCTAACATTCTATTTCTTGTTCATAATGGACATTTACAGAAGGATACCTGGGGCTCTCTGAGCCACTGTGACTCAAGATGATAGAATGTCTACCACCTGAGATAGATATCACGGCACGAGGAGGGATGTGGGGAATTATGTTCTGATTTAGGTTCCCAACCAACAGTGACATTAACATTTCAACCACGTGCCACTGGCCAGAGGTAGTCTAGGGGTCATGTTTAAAGGGGGCAGGGACATACAAATGTACTACATAGACCACAGGAAGAGCACCCAAACTACCAGTTAATAATCATCAGTGTTGGGCTGGGGAGTTAGCTCAGCATCATAAGTGCCTGCCTTGCAAGCGCAAGGTCGTGAGTTCAATCCCCAGTACCAAAAAAATAAAAAATAAAAAAAAAAGAAAAATAAAAAAAATTAAAAAAAAAATCTTCAGTGTTATTCCACGTGACAATTAGAAAGCAGAATTCAGCACTATATTTTGGGGGATCAATGTATAAACTCATAAAAGAGAACATTTTATGACATCTTTTCATACAAAGAAATATGCCAATATGATTTTAGGTTTTGAAAGTAACCTCTTTAGGGGTTGGTTACAAGTATTTTTATTAATAAAATGTTAAAAATGTTGAAAGGATATATTTCCCAATGCTGTAGGAGTTCTAATTTGCAATCCTGAGGTCTTCTGGCAGGGATGTAAAATTCTTATCCTATTGTATCTTTACTACAACCTTAGTCATCTGGATGTTCAAGAACAAATAGGTTGATCACTTCTTATTGAAAAATTCAAAACGCTCTAAAATCTAAGGTTTTCAGTAAATACCAAATATTCTAAAATCTGAAACATTCCCAACCCTTGGGTCCAACCATTCAGATAAGGATCATGCTTCCTATATAATGTGAATGTGTTTGAAGTTTTTTCTATTTGAACAGATCTGTTTGCACTCTCACTGCTTTACTGCCTACTTTGTGTGCTTTAATCCTGTAACTTGAATAACTATTTCTAAAAGAACAATGTGTAATGTATCAACTAGTGATTTCTTACTATTTATCTTCTTTTCTTGAAATTCTGTAATATTTCTACCTTTTTCCTGTTTTTTTTCTCTTTAAATAAAAAAATGGAAAAAAAAGTTTTTTCTATGTTTTCTGACTTAATATTATAGAATAAATCTGTTAATTGTTTTATTGTGCTGGGTCTCCTAATGCTGTCTTCTTTTTGATCACAGTTAACAAATATGATTTGTTATGCTATATGATTTGTGAAAGCTAGCAGTGGAGGCACACAAATGTAATCCCAGCTACTCAGGAAGCTAAAGGATTATGAGTTTGAGGCCAGCCTTGGCAACATAGACTTGTCTCAAAAAATGGAAACAAATGGAAAAAAAGAAAGGAGGGGGAGGGAAGGGGAAGGGGAAAGGAAGGAAAGGTAGGTAGGTAGACAAGTAGACAAACAGAAAGATGGACAGATTATGGACTCTTTAGTTCACTGACAAATTATTTTGGCTAGGCATGGTGGTGCACACCTGTGATCCCAGCACTCTGGGAGGCTGAAGCAGGATTATGGAAGGTTTGAGCCCAGCCTGGGCAACTGAGCAAGATCAAGTTTCAAAAATGATGAAAAAAATAAGTGTCACAAAAAGTAAGTAAATAAGTACATAAGTTCTAAAGTTTTTCTGAATACTTAAACTATGCAGGGGCAGAATTTCTTGCTAAGTCCACAGGATCATTGCAGTTTGTACCAGAAGCCCCAAGTTCAGTAGTGGTGGCGATGTTCAAAAGTCCTCCCATCCACTGGCATGGCACCCACCGTCCCTCCGGGTACCAGCACACCTGGCAGGTAACAGATGAGCCAACCAATACAAACTGCCAACGTAATTTCAGAAGTTTCTTAGAAATGTTATAGGTAGGATGGCTATAATCAAAGGAAAGTAACAGCAATCCGGATTTTCTCATGTTAGCCTACACGTAATTGTTCTAGGCCAGTATGACCCAGATTCCTATCTTTTTGATATGGTGTCTTCATCATGGCTTGCATTTTGTAGCATAAATGACTACCGATAATTCTCTGTATTATGTCCAGCTTCTGGCTACTAAGAAGGAGAAAAAGGGAGGAAGCATCTCTTCTAAGAGGACCCCCACCCATCCTGGCACTAAGCTACATCCCCAGCCCTTCTGTAACCTTTTGAGATGGTCTCACAGAGTCTCACCACATCACTAACTGGTCAAGGCTGGGCTCCTCCTGTCTCGGCCTCTCACCACACAAGGATTACCAGTGTGTGCCACTAAACCAATTTCCTGTTTGTACTTATAACACACTGACTAGAATTTAGTCATGGCTACACTTGCCTAGAGGGAGGCCGGGAAATAGCTGGGCAGTCACATGCTGTTAAATCTCAGGGAGTCTACCACTGAAGGAAGAGAATGTGTATTAAGGAGCAATCAGCAGTCTCCTCTACATGGAATGATGGGGTGGGGGTGGCGGATGAGAAAGAATGCCCAACAAAATCACATACTGTGTCTTACACAGGAAACAGTATGCAAAAAAAAGTTGACATTTAACCTCCTTACCATGCCAGCTACAAAACCATTAATTCAGCCAAAAGCATTTTGTAAGACAATATTACAAAATTCAGAGTGGCTTAAGCTAGCAATCTTAATAGTGCAAGAGAAAACGACAACATCCCACACACAGTTAGAATCAAATATTAGGGTGTGATTTTCTAGCCTGACTTAGACTTTGAATATTTTTGTTCCTGTTTCTTATTTTAATGTGTAAAGGAACTGCCCAGAATTTCAATTGTGACACCTTCCTGGAAACCGATCTTAAATATTTTGGCACACCACTGTAATAGAGAACTCCTAAAAAGTTGTAAACAATATCCCTAAATTACTTGTTTTCACAGGCTAGATTTACCTAAAACTCAGTTTGTTTTTGAGACAAGGTCTCATGTAGTGCAGGCTAGCCTTGAATCCACAAATCCTCCTACTTCAGCTTCCCGAATGCTGGGATTATAGGTGTGTACGGCTACAACTAGTGAAATCCCACTTAATTTAAAACTAAACAGTTTTCAAAATGTGCTCAATCTACAATCAAGAATCACAATGTATTATTAAAAAGAGAAAGTGCTTTGGCAAAGTTTTTAAACCAACACCCTGTACTGGTAAGTCTGATGTTGAAAATGAAATGCATCTCTGGCCGGGAATATAGCTCAGGGGCATGAGTGCCTGCCTGGCAAGCTGAGGTCTTAAATTCAATCCCCCAGTACAAAAAACCCCCCAAAACAACCCCCCCGAAACAAAAAACAAAACAGAAAACAAACAAAAGAAAAAAAAGAAATGCATCTCTGGTTTCTACTATCAGTCTTTCAGCCACTCCTCATTACATTTCAAATAATCCTAACTTTTAGTTCAGGGTTGATATACATTATCAGAAAATGCATTAAAGACACTTTGGGACAGAATTTTGGTCAACAGATACTTAATATTTAGACACTTCAAAAGAACAAAGAAAATGCACAAATTGACACTATAATTACCATGCGGGAAACACACTCTTGAGTTCCACTCCTGAGTCTCTGGACATTGCTCTCAGACACAGAAGGTCCACAGCAGCATCTATGCTGAGCAGGAGGTGCTAGTGGTCACCTAATCCCTACCATAGTAAACTCAGTCATTCACATTCTGATGCTTTTTAAGCCTCTATCGTTTGGCAGAGGTTTTTCTCTCTACTCGAAATGACTTTCCCTCCACAAACCCTTGTGAATTCTTTTTTTTTTTTTTAAATTTTATTTAAAGAGGGGGGAAGCAAAACAGAAAAAAGGGTAGAAACAATACAGAATTTCAAAAAAAAAAACAGTAAGAAATCACTATTTGATACATTACATATTGTCTTCTTGGATATAGTTCAAGTTACAAAACCAAAGCACATGAAGTGCACATTCAAACAGTGAGGCTGCAAATAGTTCTATTCACTGATCCAACAAAAACTTAGTAACATGGTTATCAATCCTACACACTTAAGTATACATTCAGTTATCTTTTTTAGAGCACTTTCTTTTCCTCCTCTTGCTTTTTTTAAAAATTATTTTATTTAAAGAAAAAATTTTGAAACGGAAAGAGGGTAGAAACAATACAAAATCTCAAAAACAAAACAAAACAAACAAACAAAAATAGTAACCAGTAAAAATCACTAGTTGATAATTATATACTTTCCTCTTAGATGTAGTTGTTCAAGTTACAAAACTAAAGTCCACAAAGTGGACATCGAAACAGTGAGACTGCAGTCAATTTTGCTCATCCATTCAACTAAAACTTTAGCAACATGGTTATTAATTCCACACACTCAAACATACATGCAGTTATATTCTTTAGAATATTCTCTTTTCCTTTACAATAACTATAATCCATTCTCGTAAACTACTTAGAAGTTCTACACATGTATAAGTCTCTACACATATACCTAGCCTTTCTGTATTAGAGGGAGAAACAAATCAGAACAAGTCAGCAATACAAATTCCTAGAGAAACACGAAATGAAAAGAACATACAAAAACACAACACTAGGTGATCTACGGTAGTCACTATGATGTCTCTAGTTATTTTCAATAAAATTGTCTATATCGTCAAATATAATATAAATGTAGCATTGCATTACACTATTAATAAAAATCTAAACATTGGAGACATTATAGGACTTCAAAGGCAGATAACAATCAAACCAGAATGGGTATCCTACTGAATCCTGTCATCTTCAGAGTAGTTGCCCCTACTCTCAGACTCGACACTCTCAAGCATACCAGATTCAAACAAAATCAGTCAAGATAAAAGTGATATAACCAATCTTCTCCGTTTTATCTCTGCCATGCTATTTTTCTGTTGTTTACTTTTCTCCTTCATTCCACTGTCTGCCCCTTTCTTTGAGGCCTTTCTGCCATTATTCCTGGAACCCTGATGGTTTTCTTCTCTCTCTCTAGAATGTCCTTCAGTATTCTTTGCAGGGTTGGATTGGTGGTCACAAACTTCCCCAGTTCCTCTTTGTCGTGGAAGTATCTTGTCTCTCCATTAATTTTGAGAGACAGTTTTGCAGGGTACATCATTCTGGGTTGGAGGTTATTTTCTTTCAGGGCTTGGAATATTTCACTATTTGATGGCTTGCATTGAGAAGTCCGCTGTGATTTTGATGAGTTTTCCTTTATAGGTAATCTGTTTCTTTTCTCTGACCGCTTTTAATATTCTATTCTTGTGATGGATTTCTAGGATCCTGATTATTATACGTCTGGGTGTAGATCTGCTTTGGTCATAGCTGGCTGGAGTTCTATATGCCTCATTTATCTGAACTTCACTTCCGTTACCTATGTTTGGGAAGTTTTCCTTAATTATTTCTGTGAATAGACTATTTCATTTTTATTTGTTGCTGCATCTTCATTCACATATTTTATTCTTAGGTTATAAATCCTCTTGTCATCTTCTAGCCTTTGTATCGTTGCTTCCTGGTTCCTTGTTATTTTTAAGAGATCCTTCCTTTCACGATCATACTTTGCAAATCTATCTTCAAGTTTTGAAAGTTTGTCTTTAGTTTCTGTTAAAAGGTTTTGCCAGGTTTC